>VXAL01007187.1:603-48030 GCA_013399475.1 Chauna torquata
AGTCCTTGGCTCTGTGTAAGAACTGCTCTGCGACAACTAAAACATCGGTGTGTTATCACCACTATTTTCATCAAAAATCCAAAACACAGTACTGTGTGAGCCTCTACAAAGAAAATTAACTCTGTCCCAGCCAAAACCATGGAGCCAGGAGTTGGACTCGATGATCCTTGTGGGTCCCTTCCAACTCACAATATTCTATGATTCTATGACCGTAACAAATACATGGATTAAAAAAAAAAAAAAAGTTCTGGTGTGTGTTTTATTTTGTTTAATGGAAAAAAAAACAAATTGAAGAAAATAAACTGGTAAACTGAAGAAAACAAAAGAAAACCCCAGGCCAATGACAGTCTTCTGTTTTGAACCAGGCTGTTTCCATTAGATGGGTTGTTATAGAATTATATTATTATCAGTGTTTTGGTGCCCTTGTTCACAATTTCCAGTTTTAAGCATCAGCTACAGAACAATGAATTGGTGACAGGTGAATTTTTATTCTGTTATTAGCCATGGGAGAGAGCTGATACTGAAAGCCATTACCAGCACCGCTGATTACATGTCAGCTGAATGAGGAAATAAGTAAGGATTTCTGATGGCCCAATCTACTTTGCAAAGCTTAAAATTTGGGATAGTGACTGGGACAGATTGTGAATTACTTCATCTATCACATTTCAGCTGAGAATTTGGATGGCATGATTTGCTGTGCTAGCCTCATACTATGTCCTTCAAAAATGACTAGTTCCCTTGAATTCAGGAGGTGTTTCTATAAGTACAAGGACGTTTACTTGCATAAATTGTTTGTAGGACCAGGATCTAAAGTAATGACAATAAGAAGCTATAGAATGCTGGTATCTTTATGTTTTTTTCTTCTTATGATGTACAAATACGTTGACAGAAAGACACACTGCCAACATTTCCATTAGACTTCCTTTGATGTGTGGTACTATATGGTAACAGACATGGCATGCATATGAGCGGACTTGTCAAAAGGCTCCTTTTCCAGCCCAAGGAATTTTGAAGTACAGCATCACAAAGATCTATCTGTTGATGCATCTAGATGATAACTTTGGAAACGAACTCCATGTTTGAAATAAAAACATCTTTCTGGCAAAACTGCATTTGCATACTGACCATTAAAACAAGCAGTTTTAATTTTGTTTTCTAAACGAACGTTCGTTCACGAGTATCACTGGCCAAGAACAGTTTTCATACAAGATGTTGTCTACCAAGACAAATGTGTAAAAGCAAAACTAAGGGAATTCTTTTTCCTAGACATAAAGAGAAAATTTGCTAGCGTGACAGAACAAAAGGCACAAAAGGATTTGTTCCATGTTCTGCTGTCTGCCACAGTAAGAGAAACAAACTAGAGATTCCGTGAAATATTGATTGTCAGAAAGTAAAATCTAATTGGGTTTTAAAAACCCCAGCAAATGTTATTATGTCTGCCATGTTTAGCAGTCTCAAAGAACCGTGACTACTATTTATATAGCCAAAGGAAAATTGGGTGGAAGAACTGTAAAAATGGTTTTCCCATCTGACAACTTGCTCTTGATGAAATTAAAGGACATTACACAAGCTTGTTAAGTTTTTTTGAAGTGGAAATGGTACAAGGCAGGGAAGATACTGGCTACTTTGAAGGAAAAAGAAAGAAAAGAAAATCTAAGATTGCAGTAAGGTTATAAACCTGTAAGATGGGGAAGGCAGCTGAATACTAAACTGTGACAGAGAACATCGGGAAAAACAAAGGCTTAAGATTGTCAGAAAGATTCAGCTGTGTGGTCCAAAAAGAGGCTGGAGACATCACTGCTACTGCACTGTGAACACTCTGTGCCTTGTCACCACAGCTTCTTATAATTAAAGGGAAACTGGAGGTTGATGGGTAGAGATGTTGACAGATTTTTCCCCTCCATCCACTTTTTTTCATAATCTTGCTGGGAAAAGAGTCACACAGTATGACTTTTACTTAAACTAAACTCATCTCTACCTACTTATGATGATCTGTATCTGTGTAAATCATGTTCCTGTGTACAGATCTCTGCACAGCAGAAAACATAGTCATTCATCTCCCACCAGCAAATCTCACATAAAGTGATTGTGAACACTTTGCAAGAAGAGCAAGTCTAGGGCTAAATGATCAGAAGGTCATACTATTCATTAAATAATTATGTGTTAGTGCCAAGTTCTATACAAATTAACCAAGGACTTGAGATAGCATAGGGCACTACAGTGCCATTCTAGCATTGTTTATGAGGGTCAATAAAAAAGAATAACATTTTATATTCTACAGTTTGCACACATTTTCTTTTTACAGTCTACAGAAAGTTTAGAAGCAATGGTATAGAATAGCAAATGCATAAATAAAACTAAAGAACACCACATATCAAATGTGTTTGGTTAGCAACTGAACTGTTGTCCTGGTCTGTTTATACTTGTTTGCATCATATACATTTAGCGTTTCTAACAACACTTGCTTAGTCCTAGGAACTTAGAGCAGCTTGCTGTGAATGAGGAAATAGCTTTAGGGAAAGAATTTCTGTTTTTTAACATTAAACTAAATCCAGCCATGGTATATATGAGGACTGGAAGCCTACATCCATACAAGTAAATTAAACACGCCTGGGACCAGTCCTTAGCACTGAGGGCAATTGGCACAAAACAGTGTGCACACATGCCATTAGCTATCTCAGCATCGAAAACAGATGGCTGGATGCAAACTGCATGGTAAGGACGGTCACTGAGCCATGCTGACTCCCAAGCAGCATGGTCTGGGAGAGCACTAGCTGGCCAAGCTGTAGCGTTCCCAGGCACAGTTGTTGCAGCTTCCCAATGCACGCAGTCAAGTTCCTGCACTGGGACTCGTTTCATTTACTGATGCAGGCGGTTGCAGAGTTCTTTTCCCCACCAGCGCCCATTCTTCCAACTGTCATTAAGGGCGACAGAGGGAACACTTCTTCTTACTATGTATTTCATGCAGTGACTTGCACAGGGATGTTACTGATGATGGCATTCCATTTAATGGAAATCTGACTCTCACCAAGTAAAATTTCCAGCAGAATCTGGCAACTTTTTGATAAGTGAACTATACAATTTTAAGGCCTTCTAAAATTTACAGAGCTAATCCTAAAGTTACTCAGCCATTCTGTAGGACCTGATCTTTCAAAGCACTTAGGCAGGGACATAAAGTACAGGGGGGGAAAAAAAAAATTATTATTTTAATTCAAACAAGTGCCTTTTTGGATGAGGGCCCAGGAGTCATAAACACAGAAGGAGAAAAATGAGGCTTGCAGTGGGACTCTTAATTTAAACTTTATTTGCAAGAGGAAATCACAATTTTAGCAAGCCTTTAACTTGTGTTTTCACACTGTTATAAATTATGCAGTATAGTAAAGGCTTGCTTCTGTTAGAAAGTAACTGAATAAATAACAGATCATTTTTTAAAGTTCTAAGCATTCATGTAGCATAAATTGTCTAATTATAATAAGTTTTTTTTTTTACCCCCTTTGAAGTCCTTTGTAAAATATTCTTGTGAGATTTGAAAGAGAAAAAGTATAAGGTTTGAATTTTTCAGCAGAGAAGGCTCTTATTAATTTTCTCACTGTACAATAATTGTAAAAATACAATTCTGTTTCATCTTTAATATAAGGTTGAGAAGTGGAAAGTGCATTTTCTGCCTTAGCAAAGAGATTACTAATAATGAAATTACTGTCTCCTTGCAAGTATCAATTTGCTGTTTATTAATGTGCTAACACATTGTTTTAGACTCCTATGATGTACCATACCAGACGGGAGCAAATATGATTGTCATTTGAAATTTTTCTGTAACTCATATTATATTACATGAAATGCAGGTGAAAAGCTTCATGTAGGCAGGTGACATGATACTACTAACAGCATCTTCCTAAATCTATTTGCTTTGAAAAATTCATACCTGAAAGAATGATCTCTGTTTCAGTCTGAAGAATCCCTTCCTCTCCTGCCTTCCTCCAAAATCTTCCCCCCAAAGCTATTGTGCTTCTCCTCCTAGATGCAGAAAGATTGGTGAGAGGTGAAGATGCTATGTAAAGACACCATGCTCCTCTTATCTAAGCTCTCTATTTTTAAGGGGAGCAAAGAGGCTGTGATGAGCCTTCTAAGGTAAAATTAAGTGACAGTTGAAGGTCTCCAGTACACACCTGGGAGAAGCGCATATACCATAGGTTCTCCCTTAGGGTCTGTCAGGTGCCCGTTCTGAATTCTGACTCCATGGGCAAGGGGAGGTCAGTGGGATGTGTCAGTGGCACCAACTCACCTCCTTTACATTCTCTTCACACTCCCAAGTCACAGCTGAAAGAAGGTGTGTATGAATAGTCTCAGAGATATTCATTGGCACCTCTTCTCTAAGGCAGAAGCATTAGTCAGGACATTCATATTCTCCAGAGCCCAGGATGAGACCATGAGGCTAGGAAACACATGATCTGAATGGAGAAAAGAAGCTCTTAGTTTCTGTGACAAGAAAAAGGCATGCAGAGTAACGGGCACAAGAGGAGAAACATCCTGTAGTAGATAGATATATTTAGAAACTTTGTGAATAAAAAAAATGTTCCTTTATATTGGGTCATCACAAGTAAAGAAAAATACCACTTTTACTATTGTTCTTTTGAAATTAAACTTTGCAAATACCTTTAAAATTGTTTTCTTCACAACTATTTTAGCATTCGTATATTATTCTCATTTTCTCTTGTTATTTAGCCACATCAAGTTCTTTTTGTTTCACGTCTCTTTCATTACTTTTCTGAGCTCAAACCATCAGACAGCAAAAAACTGCATCAGAAAGCAGGCCTTTTGCTAGACTTCAGTCAGGCTTCAGTGCTACAAGCTACCCATTTTTTCTGCAATGCTTTTGCTGTGGGTTCACTGAAATATCTCTCAGAAAGAATTTTCTATTTATAATGGAACATAAGTCTCTGCATGTCCTCTACAGCGAATTTTACACTTTCCCAAATAATTCTTTTAGCAGGAGAAATTTCGGTGCCTGATGGAATGACATTTCGATTTCTTATACATTACAAGTGTGCAAGAAGAGCATAAAAGTGATTCTAGAAATCATATTAGCAATCTAAACATATATGGATGTAAAAGAAAGGCCAATTTGTTTTTAACATCACTCCCTTTTGACATGAAAACAGTGCAAGTTGTAATCATTATGCTCAGAAGTATCTGCATTACGTTCTTTATATAGGAAGATGTATACAAATATGATACCCGTTACAAAACCAAGGACTGTAACATTCTGACTTACAGCATTCCAGGCAGCTGTTCTGGATTACAACAAAAACTGCTAGGACTGGAGAACTCAGAATATGTAGGAGTCAGGTTTGTCCACTTGTGGAAAGCCTCCTACTACATATACATCAAGATTTTCACCACTGTCCATTCTATGTCATCCAAATTAGTTCCCTTACAATACTGAAATGCCAGGATATGTATTATCTATAGTCTGACAGCAAGGACACCTTGGCCAACTTCATCCCAATTCACATTGTATGCTGCACTGCCAATCACTTTGGCTTCAAACTTTGGATGGAATGAGCTACAAAGTCCTATTGAGGCTCACAGATCTTTTTTACAAAAATATATAACCTATTTTAGTACCATTTTTTCTGAAGTTCTACTTAAAGAAGAAAAGCTGAACAGTACTGATCCCTTGAGATGTCACCATTTTGATTTACAACTATGTTTTCATCCAGAACTAAATTGTTTCTTTCCTATTACTGGCATACCAACATCTTTTTATTTTGTTTTATATATATGTTTAGAGCCACAGCAATGCACTGCTGTGCATTGCAGTTCCTGAAGTTGCTGCAGTATGCATTTCTGAATCAGAGAGCTGAAATGCTCCAACATCTCCTACAAGCTGTCCATTCTTTAATGGCACATATATTAAATATTTTGAGCTATTTCACTAAGCTGTTGTGAAAAAGAACTTGGCATCTTATCTAAATAATGTAGCTGTTGTGCGAGAAAATGGGAGATGGCTGGGAAGGGAGGTTGAGAAGGGCTGCACAATTAAATCTAGCACCCCAAAACCTGAAGTTGTTTGAGTAAACAGAACAGAAGCAAAGTGAATGTAAAACAGATAGATGTACAGGTGCACAACTTAGTCTAGGTTTAAAAATGCTAATTATGTTAAAATAGTCCTGGGTCAGTAAACCAGCTCCTGGCCTTCATAATACCCATGTAGTGAAAAGAGATTTCAGAAAGTATAGCCTTATTAGTAAACGTAGACAGATCGGCTCTCTATTTACCATCGTTTCTTCCACTGATTCCCCAAACAGCCTGAGGAAACTATGCATTTACTGAGACCTCTTCAGCTAGCTTTAGCAAGCAGAGCACTACCCGTCAGTATAGGAATCACAGTCCTCTCTTTCACATCATATTTTGAGCACATCCAGTAATCTGACCTGTCACAGGCGCCAGCCAAGTGGAAATGACAGTGAATGACAGTAACAGACCAAATAAGATGGCTGCCAGGAGCGCAGAGAGACCCAGGGACCTCAATCAACTGAACCACAAATCCATTAAATGATTTAATTTTGTGTATCCAACTGTGGGGCAATGTTTACAGCAGGAGAGAGAAATGTACGCACAAAAAATAAAAACATATGTATGAATAAACAGTTTGAGAAGTAAAAGTAGCCTGAGGAGAAGGTAACCTTACATGCTTGAATATTCCCTTTTTGGAAGATGCTACGAATATTACATGCACATGGAATAAACCATTACGTAATATCACCTTACATTTCAGAAAATGTTTCACAAATTAAATTGGTTTTGAATGGTAGTGCAGAAAGGTAAAAAGTCACCACGTTCCATGAAAATAGGCTAGTCAACTTGATTTTTGTCTGTAGACATTTTACTGTCACTTCCACTTTTTGGCTGGCACTGCAGTGGCTGAAATGTAGAAAGAATGTATTTTAACTGGAGTTTAAAAGAACAGTTTCAACCATGTATACTCATCTGTTCCAGGCTCAGCCTTGCATCTCAAATGAAACCTCAAAAGCAAAACTGGTGTAAAAAAGTATGGCAGTGTCATATGCTTTTAGGTGTTTTAAAATTGACTTTTCATCCTCTTTATTAAATGCTAGTTTGGCTAATTCTATACTAATTCTTTCAAATGCAGTTAATTCTAGGTAAAAAAAAAAAAAAGAGTCCTAGGATATGCCTATTCTGTGCTTTCTGAGCATCTCATAAAGAAGTGAGGCGAAGATCTAATGTCTCCCCCGCTTTGCTGTGTCAGTGATGAATGCGATGAATACGCGATCAGCTTGGTCATTAACTAATGCCAAAGTAAGGTGTTATTAGCCACTGTTCATTCAACCACATAAACTGCTTGTAGCTGGAAAAATGTTTATGTAACATAGACAAGAATTAGAAAAGGTGCTTTATTTATTTATTTATTTTTCAAGTAATGAACTGTATCTGCTTAGGAAGACAAGTTATTTTTCTTTAACTAATAACAGCTGGATGCGCGTAATAGAAAAGAAAGTCAGCAAGGTGCTCTTACAATTCTTTCAGTTATGAGAAAACCCTGATCAAACACAGCTGCATAGTGTAATTGCAATACAACTCATAGGACTCTATAGAGCACTCCACACCACAGTATATTTTAAGGCTAGAGACATTCATTAGATCAAGGCTGAACGAATTCTCTGTAAAACTACAAAACTGCATGATCACATGCGCTGGTGCCAATAAGCAGTGCCTTCCTCCCAGTGTAAACTCATGACTTTGTTAGATCATTGAGTTTGCTTTTCTGAATAACAAAGGTAGAACATTTTGTCAAAGAATCCCTGCCTTTAGACAAGAAAGTTGCAGCCGTGTTTAATAGGGAATGGATTTCTTTCTAGTAGGTATTTTTCTTTTAAACTATTTCATTCTGTAAAAGGGTTTTAATTTTTCGTAAGCAGCTCAAAGTACCCAATCCCTATAAGAGAAATACCATTTACCACTGTTTTAAATTGGCTGTCAATCAGACTTCCTTACCTTCTGAAAGAAATTGCATGTCACTGTGATGTGTTGAATGGCATTCTGTGCTGCATTTTCACAATATGCCATAAAAGTCAAAGGATATGTTTTTAATGTTTTGAATGCAGGCTAAAATCAGCCTTCTGGGTAGACTGAACTGGGTTCAAGAATGTGCTGCATGAATACAAGACTATGTTCATTTAGGTGCTTGAGATGAGCACCAGAACATGCTTGGAGGGCTAAAAATGTAAAACCAAATATACAGTTACTTGTAACTGATGAACATTTGTTCTGTTCTTTCTATGCAGCCATGGACAGATATGCTCGTTGCAAGGCTTTTCCTTAACCCTCAAAGGCAGCTGAAGCTTGAACAATTCTTACAGCACTGTGGGTGTACCACACAGGCCCGTGCCTTGAAACTTGAAGGGACATGAAGCTCACAGACAGGAAGCATGTTGGGTTTTAGCTCAAGCCTTGGCATAACCTCTTGTGCAAACACAAGCAAAAGAACATAGGAGGGTTAAGTAATTTTTTCCTCTCATGTATTTCAGTTGTCCAATATAGCTGAAAAGAGTGTGTAATATTTCTTCTTAATTTATCTGAGGATATGCAGATACGCACACTCAGATATTAATTTATTTTCTCCTTATTGAAAGCTTTTAATGGTCTAAAGGAAAGATTTGTGTGTTTCTAAAACTGAAACAAAACTAGCAAAAGCTTGGATTTTTTTTCAAAAACATCTTATGAAAGTCTGTTACTCATTTTCCAAAGAAAATACGGATATCTTAATTACAAAGGCTAATGCCAGAAAAGCCAATAAAACTGCTCAAGCTCATCAGAAAAGAACTGAAACTACTGTGGTTCTACTTCGTTCTAGTACATTATGAATATTCCCCTATTTCAACAAGCAACGTGGAGAGTATCATTAGATGAAGAAATATTTCTGTTCATGGGTTTTTGTTTTTCAAGACCAGATTTACTTGTGTGTATTGTTTTTCTATTTGCGGAACTAAAAATTAAGCCTTCAGAATGACCATTTAGACCTTGATGCATACTAATTAATATAAACGTCGCTTTGTCATCAATTCTTAACTAATTAGCAGTAATTAGCTGTGTCTTTGTCAAAAATATCAGTCATTTAGAGTATATTACCTGTCAGTCAAATATATTTTAAATAAATTTTGATAGCATTTCTGGCTCCAATTAATGGAACATCAGAACCTTGCTACAAATTTCCTGGATGTTATTCTAACATATGTGAGGAAGAGACTACATACATATTCATGGCAGAGTATTTCCAACTGTGTTACGAATATTATTGTGGCTTGAATCAGGAAAAGTGCATTATCCTCACATAACTAAACCAAATTTGAGTTGAACTAGAGGTGCAATAGCTAGTAAGTGAAATAGATATAAATTACTCTACTGAAGCCTAAACCAGAATTAGAAAAAATCATTTTTGTTTTTCCATTTTTTGGAAAAAAATTATGATACTGATCCTGTGACTCATAAATAATGGCCTAGTAGCATATTCAAAGTTTTTGTACATGGCTTTACATATTAGGTCCAAGGTGGGTGATGGCTTTATACTTAGGCTTCACAGGATACTTCATCAACTTGTGAACATTATCAAATCAGGCTGAGAATTCGATCCTTTCCATTTTGTAGTCAGAGGTGAAGCTTCATCAGAATTGTCAATAAATAAGCAATACAGCAATTATTCTAGAATTATCCTGGCTTCTGTATACCTGCATAGTTAGCTTCTGTCAGCTAATATTCTGACTACAAACCTAAGAACAAAGCACCTCTTCAACAAATAAAGTAAGAACAACTGATTTTTTTCGAAGACAGGAATTCTAAGAAAATGAATCCGTTTTTACAGAGCTGTAGTATGCCTATGGGGCAGGAGAACACTGACTGCCACAAAAACTTCCTTTCTAATATGGACTGACTGATGGGAGTCACCTACCGTTCCCTTCAGTGGCTGTTTGTCAACGAGGTGCTGTGCAGGAAGAAAAGAGAATAAGAAACGATTCTCAGGACTGGAACCCATGCTCTAAAAGGGACAGAGACCGAGTGGATTGAAGGTGGGTCAACTCTCAAGTAAAAACTGCTATCTGACGTACTTGACAGCAAGCTTTGCAAGGAGCTACACTGCTAAGAACGCTTGAGAGGAGAGGTGGCAAAAGCAAAATGGGAAATACATCCCACGAGGCAGCTCTAGTCTGTTGCCATATTGGGCTTTCTGAAGGTGAACCTGTGCCTGCCTTTATAGTTAAGAGCATATTTTATTCTCCAAAACAAGCAGATGAATTTGTACGTGAGAATGCACAATCTTTTTCTGAATGTCTCCTATCCCACGCTCTTTTCAGTATTTTTTCATGAAAGGAGGAGGATCAGGTTTCTGATCACTAATGAGCATTGGGTCACTAGACGAACCAGGAAGGAAATCTTTCAGAGAAATAAAAACAGTAACTTCGGAGGTAAACAGATCTGCAAGCCTTCCTAAAACCATACAGTGTGATATTACCTGTCAAATCTGAGTTATATTTTTTTGTTTCTTCTTTGGTTTTTTTTTTATCATTTTCTGCAGAAAGTGAATCTCCTGGTTTATGGTTCTGTCTCTGAGGAGTTGACAACACTCTAGAGATTTAGATGAAGTTAAATGCCTTGTTGCTAAGTTTATCAGAAACCACAAGAGCAAAATAACACACCATCCTCTAATTTCAACACTGACATGAATTGCCAGTGCTTCTCTTCAGGGATTTGCTATCAGAAACATGTCCATAAATACGTGAAATCAGATCTGGAAAGTTGAACGTGACCTTGGAATATAATTGGAAAAAGCTATATAGATTCGGGGAGAAAGGTATTTCCAGAAGTAAAAAATACACTTCTGTTGAAACCTTTAAATACTCTTTTTACTGCAGATTCATGCTAGAAGATTGACTCTTTGAAACCACATTTTTGAATCCCTTCTCTATTCTTTTTCTGTGTTTTGAATGAAAGCTTTACTTAAATATTAAGACAATTAAAAGAAATGGCTCAGGAAAAAAAAAAATCAGTACAATGTTTCTCACAGCATACAGCCATTCAGTAAAAAAGAGAAAAAAATGCATCAACCAGATTTTTCTTTCAAACGTATCTGATGGTCTTATTTGAAACACAGTAATAATTCATCAGAGAACAGGCCAGTACAACAACGTGAACAAAAAAATACCATAATTTTTTGCACATTTCTTCCATTCAAAATACCTGTTTTTTCTGAGCTTGCAAATGAAATTATCTTAGTGCTTTAACTCATGTTTACTTAGGACATACTCCTGCTAGTTTAAAATGGTGCTGCATGAACTGTTTGCTATCATTCTTCTCCTTTTCCTATGTTCTCATGTTGATAAAAATGGCAAAATGAAACACATGCTTACAGCACTGTGTGAAGTACAGAGGCTTTTCTTAAGCTACTATCTCCTCCACTTAAAAAGGGAGTAGCATGAAGTGACACTGCTTTCCAGGAACAACCATCCTCAGTACAGAACATTTTCCTAGTGTACTGTGCAACTCTTGCTTTATTTCTTGCTATTTATTTAAAATAAATAAATAACTTACATCTTCAAGCTAAAGAATATAATACAATAAGCTAATACTGAGTCTGATTTTTTAAATAAAACAACCAAATCTAAATAATTGCTTCTAGATGTACTTAAGAGGTTAGATATGTATGCCATCTGCATAGCATCAATGTTGCCATGGTGGTAGTAACTGTTTTGAAGGTTAGTCACTGCTTTTTACAGTTTTTGTTTCATTGAAACTTAAAGTATAAGTATACATTGGTGCACTAAGATGTTTGGTTTAAAACCAGTCCATTCCTAGTTCACCTGGAAATCTTGCTTTTCTCTCTCAGGAATCTCTGCCTCAGAGTGTGGCGAGTGGAGCCACTGTTACATTACTGAACTTACACAGATTTTCTTCTTTTATTCTCCTTAGCCCTATGCTGGAGACTATACAAAAGAGAAGAAACATTGCTAATGAATGGACCTGTGCAGACTCCTAACTGACATGACCAATGAGGGGAAAAAAAAAAAGAGTATTGTGCGGAAAATGGTAACTAATGGCAGCTACGCATGTCTCCTCACTCAAGGTGATGCTGCGTCAGGGATGGATGAGCTGGCTACTGGTGAGAGGGCACGAATCCAGCTCGTGGTGCCGTACGGAGGTAGGACTCTCGAAGGAGCAGGGTTAAAGCTAGGTTAATTGCACCTGCCTCTCAGAAGGACTAGCAAGTGTGGGTACAGCCTGAGCCTAATACAGCTGTAATGCTTTCAGCTCAGGAGCTAACAGCTAAGGCTATGTCGAGGTAGTGCTGCACACTGCTGCGTTCACAGTGTTGGCCATGTTCTCACAGTCTCGACCTGCTTTTTCAGACTAGACATTCGAAACTCAAAGCCAAAGGCCTGAGCCACAGATCCTTCCCTATGGATGAAAATAATAGCACCAGCACCATTCTGTTTTCCACTCCCTTACCTCCCAGTCCCTTATTTCTGCTATTTTCCTGTTGCATAGTTACATACTGTGTAAAAAGATTATTCTGAATAGCCAATGAGTCACTGTTCCCTATTAAACAAATGTGGGGAAGTAGAGATAATGCCTGTACTTATCAGAATGATAATTTCAGACCAAAGGTCTACATCCGGATAAAGACACAGATTTGGTATTCTGTGTAATTACATCCTGCTTAGATCTTACTTGGATTGCTTAAATATGGAGCCAAACAACAACTTCCCCAACTTCTCCCTACCCTGGGCAAGATACGGATCCAGAAGAGAATGAAAGCATTTGTGACAAACCCTTTCTCTCTGAAACCAAAGTATCTAACATGAAAAGGGGCAGAGAACAGGTGACTACCGGTACAGTACAGAATCTGCTGTTAGGATGCCTTCCCATGATTGTGATTTCACATTTTCTCTAATACTTATTGTATTCTAACAGGTTTTTCTTCAGTTTGTGGAACATTTTGGTTAAGTAAACTAAACCATGGTAAACCGCCATGAAAGGCTGTAATTTTGAACTCTTTTCAGAGCCAAATGTTTATGCTTAATTATAAATTGCTACCCCCCTTTTTTCCATTTGAAATTCTCCAAGTATTCTAATTAGGCTTCCCCTAAGGGTCAGAGAACATTAACAGTTTGAGCACAGTCTGGCTTTTTCAAGTGTTTGGAAATCTACTGTTAGTGCTATTTGAGGAAACATAAGAGAAACCCAGCTGCTCTGCCTAGCATAGAATAATTAATAATAATAGCTATGGAGCGATGACAGATCCAGGTTAATTGCATACTAATTAAAGGCTAGAGTAAAGCAAATGACTATTTGCATTTGAAATAATGGCTCGTGGCCACAGTAGCTCACAAAAATGTGCTGTATCCTTGTGGCAAGATCTCAACTGGGAATGAAATTCATTTGACACATGTACACGTGATCTAGTCAGAACAATCAAGAGCTTTGAGAAGCTATGTGCAGTGAGACAGCAACAGTTGTTAATGAAGAAGAGTTTGATAGGTGCTGAAGTCAAGTTCTGAAGGGGTGAATGGAGAGAGTGCTGGGAGTCAATCAAAAGATAATTAATGGACAGCACAGAGCACAAGGAACTATTCAGCAGGAAGAATCAGACCTCTAGTTAGGGGCAAACCGGGAAGGAGCCAGGAGGGGAGTTCCTCAGTTAGCTATTCCTGGATTTCCTGGATGCTTAAAAAGGAAATTAAGGAGCTTGTCAATCAAAGGATAGATAACTGAAAACAGAGTGCTGACCAGCCACGAACTATATAGAACTCAGTGCTGTTTGGGAAACTAGTTTGAGGCTTTACCTGAGGGGTTTGTTAGTGTGCTGTGAGTGAGATAAAGAAAAGAGCATAACAGGCTATTTTGGGGGAGGAAGTACATCTGATATATTAAGTAATCAAAAGGCTAAACTGAACACTCTGAAGAACTTCTCATGTTAGTACATACAGGGAAATAGTAAAGACATCCAGAAAGACAACTTGCAGTCAGGCACTAGCAGGTACATAGGCTAATCGTAGGCTGTCATCCTGGATTTCTCCTGTGCCTGACTCTTACTGGACTTTGGCTACACCCAAACTAGAACTATTCCTCAGATGAGAGGGAGCAAAGGAATATAGGAACTGAGAGAAAAGAAAACAGAACTGGATTCATGTCTACTGGTTAGATTCAAATGTAGCTGAAATTCAAAGGGCTCTACATTATACATGGTTTTATTTACAGAACAATGCAATGTAAAAATACAAAATTTGAAATAAAATAACAAAAGCAGTGAAATGAAATATTGACCTATTTAAAAGTTATAGTAATATTTACTTGTATTTAGTTTTTACCACAAGCTCTATTGACATGTCTCAAATCCCGCCCCTGGAACACTGCAGGAATGCACAGACACGCAGGCCTCCCACTGTACTTAGAGTAGGACTGAGTCTTCCTTCTAAAGGATGTTAGGGAGGGTTTGTCCTAGAACTCCTAATCCTGGAGAAGATATCAATATCTCTTCACCATGGATACTGATGGAATGAGAGTGAGTTGGCTGTAAACAAACTCTAACCCTAAAATCATACATATATGCTAATATATTTAAAAAAACTGTATGCGGTATATTTCCTTATGTGCATTTTAGTGTTTGATTTAATTAAGCAAATAATAAATAAATTAATTTAAAATGATTCTGTCCTATACTGGAATAGGCAAAGTAATACCCAACTGGTTAAGAAGCTGTGATTATTCTAACTACTATATTCTGTGGAAAAGCATTTTGTGGCTAGTTTTCAAAATTTCTTCTGATTGAACAAAATACTTAATCCAAATCAAGTTCTCTGACAATGATCCATTAATGGTGTTTTTATAGTCCAAACTAATATAAACTTTAAATACAAATCTGTTTATACTTGATAATAAAGAAAATAAAAACTGAATTAAAGCCATTAGAGTTTCAGAAGATTTGGCCATATAAAATTGTTTAATTAGAAATAAACGTTGAAAAGGTCCTTTTTGGCCAGAAAAATAAACTATATTAAAGTATTTTCCTGTGTAAATCCAGCTACCTTTATTGAGGGGCTAGACTGGCAGCTGATGTAAGCTGACACTGTAAATGGACTTCAGCACTGTGATGGTGATTTATATCAGCTGAAGATTTGGTCCAAGGTGATTATCAAAAAACTAGGTACATTATGTGTCTTATATAGTTAAGCAGTTTTATCCATGAAACTATACCTCACCATCTGCCGCTTTTTCCACTGTTTTATTATGGCCTCTTGGTTTCAAGAGAGAAAGGAGTGACTCAAGAATTCTTGATCTTGCAGTTGAGCTGCTGAGAATGTATTTTAAAATCATTAATAACAGGATATCCAGTTCTTTTAGCAGCTTAAATGAACTCAAACTATGGGGTCAGAATTTGTAAAAAGAATGGTGACTTCATGCTCTTTGAAATCAATGTGCAAATCTGAGAAACCTTTAACAGGCAGAAGAAGCTAATGGGGCTGAAACTTCGCAAGACCTGAGCTAGATTAATGGCCTGCAGCCTACAAAGCCACTCATTTTCTAATATATTAAGTGACAAAAGATTGGGATATAAGTAAAAGTGGCAAGCTTACTTAAGCAGAAGGGAAAAGTACAGTTTTGCTGTCCAAGGCATAAGAGGTGTATATATATATTTTTCCTGAGGAATACTCTGTTCATAAAAAGAAAAAAACTAAAAAAAAAGAGAGAAATAGAACCTACCAAGGCAAATTTGGATCAAGGTTAAGCAGTTACCACTGATATTAAGAAACTGCTTTTACAGCGCAGGAATTTGAAGGGTCACATCTGAAAGACACAAAGAAAAGTACTAGTGGGAAACAATTAGTGATAGGATTAAACAACAACATCCCTCTGCCCCCAGAACTTTAGAACTGTTAGAAAGTGTTAGTAAGAGCAATGCTTTAGAAATCTGGCAACATGCGCCGTCAAAAATGTTTGCAAGGGTGAGTTTAACAAAACAGTTTTTATTTTGGCTACGTAAGTAGCCAACAGACCACTAACCAACCAAGATACCAACCCAGAATAACTATTAATAAAAACATAAATTGATGCTATAGTGTGAATAAACTGCATATATGAGAGAAGTCCTACTCACAGCATGGAAACAATGCTACCTTCATGAATTACATGGGCAAAGCAGAAGGCCCAACTATTCTGACAGAAGAAACACCATGCTAAATGCAGGGACAAGAAGAAATCTAAACTTCTACCTGAAACCAATACTGAGACTGAAATATCTGAAATCTTAATGCTGCTGGCGCCATAAAAGAACATTTTACAGCAAATTGGATGAAAAAGAGATTTCCAGGAGTTTCTGAAGGCATAGAAAACCTGTCAAGACATTCTAAAAGCAAACTATCAGCAGAAGATCATGCCAGGAGTACAAACGCTGGTGTTAACTATGATGCTTGACATGTGGAACATGAGGCAACTTAATAAGTTTATAGGACTGATGACCAATGAGAAGACTTTCCTCAATAAATGTAGTAGAAAAGAGAAACATCAGTCAAAATGCATGTTGGCCCAGAAAAAAAAACTAAAAAAACAGTACTTTTGAAACAGTACAGCATTGGTACCCAAGATAACATCACTTGGACCTTCGTAGCTCCAAATGCATGCAGTGTATTAGACACTTACTTGCTCAAGATGCTTTCCAACCAGACTGCAGTAAGTAACTGTGGGTAAATACTTTTACTACACTGCTTCTCACTAGGATTTTGAAAGACTGTTCTTCTGTGTACCTCCTGTACAAGGAACATGCCAGGAAAAAAAAGCTGCAAGCATACCAGAAGAAGTAACAGGATTCAAAGTCACTGCTGGCAGATAACACGAGGGGCATGTAAAAATTCACTTCAGAGAACATGACATAAAATTGAGAATCCTCCAGAAGAAATCATTAGTGCTCTATTAGTGGCCTATCACTTTTTGAAAGTATTCACATAAGCAGCACCTTAATCTGCAAAATAGGATTACACCACACTGGCACCATCTTCATCAGATACATCACTTGGAATGAGATGCTTTTACTGGACCTTATCAGAGGAATCTTTTAGAAAGTTAGGGTTTGTCCCTAACAGCTCAGCTGTTTCCACAAGCTTCAGTCTATCAGACTACCTGAGAAACACGTGCAAAACACAACCATGGCTCACCAGGACATTTAAAATATTTACCCCAGTTCGTTAAACTAACAAAGTCCATCTACGTAACCCCTGACTACACATCAACTAAAATTCATGAACCACTGCGTGGGCTTCACAGCAACTGCTAACAATGCTGAGCCTTCTGGTAGGTGCTTTTGTTGGAGCTGTGTAAAACCTCGGTGCCTGACGCTACTTTGAATCAGCAGAACAAACCCGATTGTAGAAATTGCATGTGAAGTAATGTAAGAAACCACTGAGATAAAAACAGATTTACACAGCTCCTGCTAGTGCAACCCAACACTTGGTAGAAATACAATTGTTAGTGCTTGCACAATAGATGAAAGTTACTATAATTCTATTAAAAAAAAAAATCTTTAGACCAGCTGTAAAATGTTTAATGTACTCCCAGCACAGCATGTCAGGCTCCCACTTTGTTAAGCTTTTTGAAAGAAAGGTTTAGGCTAACAGTCGCCTCTCCCACACTTGGCATATTGTGATTACTGCAGCAGAACTTCATGGTTTCAAGCAAATGCTGCCAAGTCTGAACCTTACCATTCATGTTATATTACCTTGTTATATTTACTACCACCTGCAAAACTGATGCTGAGCATTTGTAAACCCAGTCTGAAATGGTGCTTAATGCTAAAGAGCAGTTACTTCTGAGTTTTACATAAAAAAAAGAAGAAAGCCTTTTAAACAGAAAGCATGAGATTGGCTAGATTTTCAGTCTGGTAGAGAGTTTCAGGAAATGCTGTCACTTGATTTGTTTGGGTACTTTGATTTAATTTCTGTCGTTGGTTGACCTGGGCTGGCTGCCAGAGGCCCACCCAGCCACACTCTCACTCGCCCTCCTCAACAGGACAGGGGGAGAAAATAAGACGGAAAAGCTCACGGGCCCAGACAGACACAGGGGCAGCACTCACCGAATACCATCACGGGCAAAACCGCCTCTCCCCTGGGTGCCGGCGGGGCCGTTTCTGCCCCGGCTTTCTCCCGGCTGCCGGGCAGCGCCGTGCCCTCTCTTCCCCAGGCTGTCCCCGAGGCGCCCACCCGTGGCTGCGGGGCCCGGCCGTGCCCTGCGGTGGGGCCGTTGGAGCCGGCTGGAACCGGCTGTGTCCGGCACGGGGCAGCCCCGGCCTCGCCTCACGCAGCAGCCCCGCGGCGCCGCCGGGCACCAGCACCAGGTACAGTTTCAAATCTCTTTTCTGTTCTCTGTTGAATTAATAGATTTTAAAGACGTCTCAGCTACGAGGATTCACGGAGGCATTTACTAGATGCTGTGTTCCGCTAGCCCTAAAAGAAAGATAGTTTGTTTGAGCTGGTACCTAATGGCCGTGAAGGGACAGTGAGGTTAGGTGTAGTTCTTTTTTGAGCCTCTCTCCTCCTTAGACACATGAGTATTAATATAACCAGGAAATTTCTAGTCTGCCTTGATTTTGAAAATCAGCTGGATCAAGATACTATATAATAAACCCCATAGTGATGACGATGCAGTGTCAGACACAGTAGTGTTAGCTTTCTGCATACATGCTCCTGGCTGGGCCAGTAATGGTTTGATTTATCACTCAGTACAAGTATTTCTCATAGTGTAAAATGTTCGCTAAGAATGTCTGCCTCCAAAATATCACAGCATTTTCATTTTAGTTCATAATGTTTAGAATGTATACCTGGAAAACTACTTTTATATGTTTTGTTGCTAAAGAATGTGGCCTTCTTACAGCTCAAGGTATTGCTAGATATAGCCAACTTAAACAGGGAAGCTAAGTCATATTAACTACAACAACAACAAAAAAGTGGAGAGAAGATGTTACCAAAAAAAAGAGAGTAAAAGACAAAATAAGACATTCTGACAAAAAAGCACTATGTAACAGTGACAGTTTTAAAGTTCATGTGATGGAGGCAGGATTTTTTTCTAAATAAAGTACTTTTCTGAATATAGCATCACTAGTTTCAGTCAGAATTTCCCATCACTTGCAGACCTCCATAATCAAGCATAACTATTCATGACAAACATAAATAGCAACAGAACCAAGTTAACAAATTATTTCATACCACCAATATATTATTGCAGTGCTAAAATACACTTCTAGGCAAACTGATACCTAAAGAAGGTGTTGGACAACAAGTATTATTCTTTTCTCTTAGGACAGAAATATTTATTGATTTGAAAATAACCTGCTCAAAACTCAGACTAACTCATCTTCCTCTTCACTACAATCATGGTTTAGGGCTTCATTTTTCTGTCAAACCACTATGCTTAATATTAACAATCTTGAGTACCATGCAGTACCAGCATTTTTATTCTCTGCACAATAATGCAAAACAGCATTTATTTTAGGACAGGATGACAGCAGAGAAATACACATCTTCAAATAACAGTTCTAAATAAATAAAAAAGCCCTTTATATAAAAGGGCTTTTTCATCTTTCCCACGGCACTCTTTCTGCCGTTTGGCTGGAGTAGAAAACAAACAGGTTTGGTTTTGGAGTGTTTTGACATGCACCCCTGGGATACTGGAGTGTACAGATACAAATTCTGTGTTCTGGTCTACATCTGTGGATATGTTGCTCCAGTCCCCATTAATGGCTCTCTCTGAACCATTTCATAATCTGTTTCTTAGCCTCTTGAAGCAGAGCAAATAGATAGGGTTTTTCTGCCAAAGTCAGGATCTCCAATATATTTTCCAAAGCATTGGTGCCAACTGTTTCATAGGAACTCTGAACAGCTCTTACATCTTACTATCTTACAAATGGATATCTTTGCATAAAGTGTCCTTCCTTGCAGCTAACAGTATGCTAAAACACTCTACTAAATTTCCATATTTTTTAGATCTGACTGACATCTGTTTCATCATTCTGACAATTTTGAATCATCAAAAGTAGCAAGGTGTTCCTCAGTCATCTGTCCCTTGCCAAAGAGATGCTGGTTAATCTCAAGTGATTCTTCTCCCTTACCTCTACACTTACCACTTTTGGCCCTCAAACTGAGTTTTGCAGTATGGTGAGGGGTGCACTGATGCTCCAGATACCCAGTTCCTGTGTTTTGGTTAGATATGACTGTTCTGACAAATAGCTCTTTGGGCTTGAGCTTTTCTCACTGTTCCTATCTAAAAGCAAGTACTGTCAGCATAAAATAGTGTCCTTGGCTGGAGCTGTTGGTTTTCTGAATATACCAAACTAAAACATCTACTGGTTGAACGAAAAATAGTTCCATATCTTTAAAAGAAATTTCTGATTCATGTTGTGAGCACACATGTTCAATGTTAATATTCCTGTAGATGCCTGTGAAACAGTAAGAATTGACCATCATTTATTGCAAAAACCACACTTCTGCTGAGGGAGAAAATCAGACAAATAGAGGAGCAGTAGGTTTTTTTTTTCTTATTACTAGGGGAAGCAGAAATAAAAGGTGGATTTTTAGAGAAATATATTGGAAATATTACAGAGGGAAATGAATCTTTTACAATTTCATTAGTACTCGTAGAATGAGAAAGTCTATTATTCAGAGGAAATCCTCAAGATTTCCCCCCCAGCCCTAAGTTAACATCATTCATGTATCCATTCCACAGAGTATTTTTTCTGTAGTTTTGATATTTCTTCTTTCCTTATCCTTACAAAGTGTGGCAGAATAATACTTTTGCTTTAGAAGTTACAGCAATTAACACTGCTCTGTAATTACACTGGTAGATTCCCCGTGAATTAGTAGATTTTTCTTCGTAAAACATGGCATTATTTCTCCCATTTTAGGGTTTTGTTCGACAGTGTCCACTGTTTCAGGTTTCCTAAGCCTCTCAGTGCATGGGCTCTGGCAGTCCCCCTGCCTCTAGATACCAACATCTGTGGTATAGAAAACAGGGGTCTAAATCTTTACCATATCTGTATAAGAGACTGAAAGCTTGTTGTGGTTTAGCCCCAGTAAGCAGCTAAGTGCCACACAGCTGCTCGCTCACTCTCCCCAGGTGGGATGGGGAGAGAAGCAGAAAGGTAAAAGCGCGAGAACTCATGGGTTGAGATAAAGACAGTTTACTAGGTAAAGCAAAAGCAGCGCGCGCAAGCAAGGCAAAACAAGGAATTCACTCGCTGCTTCCCATGGGCAGGCAGGTGTTCAGCCACTGCCAGGAAAGCAGGGCTCGTCGCGCGTAACGGTTTCTTGGGAAGACAAACGCCATCACTCCCAACGTCCCCCCCTTCCTCCTTCTTTACCCCAGCTTTTATGGCTGAGCATGATGTCATATGGTGCGGAATATCTCTTTGGCCAGTCTGGGTCACCTGCCCTGGCTATATCTCCTCCCAGCTCCTTGTGCACCCCCAGCCTCCTCGCTGGCAGGGCAGCACAAGAAGCAAAAAAGTCCTTGGTTCTATGTAAATACTGCTCTGCAACAACCAAAAACATCGCCACTATTTTCATCAAAAATCCAAAACACAGCATTGTGTGAGCCTCTACGAAGAAAATTAACTCTATCCCAGCCAAAACCATGACAAAGCTGAAGGAAGATTTGTCTGGTAAAAGTAGTGAAAGGCCTTTTTTCTTCTTTCCCATGGCACTCTCTCTACAATTTGGCAGGAGTAGAAAGGTTTGCCAAGGAAGGGAGTCTTTATGAATATCTTGAAAATACTTTGATAAAATTGGGTATATTGTGAGTTCTTGCAAATGAAATGATCTCCCTGAATTCCTCACCTAGTATCTTCTGTCAACAGTTCGTCACTCGTTCTCTTGTTAGCCTGGACTTTTTGGCATACGCCAGTCCAGTGAGGTACAGCTGTGTCTTTCTGGATGGTGAATACTTGAAAGAGTAGATGATGAAAATGAGCTTTGATACACTCAGTATATTCAAAATTTCATAACAGAAGCATTTAGTAAATTAGATGTGGAAATGGAGAAGAATGCACAGGTGGGATATTCACATGCACGTAAATTAATTACAAGACTTTACTGTGTACCCTTACTAAAAAAAAAAAATCAAAACAGGTAATAATATATTGTAACACTTCCACAGTTGCTCCCATGTCCCAGAAGATATTAATAATTGGCTAACGTCACTTTCTGATCCTGTGAACCCTTTTTGCCCAACGAATAGAACAGATGCCTTGGGGAATGATTGTTTCCATTCCTACTCACTCTGGTATTTATTCTTTTTATTCTAATGCTGTTAGGGCTTTAGATTTTCACACTATATGGATTTGATAAACTTCTTAACTTCTGATTGAATCAAACCAGACTGCTATATACTCTCTGAACTGCATATACAGTTCTATTAAAAAAAATCGCAATTGAAATCACTAATACATTCACCGTTGAGTTCAGATGGAACAGAAAATGGAAAACACTTGAAATATATTTCAACACATAAGATGTAAAATCTTTCAATTTCCAGATATAAACAGATATGGCATACAAAATCTAATGGAAATACTAAATGGAGCTTGATTTTGTTTTTAATTGGAAAATATGTTGATGTTACTTCACATAGAGAAAACTATTGGCAGCATTGTATTAAGGTACATTCATCGATGGATGAATGGATCTAACAGTAATCTGTGCTCTGTGAGTAGGCAATAAAGCAGTAACTCAGCATTTTGATTTTTTTTTGCATAAAGTGTCCTTTGCAGTGGAAAAATGTTATTTTAATATTTATCTACTTTTTTTTTTTATGGTGCAGATTTCAGCCCAAAACGCAGACTATTTAATCAGATCATAATAGTTTAATGAATATGTAACACATCTTCTCAACATACCTTCTTTCTGCTGTCTGTAAAGAAGCAGCTAGGCTGACATTGTACTTGTGGGAAGTTAGGTGAGAAAAAATTTACTTTTTGCATCTGAAATTCTTACAGATTTAACCATGACTGCGTTATGGAGCAAAAAAGGAAGGCACAATATGTAGGCTAAACATTGGCCACAGCACACAAGGTTTTTATATGGTTAAAAAGCAGGCAAGTAGACAGAGAGTGATTACTCAAGAAAATACTGTTGGAATATATTTAGCTCTGTCCCCACAGCCATACAAGCTGAGACAATTCAAAAGGAGTACAGTCTATGTCAGGAACAGAATTTGCGTTTTGTCTTTTGGTGACTAACAGACATTTGTCAGAATAACAAAACAGCACCAGTGCCGATATGAAGTGTTTATGGCCACTGCTACAGTTTTGTTCCATGCTAGAACTAACTTGAAAGAAATTGATAATTAGTTTCAGCTGTCATCATACTAAGATCGATAAGCTTTCCACTGAATTATTAAAGTTTTTCCCTCAATTCCATGTCATGGCCCCAAGGGCCCAGGCGGCCCCGCCGNCAGGGAGGTGCCCGGTGCCGGGGCTGCCCGGTGCCCTGCTCCTGGCGGGGCTCTGGGCCGGGCCCTGCCTGCCGGGCCCACCCGGGGACGCCCTGCGCTCCCGGCTCCGGGGAGCTGCCGGCCCCCTCAGAGTCTGAATATTCTGTGCTCTTATTTCAGTAATGCTTCACATCAGATATATATGTACACCTGTGTTTCACCCCCACCCCCCAAAAAAAATCTTGCTGAGACTAACTATAATGTACACCTGAAGCTTTTAAAAGCAAATGACAGGGGAATGAAAATAAATGTCTCTATGTCAAATGAGATCCACAATGCCACATGTTAGTTTGCCTTTCTTAAGGCAATGCATCTAATTGCTGAGCAGTCAGTAAAGCATTATTTAAGAATTGTCCTAGTAATTCAATTAGGCTACTCCAGTTTGCTTAAACACACATTAATCTTTCATAGCGACATCAAATTTGCAAATACCTTGGGGAAAAATTCTGCACTAAATCATTTGTAAATGTAATAAACATTTAACCTATAAAATAATAGATGAGGTAGAATACTTCAAAGCAGCTCTGTTTTACTTCTTTTTTCCTTGATGAAAAAAAGTGAGATCAGAGCTGCTTGGTAATTTCTTTGTATTATTCACACACAGACTCTGCTATGTTATAGTTCATTCATGGGGAAAAGAGGCAATTAGTTTATGTTCCTTCTGAAATACGCAATTTTAGACGAGCCATGTAAAAGAATACCTTGACCCAGCAAGTTATGATGTACAAAATGTTACTTGATCTTACGAACCACAGTGCCTGTTAATAACCTACAAAGGATCAGATGATAAATTCTTAATCGTAACTTCTTTTGACATGATCCGGTATGGTCACATCCATTAACAGCCTTTATCACGAGACAACGTAAGTCTTGTCTTGATTGATCAGGATCTAATGATGTTGTTGTCATTCCTATGCAAGTTAGAAATTGCATGAAACAAATATGAGACACACTGAAATATTTTGTTATATTTCAGACTGAAAACAAAACCGGATACCGAATCACATGTGTCCTCTATGAGTAAGTTCTACAAATACTTAAAAAGAGACAGAGAAACATGAATTTATTTGGAATTAATTTGAAATACAAAAATAAAAATGCATCTGATTGTGTTGTCTTACACATTGTTTAGCTGAACTTGGCTAACTCCGAACAGCTCTGATCAGTTATTGTTTTATAGCTGGTCAAACTGTCTTATAATAACCATGTTGAATCACAATATACCTGAGTCAGTAAAAACAGAGTGTTATTAAGTGTTGTCTTAGATGCAAAGCATAAAAGCACATTTTAAAAGTTCAAATTCTCCTCATGTTATATTCCATAAAGTACACAGAATCTGCTTTGTTTTCCTGCTTCAGTTTGGAATTGGAACTAGGAGAAACTTAATTGTGATTGGAATAATGGTTATTGGCAAAAATATATAGCTTCTAAACTGTAATGCAAGAAATAACTACTTTTTGTTTCCATGGCCTGAGACTAGACTTAGAGACATGACCGGTACAGAAAGGTAATTTAGCGGTATCACTTCTAATGTTTATGTTCAGCCTGAATTAACTTTGCCTGCAGTTTCCTTTCAATGTGAGGGAAGTGGTGACATTAGAAAGTTCCTCAGGAAGTTTCTTCCACTCCTGTAGAAACTTGGCACGGTGTACTTGGGCTGTATAGTGTGTGAGCTTTCTCCTCCAAGTAGCTGAACCACAGCCCTTCTTAGAAGATTGAGTAGCAGCTGTGGCTGCTTTGTCAGGTGGTGCTCATCATCTCAGTGAATTAGACACTCGGTAAGCAAAAGCATCAAAGTGTACCAGAAATTCAAAATTCTGTACTATGTTCTAGAATGGGACAGGTGTTAAATATATGCTATGGGCATGACCATACTTTGAAAATACGTTTCCAGTTGGCATGCATTCAGTTTTCTGTGAACAACCCTTTGGAAATTCCCTTTTCGTATGCAAAAAAGCATATAAAGCTGTCTACTTTTGTTTCTGTAAATCAAAGACGTTGTTTCATAATTTATGTTTTGCATCATTTATTTGTGGAAGTGATGGAGTGAAAAAACCTGAGCCTGCAAATGACTGTGTGTGTCCAAACCGAATAGCAGATGTGTGCTGCAACATTGCCAGAGTTTTTGATTGATCAGGGGATACTCCCCATATTCTGTGATTGGTCCAGACCACATCATATCTTCCTTTTATCTTATATTCTAAGATTTGTTTTATAAATAGCAGGGTGCAGGTAGGGCACAAACATAATCTGGAAATGAGAAGAGCTTTTGTGTCCTGCCAGCCTCTTTCTGTGGCAAACTGTGGCAAACAGTGTGGACTAACAGAAGCAGGTTTGTAGCACAAATGCTGATACAGAGAAACTGTTGTCTGTGTTGTAGCAGTGTCCTACAAAGCAAAAAGTCTGATGCCGAGGATCTGACATCCATGCTGTACACATTTCAAAGGCTTTTTTCGTTGTTGTCGTTTGATTTTAGTTTTTCAAGCTTCAGACTAATTCTAGACTGGTTCCATTAGATGGCATTAACTGCACTCCTCTAACACTTTCTGGCTTAATTCTGTGCCAAGGAAATCCAGTTTCATGATTTAAAATCACTCTCCCTAATGTGAACCAAAGCCTAGTAAAGTGCAGTCATGATCTGAACTGCTGTGTTCATGTAGAGACATTTGCAGTGAGCAAGTTAATAATACACAATGGGAAAAGATTAAGATCCTGTGAAGAAAGTTTCCTTTAAAATTAGGCCGTAGGTTCTGACTGAGACAATAGAACTTATCTATTTTTAGGTGTATAAAATTTCATTATCTAGTTTACATTAATTGTTTAGGCTTCCAATACAGGTAACAGGAAGGGAGATAAGTACAGTGAATAAAAAAGTTTGGGTGTATCATCATTGTCTTAGAATGGGAGGAATTATCTTTTGGATGTAACAATCTTCCTTCAATGACGTTAGAGAAGTCTTAGGCAATGATGAGATGCCTAAAATTTAGGCAGCTTAGTGAAGATGGGGTGAGCCCCAATTCTAGTAACATCTTTTCAGAAACAGCATAAACTTCAAGGTTTCACTACTTTGGGATCATTTTACACTGAAGGCTGTCCAGAAAATAAAAGTCTGTGGTCTGCAAACAGTGTTGGCAATTGCTAATTTTCAGAAGACATGCCCTTTTGAACTTTCAGGAAAATGGATCAAACCAGCTGGCATTTTGGTTGCTCAGCTGGTGTGCTGGAGATGTTTGAGCCTATAATGACAGTTTTGCAAACAACAGAGAACTGAGTTTATGGGTGAAATGCTGTTATTAAACGTTCACCCATAGAAGTGCATCGGAACTTCAGATGGAGTGGAGGGCCAATTGTGTCAGGTTTCATACAAGGTTAATAAGAAATAATAACTCCAAAAAAAAAAGAAATATAAAGAAAGCCTTTTTCAAGGGAGACTTCCTGGGGCACAGTTTTCCACTTAAAAAGTACAGAGGATTCTGATGCAGTAGTTCATTTCCTATTGAGCAGTTTCCCAGTTCAGATGACTGTTAATCAGTCATAGTTGGAACACAGTGCTGGATCTCCCTGTGACTCCTCAGTTCAGGTTATTGCACCCGTGCTAAAGAATGCAAAGAATCTTTTTTTTTCCTTTTCCTTCTGAGAAAAGCTTTATTAAAACTGGTGTGTCAGAATGTTTCAGGTTCAGTAAAACAGCACTTTTTCCTGTCTTACCAGCTTTATTTACCACATTCCTGTCAATGTCAAAGTTGCAGATGAAAAATCCAATTTGAACTAGTGTGAAGTTTTCTGAAAAGGCCTGTCCAGAACTTGTAACTTAAAAGAAGCTTTCCTATCTGTAATCCTTCCCTTCTGCAACCACAACCTGTTTCAGAGACCAGGGAGACTCCAACGTTACTCAACCACTGATATATCCAGTGGGAATCTATAGCGAGACATTCCCAACAGTACTGCAAGATCTAGAGTGTGCAAAACGTTTGTGAGAAACAGAAGTAGTTCCAAGGGAGCAGGACTGCACCGCAAGGGAAGACAAGTCGGGAGTCTGGCAATAGCCCAAGAAATGCCTAATATTAGAAACCGCCTTTTTGATGAGTGTGGAATTTGCAGGAGGATGCTTATGAGGTTCTTTTTTGCAATGTTTGTACTTGACTGTTTTTTTAGGAGGTTTACTAAGCATTGGCTCGTTCACCAGGCATAGAGAGCTTAAAACAAATGTAAGAATCTCATATTTGCTTTCTATATTAATTTCTAGACTCCATTGATTAAATTAAAGTCAAGTGGTAGAGCTTCTGTTTTTTTTTTCATCAGGGTCAAGATCAGAGTATTTTATTTTCCTATGAATTTTGCTTAAGTATCAATTAGAGGAAAGGACTCTTCATTTTTATATTAGAAGCGGTAGGAATTTTTTTTTTCCCAATGAAAAAGAACAGATATTAAATGTTCATTTTCATAAATATAATGTAACGTTTACTATTTGATGAAACAACATTTTCACTGCCATAATAATGCATTTAATACAATTTTATTGTCATAAGCCTAATAATTTAAGGGAGAGGAAAACCTCATTCTTCAGCATGGGTCCCACATGGTCTTGCACTAGCACATAAAACAATTATATGTCTCATGATAATTTGATAATAATTATGACACACGGACAATGACCTAGTAATAAATTATTATTTTGTAACTAAAGTGCATAAGGGAATTTTCTTTCAACTTTAGGAAAAAAAGTCATTCAAGCCAGATGGTTTAACTTCAAGAGCAATAAGTGGACAGGCTGCTAATGAATGAATCTAGTTTAGAAGGTAGTTTCTCTGAGAAGAACTCACCTCCTCAACAATCTTTCCTAATATGCTGATATTTCATAATCAGGCTGAGTAGTTACGGAGCATATGAGTTTGTTCTTTGCCTTCATCAGTCTTCCTCTTGCTCCAAATGAGTAATAAAAGAAGTTGTGTCTATAGCTTTGTTAGAAGCTCTGTAGCTGATCTACAGACATGCTGTCTAGCTTGATTTGGTTTATGGGCAACGTGAGTCTAGTTATTTTAAGCAAAGTTCTTGTGTGAAATTCTTTCTTCCCCCCTAATCTTACAGAATACACTTTCGAATGGCTATATCAAACAGTTCATCCCTAAGGAGAAGGGCTCACTGGAGAAAAGGCAGAAGGATTCAAGGGTATATTAGTCTGTTAGCTTTGGGATATAGTTCCCCCAGGTGAGAACTGAGTCTTTTTAGCTGCTGCTAACAGAAAATAAATTATCACAGTATCACCTGTATTGCAGTGCTATTAAACCTTTTTGCCAAGGCATCTGAGGAAATTTATTATGCTGCTGTTGAGGGCAAGAGTCTGTTTTTCTGTCCTTGTTCTGTACTTGGGGGTATTGGTGGACAAAAAAATGAATATGACCCAGCAATGTGCACTTGCAGCCCAGAAAGCCGACTGTATCCTGGGTTACATCAAAAGGAGTGTGACCAGCAGGTCGAGGGAGGTGATTCTCCTCCTCTGCTCCGCTCTCGTGAGACCCCACCTGGAGTACTGTGTTCAGCTCTGGGGCCCCCAACATAAGAAGGACATGGATCTGTTGGAGCGAGTCCAGAGGAGGGCCATGAGGATGATCAGAGGGCTGGAGCACCTCTCCTATGAAGACAGGCTGAGAGAGCTGGGGTTGTTCAGCCTGGAGAAGAGAAGGCTCTGTGGCAGATCTCATAGCAGCCTTCCAGTACATACAGGGGGCCTACAGGAAAGGCGGAGAGGGACTCTTTGTCAGGGAGTGTAGTGGTAGGACAAGGGGTAATGGCTTTAAAAGAGGGTAGATTTAGGTTAGATATTTGGAAGAAATTCCTTACTATGAGGGTGGTGAGGCACTGGACCAGGTTGCCCAGAGAAGTTGTGGATGCCCCATCCCTGGAAGTGTTCAAGGCCAGGCTGGATGGGGCTTTGGGAGGTGTCCCTGCCCATGGCAGGGGGTTTGGAAGTAGATGGTCTTTAAGGCCTCTTCCAACCCAAACCATTCTGTGATTCTATTAATATTAACAAAGAGCCTCTGCTTGTGCCAACTATTATTCCCTGGAAGAGCTTATAGCAAAAACAACACTGAGCATGCCTGGACTTCATTGTTATTGAAAATGCTGCTGCCTTCAGCCAACCTTCTGTATGTCCATTACTCTTTGAGATCCAAAGAAGCTATCTTCTGGCATTTTCCTGAGAGGCAGGAACTTCATTGTGTGAGGCTAACATGTAGTCTTCTTCCAAATTTTTCCCCTCCCCAGTAGAGAGGCAAAGCAGGTATCAGTATTACTGCCTCTTTTTCGGAGATAGGATATGGATACTGGAGCACGGCAAAGTAAACTGGAAATGAAAAGTACAAAGCTGAAATGTACTAGACGGTGCAGAGCATAGCTAAAGAGGATGCAGTAATGTAGTAATATCAGCACCCAGTAATTGGTGTCACAGGCATCTAAATTTAGTGTTATACTGACATAGGTGTATTAGCTGTTACCAATGCCATGATGAGGTGTACCTCTGCAGCTTTTAATTTAATCTCTTAGGCTTCTGTTTTATTTGCTCTAGATCAATTATTTGCTCTTTTGATAGTTAGATCTCTAGCTGCACTACTCGCAATTAGCTCACAAAATCCTGTCTTTCTGTCAACTAGATTGTACCATTTTGGTTGCTTACAATAAGGAACAATGAATTTACAAGAAGTACAGGCAGCTTAATGAGCATATCACTACTATATCCCTGTCAGAGATGCATTCTGCTCCTCATCCTTGCATGCAGCAAGATATTTGAGCTACTTACTAGGTAGCTCTTTTGGGACATAATGTACCCTTGTAATCTTGACATTTTCTCTGGTTCTCTCTGCCGTACTATTCTACCTACAGGTAAGCCATGTAAGAGACTTGCCAACTAGTTGCCCAGAAAGCTGTACAAAATAACCCTCACCTACACATATGGCTAGACATAGCAGGGCTGACCCTAGTATCGTATTTTTGGGAAACTGCCTCTTAACTTTTGAAAATCCTTTCTTTGTTGTACAGCTGCTAAATCAACAAGAGCAAAACAACAAAACAATCCTTCTCCCCCCAAAGTCAGCTTTCCAACAGCTGAGCAAAATCCAATATTCTGATACTTAAAGTTTTCATTTCTTTTTTTCCCCCTAATCTATTGCAGGATTTTCATTTTGTTGCTGAAATTGGACACATAGATAATTATAGCTCTTGGTATCTCATTAACAGCTCTGCCTTTAAATCAAAACATTTAAATAATGAGTTGGTCTAATTTCATTTCCCTATTGACTGTCAACAATTGCTTTTCTCCCTCTCTTAATGAATGATTCTGTTCTTTAATTGTAAAACTAGTTCCCTAGCTAGTCCAAGAGGTAGATCTTTCATGATTGCATTTGTGCATGTTTATACACTGTAGATTTCTCATAAATCATTATTTTATGGTATCTTAATGCTTTATTCCACTGGAACCTTTATGGAACTGAAATTTTTATCTATAATATCTATACTTCCATGGATCTGTTCCATATGTTTACTGTGAAATGTATGCCAAATAGAGATAAGGAGTCCTATACAATCTTTTGAAACTGTATCTGCAGTGAAACCATCAGAAACAGTCAATAGCAGTAAACATTGCAATATATAGGGATCACAGCTGTCATTAAGAATCTTTGTTTCAACTGAAACATAAACCATCTTTTCACAGGCTTTTTTTTTTTTTTTTAAGCTCATACATTTCTGAAACCCCTTTCTGAGACCTCTTTCTCGTAGTGAAATATGAACACATCCTTTGATACATAGTATTGAAAAAAGAGCAAAAAGACGAGGCAAAAACTCAGCAGCCCTGCACGTTTGGATGTCTCAGAATGTTGTGGAACAAATACTTTGAGTTTACCTCTTCTGACCGAGGCAGCCAGAAACATAGACCATGCTCCTGTAAATCTTACTGTAAGAGTTAGGGATGTTGTGGCTCCCCATTGTCTGCCTGCCTCACTTCTGAAGATTATTACCTGTATCACTGAAGGGGCAAAAGGTTGTGCCTGAGCCATTTCAAGTTGTCTTTTCAGTGTCTAAACTTAAGCCATAGATGATTGTGAGTTTGACCTGAAACAGTGGGCTACGAATAGGAGTGGCTAAGATGCAATTACCCTCCTGCTGCCTTTGCTAGTAGAGCTGGTACCAGCGATGCGTGGGCAGCTATAGCAGGGAGTGCAGCTCTGGCAGCTAGTGTTGGTGCTCGTCTGCCACCACACCAGAACCAATCTCTATTGCCAAGTTCTGCTAAGATGGCAAAGTTGTGGGGAGCAAAGGCCTATCCTCTACTTAATGCGACTATGCTTTCAAAGCTCTTGATGTCAGTGCAGCTTTGCTGAATGCAGAGCATTTCTGTACGTTTAACTGTTTATAAGGTGATATAGCTGAGCCGGCAGGACAGCTCCTGGTAGCACATACTTTCTCTCCAGCTGGAGGAACTTCGCTGAGAGAGCTGTCTTGGAGTCTCTAGTGTAGTCATCTGTATTTTCAAGGGGTTATGGTATGTTCTTCAGTCTGCAGGTATCACAAAAACTTGTATCAGACATGAAATTAATACCAAAATGAAAATTAAAAAATCAAACATAAAAGCCCTTACTGTATTGTTTGATAGCAACCTGCTCATGTGAGAGAAATCACAGCGGCAAGGAAGAAAATGGAAAAATATATGTAGCCTCTTTCATCTGTTTAGCGGAACTGCAGATTTTGAGAATCTTGTCTGTAGGTGAAATAACTGGTTGATGGCACCCATTAATGATCTCTGTTATGACAATGTGTTTCTACTTTCTGTTTCTTCGAGTTGCCTCCTGCCAGTAGGAGTTAGTAGGTTGACACTTGAATTATTATCTCTGTACCAGAAGGAAGGGAGGAAGACAAAAAATGTAAATGTGGGAAATAAGGAAATGCATGTAGCCTCTGGCTGGGATATGTAGAAGTGCAAAGGAGAAGGTTGGAGAAATGTAGAACTGAGGAGAGACCTCAAGGAAACCTGTAGTATGTGAGGAATGGGGGAAGAAATGTGCCACCAATAGGTCTGATGTGTATTGCGACACTGACAAACATGTTCATGAATGGCAGTAAAATGGTGGAGGACACACAGAACCCTTTGTAAGAAGACTCCTTATGATAAAGTTCCCTGAGAATAAGGGCCCATAAAACATGATTCAGTGGTTTTTAACATCAGTGTAAGAAGAATGACAAAGACTTTAAAAAAAAAAAAAAAAGGAAAAAAAAAGAGAGAGAAACACCTTAATACAGTGGTCTGGAAGGGCTTTCAGGAAAACATTCGCTTCATAACTGAATAAAAGGGAGAGTAAGAGAACAAATTTTGTTGTTGAACCGTCTTCAGATAAACCTAGACCTGGGGACAGGTTGTAAAGAGCCAGCAGGATCCCCACACAGGATGCTCCTAATGAAGTGCTAGAAAAAATTTTTCCAGATCTCTACCAGTGCCAAATGCAGCTCTAAATGATCGGTCTTCCAGGCTTCTCTGGTTTGTGCAAAAGAAATACAGTGATAGTTTTATACTTTGTGCTACCCATTGCTGTTGAAGGAGTGAGGCATGGGTATGCGTGGGGTATGTGATCCTCAGTGGAGCTGCCAAAACTCTGATCATCAGGCCCATCTAATTTAGAGATACTTTGCTTTCCTCTCTGCTCTTTCTCTTTGGTCCTCCATGAACTACAGTTCTGCTGAATTTGGTATACATCTTTAACTACTATAGCTAATATAATTGAAAAATGTCTGATAGGATCACATTCCTTGAAGTTGTTTCCTGTATTAGTGCAGAGTACTTTATCTTGTTACACAATTTCAGGAAACTTTGCAGAGTGGTTAAATACATGCTATCGTACTTCCCTCAGAGACAGCAGAAGCTTTTATTTACGTTTCTCAATTCTTAGTGCTTTTGATGGGAGGGAAGGGTTATTTTTTGGTAACAGCTACTGTAAACCCTTTTGAGACATCAAGGCTTCAATAAGGCATGGGTTCTAATAAGGTCTAATGAAGAAAGCATTTTGAACCGTTTCCCAAGACATGCTGTACAAGCAGGTCTGCTGTGGCTTTTGCAGAACTACCTTTTCATAGGTTAAGCAGAACCATTCCACATTACTGGCACATTAAATTTCACACTAGTATTTCTTTTAAAAATTATGAAGTGTAAATTCTTCATACATTTTGTTAGTTTTGTTGTCACTGAAAAGTGCAGTGATAGAACTTTGGCCAATGTGATGGGACAGATACAAGCTGGTGCAGAATTGTTTCCAAACATTCAGTGCTCAGGCTCAAAGGCACTTAACAAAAGGATAATAACCAGAGAATACAAATGTTTGGCCAAAGTATTTTTAGATGTTCATAAATATACTGTTGACCTTCTGAAAATACTATGTGCAAAAGCTGAATCAACCTCAGTTAAGTTGGGCTGGTTTGTACTTTGAGCCCCACGTTCTTACTGAAGGGCCCAATGAGGAGGAAAACAACTATTCTTTACACCTACTTGTGCAAGATCAAGTAAAAGTCAAAAAGGAGGACCTTTGTTCTGTGGTATGTTCTCTTTCACAAGGGTCCAGCTGTTTCACTTGAAAAGAGAGTAAATAGCGCTGCCCAGATAATCTGAGTTGTGTGCACAAAGCACAGCACCTATGCGGGTGGTATGAAAGCAGTCTTTTCCAGGGGTTAAAAAAAAAAAAGAAGAGGAGATAGAGACAGAACCTGATCTCCCTAAAACTATGAGAAAATCTTTAAGAATTGTTTATACCTACTAGAAGGAGGAAACAGTAAGAGAAAGAAAATTTTAAAAAAAGAAAGAATAATATGCCCCTCTATCAGGATTGGTAAATAAATATTTCTCTTATATTAGACTGACCTTCATAATTGTTAACTTTCCATGTAGTTCATCATTTAGGGATAGTCATTAGGCTGAGACTTAAACATTCTTTTTAAAAAAAAAAAAATGCCAAACAAATTATTACCACAATCTTTGAGCCCTTTTATAGGTATGGAATGCAGAAGGGAAAAATATCTGTGCTTCCACAACTGGTATAGCAAAGATTTTATTTTTAACACAGTATTTGTTTTTGTATAGTTGCTTTCTACTAGTTTTCCAGGATTGAGACATAATGGAACTGCTACTAGAAGAAAATGGGATTGAGAGCAGGGGGAGGTTGGAGAGAGAACTTGGTTTAGATGTGGATGGCTTGGCTTAACTCTAAGGGATGGAGAGTTTTAAATGCTGAGCCCCTTAAAATTCAGTGGACTCATAAATATTTCTGCAATTCAAAGTCTTGTAAAGAAAATTGCTTATATCTGATTAGTTCTAAAATGAGTAAAATGAGGGAGGACCTTTTGAGAATAGCTGACTAAGAAGTAAATGGAGTCTGGTAAGTTAATATATTGAGAATGCAGCTTGAAATCATGCCAAAAGAAATGCAACAACTTCATCTTTGCATTCTCTTTGCTCCTTATTATGTTGGTAACTGTCATTGGCTGCCTGGACGTGGTCCTGGGCAACTGGCTCTAGGTGGCTCTGCTTGAGCAGGGAGGTCGAACAAGATGTCCTCCAGAGGTCCCTTCCAACCTCAGTCCTTCTGTGATTTAATCCAGTGTCCAGTAATAGTTCCCTGTGGTTCTTATTTGTCACCAGAACTCTCCTTTTAGCTTTCATCAGGTTTAGGTGATGATTAGTCCAGGCTTCTGGAACTCAAAGACATTTCCTGTCCTACTTTCACCTTACATAGGTGGTTCTGTTTTTTTCCCTGCATTGGGTTCTGCGTTTTTCTGTCTCTATTCACTGTATGTTTTCCTCTCTCAATCAAGCCAGTTGCCTAGTGTGTTAAGAAAGGAAATGTAAGCCAGGCTAAGTGCAATTCACTGAGATTGGTCTTTACCTTTTTTTTTTTTCCTCTTAATTAGCTGTATGTCTATGTCTTTCTTGGTTCTTCTTCTTACTATTATTCTTTTTTTTCATATTTCCTTTCTTTATTCTTTTTGTAGACTCACACATTAGAATAATTTAACAATCTTCCTCAGCCTTACTTTGCACATCTCATTCGTTCTGTCCCAACTACTTCGGAGATTTGTTATTCACTACTATCCTGCTATTATACCTCTAACTATTGAAACAGGAGCAGGAGTCTTGGCAGCTGTGCTTGCTGAAAGCAAGCTGAAATGGGAATGTGGAGCTGAGAGAGGGAATGGTTGGTATGTGAGAAGGTAGGTTTCAGTAGGCCTATTTGTCCAAATACTAACAATGTACAGAGGTGATGACCTTTCTCTGATTTAGCAGAGGGTAAGATTGCTACTTTATTGTCAGGTACATAGATTGTGATTAAACTCTTCAGACTTGACCTGGCATTTAACCATATGACATTCATTAATTTTAGTAGGAGTTAACTCCCATAAACTCATCCCATCTCTTTAGGATTAAGTTTTCCCCTTGATTATATCCATATAATGTCATTGTCAAGTTTGTAAACTATTGTCAAGATGAGATAACTGTGTATCCAAGAGCAAATTTTTTTGTTTAAAGACCTTGGCTCTAGATGAAAATGTTCCTTAACTGTAAGTGAGCTAGTAGTGTACTGCATAATATCTTTAATTTACTGATAGAGGTAAATTTACTTGACTGAAAACAGAGATCCAAGTTAAAGTACTTCTGTGTAATTGATGTTTAAGACAAGAAAATGTCATCATATTTCATTTTTTCTTTCCTGTACAAAAGCAGAGGGATCATGTTCCAAAGTGGAAAAAAAAAAAAAAAGTACAAACCTATCTATGCAATCACTGTAATGATGTAGCTGTGACTTGTATTTAATTCAGACACTTTATAGAGACCTTGCAGAATATTTATGTTTCCTTTTTACTCTTAAGGAAAACAAATGAATGTATAAAAGTATACTATCAAGAAAGAAAGTCTTCATTTGTATTCAATTAAATGTCAGCTTGTCATACATTAAGTAGCACTGTGGGAAGACTGATTTGTTGTGAAATTAGAATAGCTCATTGTTAAGAAATATTTACAGAGATATTGAAATATTACTTGGGATTTAAGCATGGTTATAAACTGATCTCTTGGTACCTTCTCCAAATTATTTCCTCCAGCAACTGTATTAATTCCTACAAATTTCATTCAGATTGCTAAAATCAGTGTCTTCACAGAAACATGGATCACCCTGGCCTAAATAAAAATGTTTACTTTTTCCAGTTTCAAAATTGTATATTCATCTGGCATTTTGTCTATAACAACAGAAAAAAAAACACAGCTTTTCAAACCTTTGGGATATTGGAAACCAATGAGATTCTCTGGAGTCATCCAAAGTGTTGCCCCAAGATCTATCTGTAACTAAAACACAGCTAAATAGAAAAGGAAATAGAACAAACTCCTAGACATGTCTGGCACATAAAAGCGTGCTTAAGACAATTTCTGTGAGCAAACACAGACACTGACTTCAGTGGTTGGAAAAATAGATGTAGCAAAAAGCAAAACAGACCAGAATGTGATGGGGCTATTTTGTGTGGTATATAGGATTACAGTGAGATCCTGTATGGAGCTTCTGCATATCACAGCAAATACTTTATTATAAAAAGTCATAATCAGCATCACAAGCATGGATAGATGTATCTGATACATAGATAGGGAGTATATATGCCTTACAATGTTTAAGAAAATATGTCTAGCAAGACCAAGATATTTGTTCCACTACATTTTTTTGTTGACAATTCAACATTATTTCTGTTCTCTCAAGCTGTGTTCTGAGACCATATCCATACCTTAACATTTGACTCTACTTCTTCTTGCAGAAGAAAATCCCTTCACTTAAGTCTGAACAAGACCATATTAGCTTTGTGGAAACTAACCATTATAGTATTTTTTTCTGGCAATGAATGCTGAATGGGTTACTTAGCGCACTGGGGAAGTACTGGAATGCTTGAGACCATGTTACTCTTAGATATTACTGGAGGAATTAGGAAATACATGTAATTAATTTTCAGCTTCTTAAACAAATGCCCTACTTCATCAGAAAAGACATGTAAGCTTTGCACCTTGATTCGTGCTATGTTGCTTAGAGTTATTGTAAAATGTGTCAGGAAAGAAAAGTCCTTGAATTTCTTCTGCTTCAGTTGTGAGTCTATTAATAGAATGGGCAGAGAATTGTAATGCTTCACTGCTTTTGGCTGATGGAGGGGAATACAAGGACCTTCCTACTTTCAAAGTGGCTTTGAAATAGTATTACCAGCAACAAGGCATCAGAGGAGTTCAGCACTGTAAAGTAAAAACGGCATTTTAAAAAAATAGAAAAATGCAATTTTCTCCTTTTACGTTATCAGCAGGAAATTCAGATAACTGGCTCTGTCACTTCCCTCCACATCTTCTGCAGCTTTAAATGAAAGGGGTCATAAAGATATACTAATAAACATAAAATTTAATAGTTAAAGCTTTCTGGTAGTCATCTGATTAAAGTGGACAGTGCCTGACCCTGTAGAATAATCATGATCAGCTACTAGTCTAGTTACTACGAATAAACAGCTGATTATATGATTACAGAAAGCTTCAAAAATTTCATAGCAGCTGAATCCCCAGTCTTATCTGAAACATTTGGCCTGACCTTGTATGAGATATTATACAGTGCCATTCCTGTGGGCTGCTAAGGTCCTGCAGTTTTCCATTAGGCTAAATGAGAAAGTCTTGACCATCACAGTTTGCACCATTGGGTCTATTATCTTTTGCCCTACAGGTGATTTGCTATGTGTTTTATTACAGAAGACAGAATAGTTGAGAGGCTATTGTCCTGCAGACAGCAATGTCAAATCTTATCCATGTATGGGGATGATGATACTTACCAAGTTATGCAGCAAATAGCGTATGATTCTGATTAATTTTGGTAGGAAGTACATGATTTAATATTCACAAATTACTCAGAAGAGGGGTTAGAATGATTTTATTGATGAAACAAAGCATAAAAATGTGTACAGTCATTTTTAGTTGCTTTAGCACAATGTCTTCGACCCTAAAAGAAGAAAGCAGGACTGTTTTAACTGGTCATATAGCTAAAATACAATGGCGTGTGCTGGTGGACTAAAATGTTCATGCAAGTGTAGCCAATATATTAAAATGGCTACAATGGTACAGAATTCCTCAGAGCATATCTAAACAATTTCAAATCGCATACTTATTTCTTGTCTTGTGACAGGTGCTGACCATCTCAGTACTCACTGATGAGCTGTTGCTCTGTGAAAAATGCTGACATGTTAGTAGCCTTGTGTAGCTCTCTGACTTAAATCTGTGCATTTGTGTAGCAACAACAGGGCTGACAGCAGGCGAGGTGAGGAAAGCCTGTTAGCTAATCTCCTCAATAGCCAGCAGGGGAAGCTGCTGCATTGGTTTTCAGTGCGACTCACAAAAATAACTGATGGTTATTTTTAAGTTCACAGATGAAAAGGTGGAGTTATCTTAAAATGAGAAAGAGAATATTTATGTCTGCGTGAAGAAGATTTTGTCACACTATGCTTGGGATAACTAAACTACTCACAAGTGAGAAAGCCAGGAATGAATGGTGCACGATGTTATGAACAGGTGCTATTCAGTGTCCAAATTTAGTATGTCCTGTATATTTACTTAGACAACTAAGTACAAGAGACTTCAAAAGTTGTCTTTATATAGAGTGGGTGATGTAAGCAGTTATTAGGTGGCTGTAGTCCTTGCTCTATGTACAAAAGTGTCTCTGTAGAAAAGGTGCTGGACTGGAACAAGCCTGGGTTCTGTTCTCAGGCGTGTCATGGCAAGTGTTAGAAAGTCATTCGGGCTCCATTCAAAATGTTTTCTTAAGCTTATGCTTATGGTCTTCACAGAATTTGGCTTTTAATCTGTCTGATGTTCTCTCTTTCATCTTTAGACAACACTGCAATACTTTGCCCTTCCCATCATTTCTTCATATTAAAAAGATGTCTGTTTGGATGTCCAAAAAGCTGCAATCCTCCAACCAGGCTGAAATAAAAGCAGAGTCTTAGCATATTTACATTTAAGGTAATTGGGACCTTATGAGACTTCCAAGTTACAAGAACAAATAACATGAAATTGATTATTAAAGAGAGCTGGAGAGCAAGAAATTTTTGCCGCATTTGTCAGTTGAGTTTGAGCTAACTGCATATACGATTCTTAAACAAATACTTGAACTATTAGTACATCTCTTTTCTCAGGTCCTACTGGGACAGAATTTGTGTGAGTGTCATCACACTGGTAAACTGGGAATATTTCCTTCATGCCTTATTAATAATAGATGTGTCAGTGTGGTAGAAAAGAGGTTTTAATTGGGCCTGTATAGAAGCTCTGCAATTAAATGGCCATTGTCAGTTCTAGTGTAAGTCTCGCCTTGCTAATGTTGCACGAAGAAAGTATTCTCATGAAATCTAATCCTCTGGTTTTGTCCTAACTAAGGATATAGTCTAAATTCTGATTTAATTCTAGTCCTCACCTTTTTATTGGCATAAAAGTCCCTCAAGTAGGAGCCTGCAAGATTGCTAGACATCTGAATGAAAATTATTATTTTATCTGTAGAAAATTTACTAGTTTACAAGTGAGTTTTTCCTGTCCTTAGTTTTAAGCAAATGGATTTTGTTCTCCAAGGAGAAGTTTGTTTTAAAGATGCTTATAGATAAATAGTGGGGATTTACATGTGGCTCTGTCCAAACTAATACATTTCTATAGCAAATAATCAGTGAAGTGCATTCGGAGGTTATGATGCTCTTTACTGTATGTGGCACATGTGCATACATATTTATAAATTCAGTTCTACCCTGCTAGCAACTAAGGGAAGGACCACAGTTTCTCCCTTAAGGTGACACAATCAGTTGGTAACTTAGGAGAAGTAAAGGGAAATTCCTACCCCTTATGCAATTTTGTTACAGGGTCTTACAAGAATAAAGATGATTTGCGTTACTCATTAATCTTCAAGGAGATTAAACTTTACTTTAGAAACCAATTCAACATATATTTCAAATCTAATAGTGACTGCTTACGTACGTTTCCAGGGTCAAGACCCCCAGAAGTACTGCTGTAAAAAGCTTAAACTTTTAATTTGCCTGTTAGGGAAAGCTTTACCAAAAAGGCTGAAAAACAAACCAGAAAAGTTCAACTGGTACAGTTTGAGAGAGTTGGCTTGGCACAATTTATTGCATCTGTTATCTTCTAAGCTATTTGCTCTTGTTCAAATAGCTAGTGTTCAATGCTGGAAGCAGGCAAAGACTAGATGCAGGATGGTGGCAAGGATTTATCCCCAGGAAAGGGCTGGACACCTCAAAAATGTTGAGGCTACAGAATTAAAAACATCTTTATAGGAACCATAGCTGTGGGAAAAATGCCTTCATGCAAGCTCTTTAGGAGATTCAATCCCTTTAATTTAGAGAAATGACCAAGAGCTATGATTTGATTACAACCCATAAGCACCTCTAACGGAAGAGAGATTTTTGGCAGGTTATGTCTCTAAATTTAGCTAGGAGTAGCACGAAAGAACGAAACCTGTCATCTAAACCTTGATAAATTTAGGGTAAAAATAAGGGGCACACAATGTCTTAAACTGTGTATTGCCCCCACAAAATATATCACAGTTCCCAGCTTAAAGTTGTCCTGCAAACTTCTCAGAATTTTTCTGCCAGCCTTTTTGGTTTTGACAGTGGTGTTTTAGATTGGTAGAGCTTAATCTTTTTGAGACAGAAACTCAGAGAAGTAGAGTAATTCATTCCTTCTGATCTTAAGAATCTCTGAGCATAACAGTATGACCAGTAAGAATATTAGCTTTAGCCAAATGATATTTAGAAACAATCCTGTCACTAATTCCTTAGAAATATTCCTATTTCTCCATACTGGAACACAAATTGGTATTCCTTTTCTATCAGACACATTGTAAAAAAATTTCCAGTCTCCCTTCCAATATTAATTGACTTTCCATTGCCTTTCTAATGAAGTCTGTCCAAAACCTCCAACAAACATGTGGAAGTGCTGGGTCACTTTCTTGGATCGTTTCAGAAAGACAGAAGTATTGCTTTCAATTCACTTCTTTTTTCACTTCCACATTTTACCATATTTTATTTATAACTATCATTTGCACTCCAAAGCCAACTACTTACATCCATCTCATACTGCTTACAGGAATATATTTGCCTTTCCTGTTTTACCTCAGCATTCATCTGTTTCCTCTGTATTCTTCTTTTTTACTTCTTGTGTAACACACTATAAGTGAAAGATCTCCAGCATATAAAAATGTTGAAGTACTCAGGTACCCATTACGCTTAGAAAAAATGTGGTTTTCACATACCTTTAAATAATTCTTTTCCTGTTCTTTTTTTTTTTTTTTTTCCAGTATACTTTTTTTCTAAGTAGTGGAAGCCACCACCCGTTTCAGAGGAATACTGAAGGTGGTGTATAAAACATCACATATGCAATCAAGTCAGGTTCAAGTCAGGTTAAATATGCATACTTTCTTCTTCACATTCTTTAGCAGTTCTTTACTGACTTTTTTAACAGGAAGTTCTTATTAGAAGAAAATTTTGAACTCCTTTTAAATAAATGGTGAATAGTTCCATTTACAGTGTAAGTGTTTAGCCAAAGGCTGAAAGCTTTAAGCAGTAAGAAGCAGTAAGTTTTCCTCTGGAGCAAAAGACCAAACGTCTCACAGGGAGGAAAAAAAATGTGTAATTTCAGAAAAGGTAGTGCTCAAAGAAACTTGAATTTTTCTACTAAGTTTGAGCATTTCATACGTGTAGGTTTCTTTAAAGAGCCTCAAGTTCTTATCATTTGATTAATGTAATCGATCCCAGCTATGCCTCTGGAATGTTTTCCTATAGACTTGATTTGGAAGAATCACATGACCACAAGCGGAGTCTGAACCCAGAGTCAGTAAATAACAGATGGTAAAATAGCCAAATACATTTATAAACAGCTCCCTAGGCTAAATCTCTGCATCAACAGCTGGAAGAGGGTATTCAATATGTTTAGTGTTTTTTTTCTGTGTGGATACCAACTGCTACTGGCTGTTTGCTGTGTTTACTGAATACCAGGAAGAACCTTGATGCACATGAGGCTTCACATATATATTTTAGCTTTTCATATGTAGCAGATGTTGGCTGAAAACAATTAGGCAAAAATCAAGTAGACTAAAAACTTCTTCAATAAATTATAATATAATTTAAATGAGAAAATTTATATTAGATATCTTCTCAGGATAATTATGAAACAATTTACCTAATAATGAAGCTTTCAAGCTTTTTCTAACAGATGGTCAGAAAGCTGAAATATATCAGATCATAGATAATCAGCAATTTTAATATGGAGGATAAATGCAGCAATCTATCATCGTGCTATAACCCCCTGTTCTATAATGTACTTGCTATAACTCCAAGATCAGAGGAACATTCCAGGGTCTCTAATCTAATAATACAGGAGTGTTACAGGGCTTCACTACTGCATTTCAGAAAGTTGTCTAAACTTGCAGCTTTACAGCAGCTACGTTTTTCACTTACCATGCATGTAGTTATATCACCTTAAAAAGATTCTTAACACAACTTTAGGACTCATTATGTTTCACATCCAATTACTGTAGGAGTACAAATTACTTGCTGTAGGTTGTCTTTCTAGACCATGATAGCTACTTCTTGCTTTATGTGAAATTTATATTAACTCCTTTCTAAAATGCTAAATAAAGTGTAGGAGTATAGATTATGTATTAGCCAAATAAAATGCGTAATGTCATATAGGTGTATATACCAAAGTCATTTTCAGAATCTACTACTGATCACTTCATACAAATGAGGAGTTCTCATGCCTTCTGTATACCTCATGAATGAACAGTACCTTGCAGAAATGTTTATCTGGAATAGTTGCAAATATTAACTACCTATAGGTAAGAATATTTGAGCCAACTTCTGAGTCATGTTATAGTCCTACTCTGTACCAAGGTGAAGTCAATGTGATGCTGTGATTCTTTTACCTCCTGTGTGCTACCTCTTGTCTTGATTTGATATGATTTATACTTGTTATAACTAACGAGCAGTTTGAATTTCCATGTCTGATTCTGTACTTCAAAGCCGACAGTAGTAGTGTGTGAGTGAAGACGGCAATACATTACAACTTAATGAGCAACTATTCTTACTCTGAATCATACTAAGGACCATCGAATGCAGAAACTAACATGAAGAAAGATGAAAAATTTCAAACTAAAGGTCTTTTGATTCAATATCAGTAGCATTTCTAAGAGAAGGTTAACATACCTTTTCATTTGTTTGATTTTTATCTTTACTTTTTGGTCATTTTAAAAAAGATCAGGTTTTCCTAGCTTGGCATTATAGTTTAACACTACACAGTGTCACCCCCCAAAAACTAAATAGCTTAGTCAAGTGAGCTGACTTTATGTTGCTGGAAGGTATGCTGTCTATTTCAGTGGCAATTTCTGATGCAATAATGAAAAAATAACAACTTTGACAGAGAAATTTAAATTTAGAACTTCAGTTGGGATTATAGTTTCAGCACTAACCATGTGAGCTGTTACATATCACAAAACATCCAACCAAATTACTCTTGGCTTTATTGTGACAGGATCACATATATTTGTATAACAGGATCTTCTCAAGCAATGAGGACTAATTCTGCCTGTGAATAAAGAAAAGAGAGTGTATACAGGGCAACATAACAGTCTCTGTAAATCAACCCTATGTAAAGATGATTTACCATTTCCTAAGGTTTACTTTCACGTAAAAAATAGTCAGAAACCTCAGCATGACCCTTAATACATCTCTTGTATCTACTGATAAATCTTCAAGCCTACACTTCAGAGCTTCATAATGCTTTAAATCAGAAGTCAGAATCATCCATTACTTAGCAGTAAGAGTAGAGTCAGCTTAGCATAGTAGCATCTGTCCGCATTCAAATAACTCTGAGGCTAGATCCCCATGAGTAGTGCAGCAAATATGCAATCTGACTGAAGTGTGGCTGTAGTGCCACTAGTTAGTATCTTCTGGTTACGACTTGCACAAGGAAGTATAAGTAGATCAGGACTAAAACCCAATGCTCAATCATGGTATGATATAAAATATAAATTGTAAATACTTAACTGCATTGATTTATTATGAATAAAAATATGTTAACATTTACTCAATTGTGATTTATTAATATTTGTTAGAATTATGTATTGTTTATACAATATAATATTACCACGCATCAAAACCTATCCTTGACTGGATGGAATGTAAGTAGTTCTATGTGTTCTGCACTATGCAAGGCGCTATGCTACTCCAGCTCTACAGTCAATCACACACTAAAGCCAAAAGGATAATCTAGACTTTTAGTTTCCGTATTTATTAAAAAATGACTCTTAGTAAAGCCTTAACTTTATTTTCTTGGTAAAAGTACACTCATTTCCTATATAGTATTATAATCACTTCTAGCAGGTAATTACATCATTGTATTTGTAGGCTTTCTTTATAATGTCTTACATCTATGAAAAATAGATTGAGAAATTACACTTTTTAAATGTTTTTCCATGTATTTGTAATGTAGTATCAGTGAATAAGATGTTTAATGCACAGAATTATAAATGGCTTCAGAAAGGAGAAGCCACAGTCAAAATAATGATGTGGGGGGTCTTAAATCAAATGTAGGTTTGCTTTAACCATCTACATCCAAAAAGGCATCTGAAAAAAGTCTCTTTTTACTACACCTGCAAGTACCCAAAATTTGTAGACATCTTATTTTCACCTTTTGTATATTTACTGGCAGCTAGCAATTTTCTTTGCATGCTCTGAACTGCCTTGATGTCAGCAATGAGATGCCTTTTCCAGTGTTAAAATCCAGGAACCAGTTGGAATGAAGCCCAGGTCTCCTGAGAACATCTACTGAATGCATTCAAAATGTACCTAGTACAAGCCATTCAAATAGGCCTCTCTGAAAATGCCATTAGAGCAACTTTATTTTTTTAAGTGAAGAAGATACATAACTTCTGTATTGGAAAATTAACATGACTCAGTAGGTGAGGGATCTATCTTGCAGTTCAGTAACCAGGACACCTAGTAGATGAGTTCTGGTTTCCCAGTACTATTGTTACTTTAATCTGATAACTGTAACAAAAAAGAAGTATCTATCCCTATGTGAGTTTCCTGATCATAATGATATAGAATTGTTGTGCTCTATATCTCTCTGATAGCATGAATCTTGCCTTTCTTTCTTAAACCTGGTCTGGAAAAGAAAACAAAGAATAGCATAATTCTGTTGTGTAAGTTTCATGAGCTTCCTTTCACCTCTTCAGAAGACAAAGACATATTAAGAGAGTGCTGCATTTCCATGCCAATCCTCAGGCATGAAATTCTATGTATGTTCTTAATTCTAGGACGGTGTGTCACTGCTTTTGTATAAGAGCACTGCCATCTACACAGCTCCAAGACTGCTTCATGTTACTCCTTCACATGAGTGATACAGTCTAGAAACAATCCATCTTTTTCACACGTTTGCTTACAGTTTTAAACATGCTGGAAAAGCACTAATGAAAGACATTCATCATATAATCTGAATGTCACAACTTCTGAGCTTCGGATCTCTTCTTTTCTTGTGCAGTGCCACACAAGGCAGCTAGCTTTTGGTACAGCACTCCTTGCAGCCTGCAGCCTTGCAGCCAGCCTCAGCTCTGCCTCCACTCACACATCTGACAGCTCCTCCTCTAAGCACCCAGCACTGCAGCCCATTCACCTGCTAGTCACTTCTTTCCCCTGTAACCTGTCAGCATGAAGCAAACGCAAAGACAGGTTAGCAATGACCAGTCCTGGGCCTGATCACATTCTTCACACAGTCAGAAATCCGTTTGCTTCACATGGGCATCTTTGGCAGGACCAAAGCCTTGCTAGGACGAAGTCTTTCTACTGGTCATATAAAATTTTCAGCTGATGTCCTCTCTCAGCCATGTGTCAAGGCCAAGTCCTGCTTGCAACCATTTCTCAGCATTGACATTCAAAGTCTTGCTTATGGGCAAAAGATGAAGCATGGCATAGATATGTATACACACACCAAGGTAGTCTTGGAAGACAGGCACAGGCCAGCTGGACTAAGGCAGGGTCCAGGCTGACCTCAGGGGGCTCTCAGTGACACTGCTGGTGTATGACTGGTGTCAGAGAGGAGCAGAGAAGCAGGCACTGCAGCAGAAACCTGAGATGGTCTCTGAGCTTCTGCCACTCTGGGCACCTCAAAACCCTAAAAAGGAAAAGCCTCCTTGTGTGAGACCTCTTACTACCAGAGCACATCTTAAGCACAGAAGTTGCTCAATTAAACCTCAGCAGATGATGTGGAAAGACAAAGGCTGGCTGCATATGGATGTCTATGTCAGGAGCCCAGCAGCCCCCCAGCTGCCCTGCTGTCACCTCCCATGACAACCTCAGAGCAGGAGATGGGTGATCACCCTTATGGTGCCACCTCTACCCTGTAATCTGCTGATGCTCTAGGAGATGAGAGCGGCTTCCTGCCCTCTGGGGATGATGAAGTGCAAAGTACAAGCTACACTTCTAGCTTTACTTCCATCATTGCCCTGAACAGGGACTTCCTCTTCATTTTCTTTCTTTCTTAAAATTGTAATCCTAATGGTTAGAAACCTTAAAATATTTTCTTACAAAATTCAGAAATAGATCATATATAAGGGTCATTCTCTTCACAGGATTTTCCATTTTGGGTTGTCTTCAAAGAGTTATAGTAAATGGGGTTACATAAGGCTGGTGGCCAGTTACTAGTGGGGTTCCTCAGGGCTCCATTTTAGGGCCAGTTCTCTTTAATGTTTTCATAAATGACTTGGACTGTAGGACGTGAAGGTATACTGAGTAAGTCTG
>VXAL01007187.1:48476-60776 GCA_013399475.1 Chauna torquata
TTGGAGAATCGTTTGGACAGGGCTCTCAGACATAGGGTCTGATTTTTGGGTGGTCCTGTGTGGAGCCAGGAGTTTGACTTGATGATCCTTGTGGGTCCCTTCCAACTCAGGATATTCTATGGTTCTATGATTCAATCCCTAATATTAAGTGAGTGTATTTTTAAATGGGGGGAAAAAAAAACACAAAATACTTCTGCTTTTTGGCATCTCTCAGATTTTCCAATCAGTAGCTTGTGCAAACCAGTTTTCGTTTCCTTAGTCAGGAAGAGAAAAAAATAGTATGTTTCATATTGTTACAGGGAGAAGGTGTTTGGTTGTTATGGTGAGCTAAAAAATAATTTTGTAGCGTAATTTCTATTATTTGTATTGCTTCCAGTGAGTCTAGTGAAGATCAAGGCTCTGTTTTTTTATAGACCATAGATACATGAAATAAGAAATTCTTGGCTCTAAAAAGTCGGCACACAGAATTTGTAAAGCAGCAGAAGTGATTAACTGTGTTGAATATACCAGTATGGGATAATTGGATTCTGGGAAATCAGAGTTACTGTGATAACGCTAAGAGAGCTCTAGACAGAAGCCCTGGCATTAGTGTCTGTCTGTGAAGCTCTTCCCATGTGCGCAGTCGCCATAGGTAGAGAATCATAGAATCATAGAACAGACCAGGTTGGAAGGGACCTTGAAAGACCATCAGATCCAACCTTTTGTGGGAAAAGGGAACCTAGATCTTAGCTAGTCTTATCTAGCATCCTGTCCAATTGCATCTTGAAAACCTCCAGTGGTGGGGATTCCACCACATCCCTGGGGAGGTTGTTTTAGTGATTGATTGTTCTCACTGTAAAAAAAATATTCTTATATCAAGAGGAAGCCTTTCCTGTTGCAGCTTGTACTCCTTGCCCCTTCTCCATGTGGCTCCTTGTGAAGAGAGAGCCTTTGTCCTCTTTGTAGCAACCCTTTAAGTATGAGAATACTGTGATGAAGTCCCACTTGAGCCTTTTCCAGGATGGAAAGACATCTCCTTCAGTCTTTCCTTATAGAGTAAGTTCTCCATCCATCTTTTATCATCTTTGTGGCCCTCCTGTGGAGCTTCTCCAGTCTGTCCACGTCTTTTTTGAATTGTGAGGACCAGACCTGGACACAGTACTGCAGGCATGGCCTGACAAGCACTGAGTAGAGTGGGATGATCACATCTGTATCTCCACTGGTAATGCCCCTGCAGATGCAGCTCAAGATCTGATTTGCCTACAAATTTGAAATTTCAGCCATTCTGTTTGAATTGCATTTTGCAGAAACTATGGGAACAATTGTATAAAAAAAGCAATTTTTGCCTCAATGGCTAAGTTTTTTTCCAAGCCTAAGATTCCTCAACTTCTAGACAGTAGACTAATATGTAGATGATGATTCATTTTTCATAAAAGACTATACATATGTGAAGTCAGAGAGCTAGTGAAGTAAGGCAAGAGCATACATTATAATTAGTACCAGGGAAGAACCTTGTGATGTAGTTTTATTAGTCAGGGGATTTTTTTATTACTATTATCAAGTAAAATTATCCTTTGAGGGTTTTACACTGCTTCCTAGACTTAGTTTGTCATCATATACAAACCTGGGGATAAAAAGTAAGGAACTCATTATCATTGAAAATGTTAAATATTTAACCTATTCTATTCTGATTGTTTCAGCTCTTTAAAATGATTTAAAAGTAGGATTTTTTTTTTATTTGCTTCCTGTTTTGAAGAGTTATTTCAAGTTGTGACAATTTATTTCATTATGCAAAGGATGTGTGAAGGAAGCAACAATGTATTAAACTGTAAAGGCACCTAAATGTCATGAAATCATAAATATTTTTTGCACCTGGTTGTTTAAGACGTGGAGAGCTAGATCCCTGTATGGTGACAGCATAAATCCACTGGAATAAATATGATAGACTTCTTACTGATGTCAGTTCAGAATCTGGCCCATAGCATTTATATTTCTATTGCTTTCCAACTTTTCATCAAGGTGCATTTGTCATTAAATTAAATAAGGAGTAATAAATTGAAGTATGAGGTTACTTTTCTTCTCTTGATTTATGGTTCTTCAGCAGAATCAGCAAGTCAAAAGCTTAAAAGTAGCTTGCAGTTCAACCTAGAGTTAGGGGAAGTTAGGGGACCTCGGAAAATCTTTGTAGAATCAAATTTCCATTGACTACCATAATGGTTTCAGTTGTTTTAAAATTTAATCTGTATGTCTGATATTGCAAAGGAGTAGAATAATAGAATGGAAATAATAGAGTTATTTCCAATTTTACAAGAACATATCTGATAAAGAAGTCTGTCTACCTAATTTCCAATACATATAAAACCCAGAAGATAGTATTTAAGATGGCAGGAATAATTTAATTTTTTCCATTTGAAACAACCTACATAGGTTTTATACAATATATCTATAAGGCCCAGTTGAATGTGTAATTGTAAAAGAGATACTTGGAGACTTCATTCTCTTTAACCAAAATATATGATTATCAGCTGGCAAGATTTTACAATTTAATATTGCAAAGAGGCAAAGACTATAAATAATTTTATTTGCATGCATGGTAAGTTTAAGTAATGAGTCATGATGCCTGACATAAGGCGATGTATGGATACTGAAAATTTTCATATCCTTTTAGACTTATATTTTGCGTAGAAGGAAGAAACAGGAGCCTTTTTGTGAAAATGAGTGTCAGTTTGATACACAGTCACTGAGAATATGCCTTATTAAAGTTATTAAATGCAAGTGGCCAGGCTTCAGTGTTGTTTTGAGTTACTCTTTGCTATTCACAGAAGTAAAGATGATGCTCAGTTTTATGAATGCCATGCTGTGAAGGTTCCCCTGATTCTGTTGAAGCTACCGCCTCAGCTTCTTACGACATTTCAAGCCATCAGGAGGTATTGAGTAAATACCTGTGTTTTTTTCACTCTTGAGGGGGTCTTCACTCTCCTTTTTTTTTTTCTCATCTTCCATTTTCCCATCATACCCATCTCCACAATTCTCTCCTTTCACCTTTTCCAATAACTGTTTTGTGTTTTCTTTTTCTTTCTCCAATTGCTGCAGTATTGTGTTTGTTTGCATGTTTGTTCACTACTTGGTGTAAGTACTCAAACATTAAAGTACGAAATGTTATAAAGTTATAAAAATCGTGATGATGAGAGGTGGAAGGGCTGAAGTGACTTCAGTTGGATAAACCATCAGTAAGAACAGTAGGCTGGCCAAGAAGCTTTTTTTGTAGATAGAGACATCCTCAGCTGAGATCATCTACCCTAGCTCCTACACAGTCCTTGGAAAGAGAGATCCTGGCTTATGTCAAGTATGGATAATTGGATCCTGCTTCAAAACACCATGCATGAAGGGAATAATCTTACCCTGTGGGGAAATGTTAGAAAGAAACCTTACAGTCCAATTCAGCATAGGTGATGTCTGAGCAGGGGCCTGAGAAGATACAGCATTTAGTTATTATCTGCTTATCTAAGCTAAATCCAACTGCTTGATGGTCCTTCCCATCACTAGATTTCTAAGCAGTGGCAGCACTGAAATTCTCTTGGGTGTTGGGAGTCTGTGGTTGGCCTTGGGGAGACTTTGGAGTCCAAGGAGTGGGTGGCACCATTGTTCATATCCTGTATATATGTAATTCACTCCTATACTGATTTGTATGTATTCTGCGGGGGTGTTGTGATGGGGGTGAAAGGATGCGGAGGTAAAACGTGCTTATCCAGAGTTTCCAGTTTCCAGATGTCATTGCACTGGTGTTTTCAAATCTGTCAAATAACAAAATGGGAGCTGTGGAGATTAATTGCTAAAAGGCAGCAGTGGCAAAAACAAATTGTGCTGCTGTGTTTTTTTTTTCTTATGTTTTGAAGCTATGGCCAGTTGTTAAAAGACTTGTCATGGCCTTCAGTGTTTTCACTCCTCTTCCCTGCACATCATTAAGAATGATGAATATAGTACGGGTGATTTAATGCTGTTACTTACTTCCTAATTAGGGGGGAGATCTACATAGACAATGGAGTTCAGTTATTCACGTAAACCTAGCTGTAGCAGCACAGGCAAACGAGTTGAGTGGCAGGAGCTGCTGCTGCATGAGAGGAGATCTGGAGGAAAGGGGATGAGTGTGATGGGTTGAGCTCTGCAGAGGCAAGCTTGCTGCGCCATTGTAGGCAGGGTTTGGGAAGGGGAGGGGAGTGAGGTGTAGCAAAGGCTGACAGTTTGTATGGACTGATAGAGTAGTATCTGACGAATGTAAGTACAGAATAGCATGTAAAGGGGAGAATAAATTGCATATTCAGGTACGTACTCATTTGAGCATGGAAGAGCAAGTGTTAAGTGTTCAGTTAACACAGGAGGAGGTACTTATGTTACTTACAGGTAGGCATGTGGAAACCTGCCTTTTGTTGGAGATGCAGTAGCTTCTCCAGGTCAAGTAGCACTGTGAAATTAATGTAAAATGTAAAACTTCCTCTGTATGTGTATGAAGAGGTAAAGGATATGTAACTGCATGCAACTGTGTTTTACCTGATAACCTAAAAAGTGTATGACATATTCTCATTATTTAAAGAGCTGTTTTATTTTAAACAATGACTCTAAATTTTGTATCGAACATTTTTTCTGTTGAAATTCCAAAATATTTTGGTTCATGTTAGTATAAACTCTTCAGGTTGCCTTTTGTACTGTGCTGCTGAAGACATGTCTATGTAGCTCAAAGCTCAAGTCAGTACTTTAACAAATGCATATTTCGTATTAATAAACATATTTTATATAATCCTAATATAGGTAAGTCAAAATACAACATTTAGACACTTTTAATACAAGAATTTTCTTTTTGCCCCTTTGTTCCACAGAACCTTTTAATATTGTGGAGATTGCATTTTTTCCACAAAACAGTACCTTGAAGACATTTCTTTGTCTGCTCTTAAAACTTCAGATCCTTCATTGTTCAAGAAAAAAGTTACTCGTAATCCTTTTTCATAATATGCAATATGAAATTGTGCAAAAGTCTTACACTTCTTATAAGAATGATCTCAAGAATCAGAATTTCTTTAATAAGTACTCCTTCATGATTTACCATATATTGACATTGAAGGCTAAAAAATCAAAAAGTTCTCTTTTTCTCTCAGTCAAAATGCCTCTATGAACTGCTGTAGATGCTAATATGCTTCCATGCATCCTTAAATAGCTATGACTATAAAAAATACATAGACTTGTCCTCTAGGTAATTTGCAGCAGATATTAAAGGGCACTTCAACAGCAGCCATATGTCAGCACTTAGAAAATCTCTTCTTGATGTTTTTTAATACAAACGGGTGCATTCAGGTGTTTATTTTGTTTAATATTAAGCTTTAAAAACACATACTAAAATCTTAGAGTTTCTGTTAAACTAGTTAAATGACTCCCATTGAGTTCAGAAGTAGATTTTCAAAAAAAAAGTCAAAAAGTACAGTTAAAAAATAATTTAAAAAAAAAAAGGAATTCATCCCACTGTCTCACAACATCATCTTATTCCATTTTTTGTGTTTTGTCTTTTTTATGGATCTGTGCTTGAAGCAAGTGTGAACTGTAATTAGCTAATTAAGATTCTAAGGCTCAAATATTGTCGACCTTTTCTCTTTGTAGTATTGGTCGGCAAGCATAAAAAAGCTGTCTTCTACTCATTTACTTGGAGCTCTCCAGGGTGTGACTTCTAATTGCGTTCTCAGAAATTATCACCCCTAGTAATTTGAGTATAGGACACATAGCATTACTTCCTCCTTGCAAGGCGTTTGCTGAGCTAGCAAGCAGAAAGACAGGGAACAAGGAGAGTTTTTGGATGTATACTAATTGCATAGGGATGCACCTTTGTACTTACTCTCTCTATAGGTGTGTGCAGGGGAGGAAGACTGGATTAGGCATTCCTGATAATTTCGGAGACATGCAACCCTGTCCTAAACAAAGGAATCTAACCTGCCCCCCTGCCTCCAACCAACCGTCAAGCTATGTATCAGAAATGAAGTAGGGACATAGACAAATGTTTTTCTCCCTTTACAGATCACCTTTAAAGGAGCACTTTCATTCAGACTACTTCATTTGCATTTTTTAAAATGACATTAAAATCAAGTATTATGTTACTGGTGAAAGTTCAATAGCTTACAGCTCAGACTGCTGTTTAGACACTCGTTACTTCTGAGCCAAGCAGGCTGTTCCTGCTTAAGAGACTTGTTGCAGAATCACTTGTAAACATGCAGTAAACCCATGGAGCTTCAATCATTTTCTTATCTGTTCTATTGCCCGCAGAAGAGTCATTACTGTACTATTTACAGCTATCACAATGGTTAATATGATCTAGGCATAGCCACTTGTTTACTCACTGATGTGATGTGACATTTTAATAACAACCATCATTATCATGGGTATATAAGACCATAAATACATTTTTTTTTTTTAAACTCCTGTGGAGCTGCTGTTTTGATCTACCAAAGGTGTTCTATCTGGTCCTTTAAATTATTGCACTTGACTGGAGGTATTATGGGATATTTTTAGCTTTTATCAGCAAGTTAAAAACACATTCCTTTATCTATTTCCCCAAAGAGGAACAGCAAAATGGCAAAGATTTTATATTTTTCAGATCAAATGAGGTAGTGGTAAAAAGTAAACAAGAAGGTTCTCCCACAAGGTGAAAGACAAATAAAAGCATCTGTAAGGATGTTAAATGCTGGAACAAGAAAGAGAAAAATGATGACACAAGGATTTACTTTGACATAAAATCAGAAGAGTTTCGAACATAATTAAATGCACTCATTTACTGCTACATTTACTTAGCATTTTGTCTGTTTTCTACCAGGTTCAAATTAATTGGATGATTCTTAGCAGCAGTCTGAAAGGAAAATGCTTTGGTGTCCAAAAGACAAGGTTCCTGTGGGTATAGATTTGGATATTTTGTAGGACTGATTGCAAATCTCCTCACCCCGCCTGCCTTTTGATCACATACAGCACTCGAGAGATGAGAAAATGTTAGGCAGTCAGACAGTCCTTCATTTCTCTTTCATAGCACGGTGAAGCAAGAAACTCGTGAATGGTAACAGAGCAGACCATTGCATTTGTTAAGCTCTTAATCTTAGTGTCAACCAAAGCCTCACCAGATGAAATGAAGTTTGACTCTTGCAGTTGTGTGAACATTTGTACTGTAGAAGCTCACTTGAGATACTGCAGTCGGATCTTATGTCTATCCGTGACTGGCACTTTAAAAAGCCAGAAATAAAGCCCTTGTGTGGCTACTCAGTGTGAATGAATTGACAGATCTGTCCAGGAAAGAATTAAACTGAAGGCTTTAAATGAAAAGGCAATGAATTTATAACAGGATTATACAGCAGCTTGAATCAAGTTTGTACAATGCTGAGCTGAGAATTCAAATAAAAACAAGAGAGGGCACAGAGTATTGGCATTTATAATTGGCTAACGAGACTTCAGCTACACAGGAATTTTGCAGCAGCAGCAGATTCTCACATATTTAGAAAGACCAAAGAGGATTTTAGTTCGTATGCCTCACCAGTTATATTTTTGGTCAGAATATTTTTTTTTTCTTTGTTCGTGTGCATCAAGTCTGGCCTAAAGTATATGACAGTTTTAGACCAGTAGGATAAAGGCTATTATCAGCATATCAACAAGCTGTAGTGGAAAGTTTTCAGAACTTCTCTAAATTAGGGGATTTTCATACCCAGAGTGTTCACCTCCTTGTATTTACTCTATTTTAAAAATGAGTTTGGGCTTCTTTTGTAATGGTAGACCTAGATTAAGTATAATGTTCTATATGGAATTTTACATACCAACCAAATCCCAGATGATGCAATTACTGAGTTCGATGGGAAAGTACAGCAAAAGAAAACAGAAATTAAGAAGTACAAGTTAGGAAGAAAAAAAGCACTTTCAGCCAGGATTTGAAATGAGATGGAGAGTTGATGAGGCAAAAATGTACAGGAAGGCTGTCATTTCAGGTATAAGGTACATATTGCTCCAATTAAAAAAAAAAAAAACCATTTTATTGCACAAGCTTTCAACTAGAAGTGTTTACCCTTCAGCTGTCATCTCAATTGACTATTCTTATACTGTACTATGCTATAAAACGAGCTCTTTGCTGTCATAGAACATCTTACCAGAGATTAGACCTTGGGGAAATACTTTTGTTGGTCATTTCACAAGAATGTTGCATACAAAAAGCTTTCCATTGTAATGCTTAATGCAATAATTTTGGGATTTTCTATTGCAAGGATACATATTGATATCAAGTAATTGGCCCCCTGCTCTTGGAAATGACACTGTCATGCCGTTCAGAAGTGTGCTTTAGGAAACAGTAGTTGCATCCCTAGAAAAAAAATCCTTTCAAAAGAGATTACATTTAGGAACAGGCAAATGCCTGTTGATCTTTAGTTTGTGTTCATCCATAAACATCCTGAAGATCCTCCTTTGACTAGTTTTGACTAACTCTCACAGAAGGCATCTTTGGCATGTCGTGTCCCACTGTCTGCGATGCGCACAGGGTTCTTCTCAAATTTTATGTTGCCTTTGGGCAGTTGCCTCCGGTCAGGCTGTTTGAGAGGTGTTTGGAAGAAGGAGGAGGGACTGAGCATCTTGGGCTTTCCGGAACAATCTCCCGTGTCCCAGTAGCATCTGCTAAGCCAGAGGTAAAGCTGTCCTTTCCCCTCTAACAGCCTGGGCCACAGCCACAACCATAACTCCGTTGTCACCACCACGTTCTCCAGTCACCACCACGTTCTCCAAAGTGATCTCCGCCTTCATTACTGCTTTCTAGACCACCCTCTCCTGCTCTAGCATGTCACATAATGGCTTTCTCATACAGCAGTTTTAGAGCAGATATCCCATATTTTCCTGCTCCACCTTTAGTCCAGGTGTATCCCTTTCACCATTTCATCTTCATTTGCCCCCTCCCCAGGCAGCCATGGCCTAACTCCTCACCCATTCTTCGACTAGCAGCTTCTTTCACAGGATGCTGTTTGTCTTCAGTGAGATTCCTGATCTGGACAGCAGCTGCAGATCTGACTCTCTCACTACAATAAGTTGGAAGTAATCAAACCTGGTAAATTGAAACATATACTGTCACATTCTGAAAATGCACAGTATTGAAAAGTAAGTGGAGTAAGCCCACTACCATACTTTTTTTAAAGCTGATGAGAGAGTACAGGTACTACTATAAATAACTTAAAACCGTGGTCAGTTCACCAGTTCAGGTTTTTTTTTTTTCTTCCCTCCTTCCTTTCCCATGCTCCCTGTTTTTCAGAGAATTTGTGATGATTTAGCCACTTATTAAAAAAAAAAAGGCACAAATCCTGGGCAGAGGGAATGTATAAATGTTCCTTCTAGTTCCAAGAGGAACCATGAGGCCAAGGAAGTTAACACTGTGTTTAGAAATGATTGAACGTGTCACTATAAACTGTACCTACTCACACTTTGACACTGATAAGAAACTCCCGCTGCCTAAGTGTTTTAAATGAAATTATTCTCTTACAGAATGTCAGACTTACTGCTTTAAATGTTGCTTCCCACTACAGCATTAATGAAAAGTCTGATTTTAAAAAAAAGTCATTGTAATTCCTTTTCCTGTGGATGTGCATATCTTGAAATCTACCTGTATTTGCGGTTACCATGTTAAAAATGATGTGATGCTTTTCTTTCACTAACCGCTGCATCAAACTTCAATCTGGTGGTACAGCAGCACAGAAGCTTCAGTGAAACCAGTGGCATGTTTCTGATGATTCAGTGACATGAGATTGAACTTCAGTAATTTTATTCCATGCCAGGCCTAAATGTTTAACAATTTTCACAGCAGTCAATCAAGCCTGTTTCTTTTTAGCTTGTTCTTTCTTTTTCTCTCTGGTGTAAACTGGGAGCAATCCTCTCTGAATTCAATGGGGTTACAATAGTCTAATGTCTGTCTGAGAGGAGGCTAAGTCCACTTCTGTGCTAGCCTTGCTCTCTGACAGCTGCCTTTACATGAGCAAGTAGAGAATCAAAAAAAAAAAACAAACCCACAACCCTAAAGAATACTGACAGGGTATGATAGAGGCAACCAGACTACTAAAAGGCAGAAACCCTGTCAGTCGGTGTGATGACAACTATGACTATTTGTTTCTTTGGCCTGATATGCGGTCATTTTCTCGTGACCTCAGGTTAGAGTTCTTGTCTAACACTGTAGGGTACCCACAGGTATTCACATGCCTGCACTGTATCCCCTTCACATACATAATTTTCACTGAGTTTTTGGGGGAATTATTTTTCAGAATTTTGGTGTATTACGACTGCTAATTTAGAAAAAAAAAACCCCACAATTTGGCACTCATATTGTTGTAAATAATTGAATATTATGAGATAATGCGAAATTTTCCTAATAATTCTTGGCAGTGTCTCCTTGTTTATTTTTAATAGAGTTATTGTACCATGGGCACTTTTTCTTCATGTGTGTGGCAGATGTGTGATGTGTTTTGCCTTGTGATAGGGAAATGGAGTATCTAACCTTCTAGGGCACCTGTTTTTCATACTTCCCTCTTTAAAACAAAGGGAGCTTCTCAGTATATATGATAGATTTTACAGCCCGTCTTCACTGTGTCTGCATTAAGATGAAGTAACATAGTTACGATAGGAATTCAGAAGAAGAAAATCATAAATACTTGTATTGAGAATCTTTTGTAGAAAAGATATCAGGAATGTTACAATGTGTTGGAGACACTTGTTCCTGTGTAGTGTAGCTGAATTTTAGCTGGCTTCATTTCTGCTCTTCAAAAGCAGGTATATGTGTTCTTCAATGACATCTTTCACATTTTGTAATTTCTTTTATACTTTGACAGTGCAAGTGCTTTAATTCTTTAATTAAACTATAATTTTGATTAAGTTTGGTCGACTTGTAGGAAATTTTTCACTGTTAATCTTAGTTAAATTGATTTATTTAGAGCTTCTTATGTGTGTATGTTTTGGAGTATATGCAGCTTCTTCAGGTTCTGTTCTCTTCCTGAATGCATTAGAAATTGAGACGGTCATTTAAATTACCTAGTATACTGATTCTTCTTTCTTTTCCAGAAAAGTGATTGAGTACATAACCCACTTGCCTATGAAGTACAGTTTAGACTTCTTTATATGTTGTAACACCGTCACTTTTTTTTTTGCTTTAAAAACATACTATGGTAAAAAACGTCATGACTATCTAATTCTGATACACTGCATGAGTGTATGTAACTGGAACTTGATCATCTTTTAACTAAAATCTGCTCTATGTTGTCAATCTTCTGTGCTCCTCAGGCAAAGGAAAGAGCATAAAGGTAACCCAACCCCTCCATCTTGCTTTGGAAATTCATGACTTTTCTATAGGTTTTAAATTTCAATGTGAAATTTGCTGCACAACATCTTTTCAGCAAAAACTCAGTGTTAGTGAGCTTAGAAATACCTAGAAACATCTTTGGTGCAGTGACCTTTTGCTAAATCCAGGGGGCCATTCCGAAGAACATAAATTATATTCTTGGCCTTGTGTGCTCTGGTGCCTTCTGTTTTCCACTGACCAGATCTTCACTTCCAGTTGCTTCACTTTTTTTGGTATTCACACAAAATATGAAAGGAAATAATTTTCCCTGAGCTTCTGACAGTATTGCAGTTTTTCAAGTTTTTGAAACTCGTAGCCCAAAAAAACAGCTCAATCCAAAGGCTGGTCTGCGCTTCTACCTTACTTTTAATAGCAATCATTAACAGATGCTTCCATGTAGGTGTATAGCTGCTTATAGTGGTCGTAATCATAGCACTGTCAAAGGTGGTGAGACCCTTGTTACATATCTGGAGGGATCCACATTCTGAATCAAGAGAGTAGTATCTTACTCATCGGTTTTTCATAAACTTCAAAAGGTCTGTTTTTTTTCTAGCCATGTAATAGGAAAGGTTCTAGATTTTTTTTTTTTAAGAATTTTTTTTTAAGAAGTTGCAAAAGAGAAGATCCTTTTCCACAGTACTTCAGGTCAAGGCAGTCCTGCTCCATGGGCTGCTGTGGGGCTAGGGGCTTAAGAGTTTCAAGGACAGTGCTACAAAAGCAGGATCCTAGAAATCAAAGGACTGTTGGAAGCTCCTAGATAGCCCATAATATGGCTCACAGCCCCGAAGCAGCCCTGGAGACCTGAGAACCAATGCTAAAACCAAATCTCTGGCTATAAACTCCCATCTTCTCCCATCTGAGTGTTGATGTGCTTAAAAACATCTGAAGTGGAATGCTTAAAATCACAACATTTCCTTTTATTCTTCTTCTTCTCCCCCCACCCCCCCACC
>VXAL01007187.1:60836-100092 GCA_013399475.1 Chauna torquata
TTTATTCTGAAATGAAAGATGTTTATTTTTTCAAACAAAAAATGGGGATTCCAGCTTTAGGCCTGCTGCTGCTGCATAGGCTCCACTATAGGGTTCTATGAGCCTCTGTTTTGATTAGCTTTGCTGTAAATGCAGAATGCAATGCAGGATTCAACTCCTGGATGCAGGAGTTGAATGTATCCTTAGCAAGTTTGCTGATACTAAACTGGGAGGTGCTGGTGCTGTTGACTCTCTGGTGGAACGACAGGCTTTGCAGAAGGATCTAGATAGATTGGAGCATTGGGCAGTCATCAATGGCATGAAATTCAACAGTCATGTTGGACAATCCTACTCATCTTTTCTCCCTGGTATCTAGTGACAGGACATGTGGGAATAGCTCAACGCTGTGTCAGAGGCAGTTCAGACTAGCCATCAGGAAAAACTGACTTACCAAGAGGGTAGTTAGGCACTGGAACAGGCTTCCTAGGGAGGTGGTTGATGCCCCATGCCCATCTGTATTTAAGAGGCATTTGGATAATGCTGTTAATGATCTGCTCTAACTTTGGGTCAGCCCCGAAGTCGTCTGATGTTGAGAATCCGTCCAGCACATTTTTAAGTGTGCATTCAAGATGCATGCAGCCAAAATACTTGAGCTGCTAATCTTCAATTTGTAGTTAAAAATAGAAAATAAGATCAGGAAAACTTTATTTATATTTAAGTGTCACTGAATGAGATGTAGTCTGGTGATTTTTTTTATCTTCCTCTCTTCAGGGCTTAATTAAAAATAAACAAATAATGCTTTTAGCTGATAAAATATCCTCCTGTGGTACACATTGTGCAGAAATATTTAAAATAAATCAACCCAATATATGTCAGCTGTAACTTTTAACTTCAGAAATAAAATAAAGGAATTTCACTATGAGTAATTGAAAATGTAATTTTCAAGTGAAAAAAAAAAATTGCAACAATGTTTATTATTATGTGTGTTAATATTCCAGTATCATGAGGTAAGAATGAATGGTGTTTAAAGAAGTAAAAAAAAATTAGATTAAAAAATACAATTTTTAAAACTATTTTTGAGCTTTAGACCTCACAGTTTCAGCTTTTTCTGAGTAATTTTGAGAGAGAAATTTGTAAGTAAAGTTTCGTACATTCGCAAGAATCTAAGAATTTAAAAATGCACTAACTTCAAAAGATTTGGAATGAAATATCCAGTAGTGGCAACAATGTTGTTTCAGGCTGTTATCAACATCTCTTACACTTGTAAAGGTGTCCTATTCATGACACAAGCAGAGGTTGTTAGTGAGTTTCGGATATAAATACTTGAATCTTCAAGGTAAAAGTGTTAAAAGAAGGTGTTTGTGACACAGTACTCAAATGAAGATTCTATCTCTCTCCAACATACAATTACACAAAAAACGTTTTTGTCAACTTTGGGGGTCTGTAGCTTGTCATGGAAATATGAACTTCTGAGAACTTCCAGAAAGCAGGAAAGAAGCCTGAGGAGCTGAGAGCATTGCAGGCTGCTGTTTCTTCATAGCTCGATTGAAAGGCTACATAAAAGGTAGAATTCCACAGCTGCAGAACAGGCTGATCTTTACAAGGCTTCTGTGCTCCTTGATCTGGAGAAGTGCACATATTTGTAAGGATGCTAGATGAAGTGGGACTTAAAGGTTCAAGGAGACGTGCTCCTGGTTTGATGGTCAGGCTTCAAGGGGTGTAGTTCAGATATGATGCCTCCCAGTTTTTTAGAATCTGAAAATGAATTCTTTTATCTCTGTTCTTGAAAAAATCAGAAACGTAATGGAAAATTCAGAACTGTCATAAAGTTTTTGACCAATTCTACCTCCATTACCGTTTAGAATATATATTTTTTCCTCTAGTGATCAAAAGATTGTTGTTTTCAAACTATAAAAAGTAAGAACAAGTGATGCAAATTTACCTGACTCTTGAACTCAGTGCACTCAGAGTAACCCTGGAGTTGCAAGCCCAGGAGATAATTTTTAGGTGACTGGATACAGAATCAGTATTCAGATCTGTGCTGTGCAAAATGGGCGTATTAGTCTGGGTTAGCACAATTTTGGGACCACTTCATCAAGCTTCATTCTGCTGAATATTTCAGTATCTGTACTTAAGTACTCAAACTTCAGGTTTATGAATTATTGAAAAATTATTGGAGCCTTGAGCATTAATATCTTAATAGCAGAATTTGTTTAAAAACTTATTACCTTTTATAGAAACATGTTGCAGCATGGTTTTAGGTCAAAAATAATAATTAAAAATGCAAATAATGCTAATTAAGTCTTGAAACCAATAAATCACATTAGGGATTGTAATTAATTTCTGAACATGTTCTATGCAATGCTGTTTCTTGACTTCTAATATGATACGGCTTGGTTGACTGTTCAGATATCTCTCTCCATTTCCCATCAGTGGAGGGAAATATTCACATATTCCTTAGAATAGCTAGACTTGTATAGTAGATGTTTTGATAGCACAGAATAAAACTGTCTTTCCAGAAGACTTGCTGTCCCAGCTGTAGGCTGTTTTGTCTCAGATCTGACTGATCTTGCTGTAGCTCCTGAACTTGCTTCTGGGATCTGTATGTTAAAGGCAATGTGTACCAGAACATGAAAATAGCCATAAAAATAAATAAACCATTCAGACTAAACCAAATCCAATGCAATTAGTTTTGTGTAGATTAACCTTGTTAGGTAAACCACCCTCAGTTTGACAGATTTAGGGTGTTTTTTTTTTGTTGGTGATGGTGTTTTGTGTTTTTTTTTTTTCAGTACACATTTCAATCAATATAAGTGAAGATGCTCCCTACTTGTGTACAGTACTATGACATCTGAGACTAAAATGAATTAAGGTGCTTGAAAGCAAGTAATGAAACTGAGACATTCTGAGGTTAAGCTGCTTAGCACCTTAGTTATTCACGTCTAAAAGCACTAGAATCAGTCAACTTTTATCTAAGTTCAGGATGAGCAATTCTATGCTTAACATTATTTTTTCTGTTTTACATAGAAGGAATAGTATAATTCAGATACATTTTAAGAAACCGTGTTCATCCTGCTGGCTCTTTGTGTATTCTTGGTTTACAAGTAATCAGTTTATCACTGATCTGAACAGTCAGGGATAGTGCGAGTTCATCATTGTACAAATGAGTATAAAAGAGATTACTTCAGAACTGTCAGGTTGGATATTTAGTTCAGAAAGATGACAATGGGAACTGCAGAGAACAGAAACAGCACTATCCTAGAGTGACCAGTTGTGAAGCTGCTCTAACATTTCAAAATAATAGCAAATTATGGGATTAATTTAAAATCACAGACAAAATTTATCAGAGTTTACAGAAGCCTACAGAGATCAAGCAGATAGATTCAATTTACAGTTTATTTATGACACACATATTTACCTTCTCTACATAAAATGTTTTATCTCAGAGAAATAAGTGTACTGGAGTACAGCTGTTTGTGGGCATGATATATTATGTGTGTGCAAATAAATTACAGTTTCAGATGTACATATCAATACTGCTACATGTACAGTTCAAGAATGCTAGATACAACTTCCTGGCACATCAGTAAGAGGGTGTAAAAGAGATGATTTCAGCTAGTAGAGCTCCATTTTAAACAATTAAAATGATGCTTCCAAGACACATGGGCTCTGTGCTTATGCATTTTCATCACTAGTTGAATACCTGAAGTCAGCAGTCTAGTTCTTCTAGTATCCTTCTAGAGTCCAGAGGACCATCTCCATTTTAGGAATGGAAGGACCACCATAAGTTTAGGTTTGCTGAATTGCTAGTTGGAGTTCTGTATTTCCTGAATGACTTGCAGAAGCAGGCAAAGGAAACTAGGGTCCCAAATCAAGCATCTTATTCAAAGTTGCCTAGAGTGCAGCTCGCAGAGTGCAGCTAACAGAGGCAGCCACCGGACACAATATTCTAGGCAGCAAGTTTGTGCAAAAGGGTGCGCACAAGGGGCCAGCAGCTTTGTTGAGAACAGCATCCCTGGGCTCCACAGTGGGGTGGTGTTCCACAGGGCACTGTCCCTAGCACCAACTGGAGCAACTTACCCTGCAATATCAGAGGCCTTGACTCAAACTGATCTCCTTAGGGAGCTCTGCAGGTCTGGGGCTGCAGTGGTGCCTTGGGCAGCGGGAGATGGTGTCCTCACCTGCAGGAGGTGTGTAGGATATGTGTCACCAAGTAATGGAGCTGCAGGGGGGAGTCAGCAGACCTTGCAGTATCAGAGATGATGAGAAAGAGGTTAATCAGATCTTCTCTGAGACCTTGAAGGTACAAGCAACTTAACCATCAACTGTTCTGAAGAAGGGGCAGGTAGAGTCTGTACTTCATGGGCTGGGAAGTGGGGCCTCCCATGATGATAAAGGCTGGAAACTCGTGGCTTCTGGCACCCGGAGGAAGGCTTCTGTTCCACTTGCATATAAGAACAGAAGGGGCCCAGTGCCCTTGGAACAGATGAGGCACTGGGTTCTTCGTGCAATGAAGCATCTGTCTGAGCCATGCAATGGCACCAAGAGGAAGAGGTAACTGACACCAGTGGGAGACTCTCTGCTGCGCTGGATGGAGGCCCTCATCTGCTGACTAGACCTGTTGCCTGGGAAGGTTTACTGCTTGCATGGGCCTTGAGTCTGGGACATTGCGAAAAGACTGCTGAGTCTTCTCTGGCACTCAGACTACTATGCTCTGCTGCTCTTCCATGTGGGTACCAATGAAACTGCCAGGGGAGACCTGGGATATATCAAACATAATTACGGGGCACTGGGGGTGAGGGTGAAGGGCTTAAGGGCCCAGGTGATTTTCTTCTTGATCCTGTCAGTGATGGGGAAAGGCTTGACAAGAAATGGATGAATCCTGTGCAGCAGCAACTGTTTGCACATATGGTGTCGACAGCAGAGGTTTGTTTTGTTTTGTTTTGTTTTTTTTACCGCCACAGAACCCTCTTTTTGGATCAAGGACTGCTAGGAAGAGACAGGATCCACATGACTAGTCAGGGCAGAAGTATCTCCACCAACAGGCTGGCCAATCTGATGAGGAAAATTTTAAATGAGTAACAGTGGAGGAGGGAGAGGATGACCCACAGTCAAGTGGGAAAGTGGTGAACTGTGTTGACAAGCAAAGTGTGCAGTATGATATGGAGAAGACAGGCCTCATAATCAATTTGAAAGGGCTGAAAGGGCACCAGATCAAGTGTTTCAGGCTTTCACAGCAAAGAAAGCCAACAGCATCCTGGGCTGCATTAGGAAGAGCATTGCCAGTGGATGGAGAGACATGATTTTACAGGTAACAAAGACAGTTAATAAAGAAGGGAAAAGTAAAGGGGTGGTGGTGAGGGAAGAGGAATGGAAGTCTTCATTGCAAAATTGTTATTTTTTCCTTGAGAAGATCTACCAAAAGTCTTGCCTGGATTATTGTTGAAATAAAAATTCAGAAGGGGATAAGTTTGGACCCTCTAGTATGCAAAAACTCTCCTGGAGCAACTGCACCTGCACATGTTGTGTCTTTTCAATGCAATGGGTAACTTGTTCAATTTAGTTAACAGGCTGATGCTTCAGGCATATTGCTCCACTGGTTTGCACATGATTCTGGCTTTAATACTTTCCTAAAGTTTAAATTAGAATTTTGACTGCTGCTGAACTTTTTAAATTACTTTATCTGATATATAATTCCAGTAGCTCAGTGCCAGTAAAAATGCTAATTATTACTTAAGTCCAAATGTAAGTTGAGTTTGTGAAATGCAATAAAGTCAGATTTTCTAAGCATTTTTATAATGTCCTTTTGCAAATGTCATAAAATTTTAAGAGACTAATAATTCTACTACTTGACAGCATTATGAATTATGAACAAAGCATATTCTCCTTTCATACCCCTTTTGAAGGATGCTTTTAATGCAAGTGATAAGCAAAAGTTTTAAGTTCTTAAAATACAGCTTCCTTGGTCAAATTGGCTTTAATAAAATGAAGTCCATTCTGTGAGCTTCCACAGAGTTATACATTGGACATAAAGGAAAAAAATAAATTGACAGAGATAGACGATGAAAGTAAAAAGGGTAGAGAGATATTTTTAATTAATGACAATTCTATGCAACCAAAAAAAAAAAAAAAACAAGCAAAAAAGGGAATGAAAAAACTGATGATCTGAATGTGATTCATAGTGGGTTTTTTTGTTTGTTTGTTTTTGTTTTTAAATTTTGTACCAAAATAGTCTACCAAACACCTGAACCATGACAGTGATGGTAATTAATGCCTTCTGATGTTTGTCTTCAGCTATTTATTTTAATTAGATCAGTTCTGAGCTGTATAGGAGATCATGTTGGTGTATTTCTGTTTGCAGTTTTCCACTTTTCTCAAAAAGCAAACTAACATGCAAAGCACTGACCAAGCTTCATGCCTCACAGAGAATGCTAATGAGTGGTAGTGAAGAGGTTGATATTTTTCTGTCTCGTCCAAGAACAGTGGAAATGTCTATCTCAGATCTAAGGGTAATATTGACTACATTTTAAAATAAATTTGTATTCCTTTTATTTCTGTCTGAAAACCTAGTTTAGTTTGAGCTGTGCATGTGACCAATTTTATTCAAGTATTCCTCATCTTCCTCTACACAAAAAAAAGCATTGTAATTCCAAATGTTTCCAAGTCAGCCGTCACTGACTGGCAACTAATGACTCTATTTCTGAGACTTAGGATATACTGTTAAATTCAGTGTAAAACAATGCCTTTTCTTGGGAAGGGACACGCAGCAATCTCTCTGACATCCCGGAACCACAAGAGCCTCTGACCTTCCCTTCTTTCTCCAGTGATTTATTGCTGCTTTCCCCACCTTCACACCAGCATCTTTTGGGTACTCCAGACTTCTTCTTTAATCCTGGGGTAACATGTCTGGAAAGCATAGAACAAAAACTTAGCAAAAGAGTCTTTTTTTATCACTTCCATATTTCACTTTAATCTCTTGAGAGCCAACTGCAAATTCACAAGAGGGGTTTTTTATCTCTCTGACCCTTCCTATCTCTCATTCAGTCTTCTCAGCATTTCAGTTCAGACAGAACTCAAGTCTCATGTTCACTTTCTCGTACTCTGCTGCGGCACCCAGAAGCCCCACTCATGGACCAAAGCTCTGTTGCACAAGGTGCTGTAAAAACACAGATCTTTAAGATGATTTCTGACCCTTCAAAAACAGATGAGTTGCAAAACAGCTAACAGACTTACTTGGTTTTGGATGCATGTATTTTATACTTAGGAAATTAAAAATGAAACCTTTTACTTGAAATGAGGCCCAAAAAGGTATCTAGGAAAGTAGAATCAAAGGAAGTGATAACGGAGAAACTGTGAAAGCTGTGTACTTTTGACTGAAATACCTTGAACTAATCACAGGAAAAAATCAGACTACTTTAGAAAACTTCATGGTTACAAAATTAGACTAAAAATTGGACTGATCTTCCCAAATACATGCAACAAGTTAGAGATATCCATTTTCCATTTAATATTAAAGCAGTTTTATTTTATTGATTCAGTAAGAAGTGAAGGACTTGACAAAATGTTCCTCGTATTCACTCCAAGGTTTCCACCTGACGGTACGGTGATACCCTTAATGTTTTGCATGTTAACATGTAAAACTTGAGCATCTAAGGACTTAGCCTTAAGAAGACCATCAACTTGTGGTTTTCAGAAATCAGCAATAAGAATCCTTTCTTTCCGTTAAACCTGTAATATTGTATTTTATTGTGTATTTCTATTTTGTTTTTCTATTGTGCGGTCTTTTACTGTATTATATAATTAATATTTTCAGAAACTATTTCTTTGGGGACTGTGGCTTCTTTGGATAAAGTCCTTCAGTTCCTGGTACACAATTTATGTCAATAAAACAGCAATATGCTGCTTCTGTATGATGGCAACTGTCTTTCCTTTCAAGAACTGTGCCCTAATCATCCCCTTGCCCTGGATGAAGTTCCCAGTGTGACAGAGACTGATCACAATCTGTCACAACAATTAATGACAGTTAGATGCAAAGAGATTCTCAATTACTTATTCAACTTCCAGGAGAATTCTTGAAAGAGGAAAAATTAAATCAATGCCTGGCTATGCTGAGAATAAACTTTAACAATAAAAAGTAAATTACTTTGACACCAGTAATGTGAAGCTTAGAGGGAGATGAATTAGCAGTAAATTAGTAATTAAAGTATTTATTTTCATGTTTAAAGTGTTATTGAAATTGTTTGTGGTTTTGATGCAGAATGAGGTTGTTGACATATCTTATGAAAAAATAGTCATAGAGATCATAGCTTTTCAATTCAAGATTGGTATGAGTTTGACTGTTAACCTTCTTTTCAGATTTACTCATAAATGCTCTTTACAATATTTATTTCCCTTAACACTGTTCATGGCCACTGGGATTAAGATTATGTCAAGTAAAAGATTTAAATTTTTGATCTGGTTATCATGCGTGCTGCTTAGCTTCTGATAATTTGTGGTAAATTTCAGTTTCGTTATCTCTTAGACTAGAAGAACAGCCTGTGACAAGGTAAATTCAAATTTATGATTTAATGACCTGATAGATATGCTATAATATCAGTTCCTATTTTCATGCCTGGAAAAACAAACATATTTTTCTGCTTTGTTTTTGAATATCTTAGACCTAAGATGTTTATGAACTCCAGCAGCCTATGTATGCCCTAGCTAATGCTATTTTAATATCATAGAGCTGCCCCAGAGTGAAAATATCCATTTCTGTGGTAACTTACTGGAAAATTCTAGTCAAAACCAATTATCTATGGTTATTTTCAGGCTTGTAGATCAGTCATTATTAATGAATGAGTTAATTAAATTAATTTCAGTGAAAACGTTGAGACAGAGCAATTCCTGTTGAGGTGATATGCCAAGATATTGCCAGCAGATGTCTGCTTCTTCATTAATATTGTCTTGGTTGAGGTTAGGTGAATCCCTCTGAGAGTCTGTTAGCAAACCTAAGTCCTGTAGGTGAGAATCAATTTCTACTAAAGGCAGTCTTGTGTGTAACGGTGATTTGTTTTTTTTCTTAGGTGAAACAAGAAATTGAGAGTAACATTAAGGCTTCCCATATACAGACTGCTTTTAATTTGTTAAGCATTAAGATTAAAGCTGCCTGCTTGTGCAAAACGTATCAGATGCTGCTGCCCTTATGTCTTCTAGTGAAGGGAAAGGATTTTACAGCCTGAAATTAGGATTGAGCACTGGTTGCATCTTTTAGGTTTTCCGTAGCTTCTGTTTCAAGAATGGGTAAGTGAAAGTAATGCAAATTTCTAGTAACAGGAGAGGAATTCCCCTAAGCTCCAGCCACTCCAGGTCATCATGGACGTCTGAGCAGTACTGTGCAGACATCTCATGATACCTATTGGAGAGCTTTCACAATTTACATTTCTCCACTTGCCTAGTACAACTAGACAACAGGACCTAATTATTTTTTCATATGTTTCTCTGTTCACCAGTAAACACACGCTGACAGCAATTTAATTAGATGCTGAAATACTCTCTGGTAGTGACCAGAACTAGAGATGTGCATCTGATGGAGATTTCCAGACCTCCTTGGTGGATTCAGCCTATGTGTAGAAGACACTGTAGCAGAAAAGTTCTTCTGGAAAAGCCTGGGGAGAGGATTCTGGCAGTATGGATTGGGATTGTGCAGCTTTTTCTTTCTTCTTTTCTTCATTATTTTTTTTTCCCAATTACTATAAATATAAATATGTGCATATATATATGGTAGTGAATAAGGCTTATCATATAGCACACTGGAAGTATGACTACCTACCAGACAGAACTGAGGACTTTGTGGTCTTGTTATATGGTCCTGATAGTCAATACAAGGAGCTTTAACTCTTGATTGCCACCAAGGGGATGGAAGAAGTTCCTTCTTTTCTGAGCTTTCTCCAGCATAGAGTCTGCTGGAGAAATATAGCCAAATACGCCGTTCAGTGAGATGAGTTTTGGTAGCATAAATCCTTGGTATCACAGAATCACAGAATGGTTGAGGTTGGAAGGGACCTCTGGAGGTCATCAAGTCCAACACTCATGCTCAAGCCGGGACACCTGTAGCTGCTTGCCTAGGACCAGGATCATGTCCAAATGGCTTTTGAAGATCTCCAAGGAGGGAGACTCCACAGCCTCTCTGGGCAACCTGTGCCAGTGCTCCGTCAACTGCACAGTAAAGAAGCACTTCCTAATGTTGACAGCACCTCCTGCATTTTGGTTTGTACCCACTGCCTCTTGTCCTGTCACTGGGCATTGCTGAAGACTGCCTGGCTCTGTCTTTTTTGCACTCTCCCTTCAGATATTTGTACACATTGGTAAGATCTCCCCCACCTCTAGTCTTCTCTTCTCCAGGCTGAACAGTCCCGGCTCTCTCAGCCTCTCCTCATAGTAGAGGTGCTCTAGTCCCTTGGTCATCTTAGTGGCCCTCCGCTGGACTCTTTCCAGTATGTCCATGTCTCTCTTGTACTGGGAGGGCCCAACACTGGATGTAGCACTCCAGGTGTGGCCTCGCCAGTGCTGGTAATGATAGGAATACTATTTTTGTTGAATTAATAGAGAAATGGAAGTTAGAGTGAACTGATTTGAATGTGGCCAGACACTGAAATTCTGTCAGGGCACCATGGGGTCTGGCAGCTCCCGGGGCCAGGAGTGCGGGGCGTCCCCGGGTGGGCCCGGCAGGCAGGGCCCATCCCAGCGTCCTGCCAGGAGCAGGGCACCGGGGGCACCAGGGCAGCCCCAGTCCTGGGCACCGGGCACCTCCCTGGGGATGGGGATGGGCTATGGGCCCGGCTGGGTGAGGGCCGTGTCCAGGCAGGGCAGGGCTGTGGGGAGCTGGAGCCCGGCCCTGCTGAGGCCTCTCTGGGGCAGGGGCTGGCAGCCCCGGGGTGCTGCGGGGCATGGGCATGGGCCTGGGCAGGGACCGGCGGGGCCGCTGGGGCCCTCGGGGACATGACAAATCCTTTGAGTTAATTTTTTCTTTACACTCAGTTTGATTTTATGTGGGACTTTGAGATTGGCACTTTTATCTGAAAAAAGTACAGTGTGTTGACAGAAAGTATTATCTTCCACAGTTCTGTGTTTATTATGTAAATATGCTTTTTTTTTTTTTTTTAAGGAATAGCTGTCAGTAATGTCGAAAATCACCCAAAATAGCACTGTGAATCATATTTTTCTTGTGTATGTTTGCCATATTTAACTGCTTGGCATGGAGCTGTTTGGATAAGATAGCCTTGCCAGGGTGACTTGATTTCTCATAAACACAAAAGTGAAAAATAGAAGACACTTCACCCAGAAATGAGTCTTGCAGCTATCTTATAAAAAATCTTTTGCGTCTAGAAAGAAGGACATAAAATGTAATCATCTAGGTGTCAACTTTTTCTTTTTTCTTTTTTTTTCTCTTTTTCAAATGAAAAGGTAATCAATTGTATTTAATATGTAAGCCTGTGAAAACCTGTTGCACACAAACAATTAAAACTGGTAACCAAACATTCTGAGGTTTCAGTCTGCAACAGCCAGAAGCTTGGCCTGAGGGTGCAAGCAGGACTGATAGGAAGCAGGCTGGTGGCTGGTCATGGCTGCTAATTGCGTGACAGAAGTGAAGGTGACGTGCTGATGTTACAGGAGCAAGGGCAGAGGCAGCATTGCTTTCTCTCTGCTGTCCTTGAAGAGCGCTGTAAGGAGATGGAGGGGAAATGGAGTAACTGGAGCCCAGAGGGGAGAGGCACTTGAGGGAATAGGATAGACTAAGGAGTCGAGGAGTGAGATAGAGCAGTAAAAAAGATTGGGAAGAGATACCTGCTCTATGGGATGAAATACTAGGACATTATGAAGGCAGGTAGTCATCTTTAAATGGGCATAAATTGGTGCTGTTGCTGAAAAAAATTATCTCACTCCACTTCCATCATGCACTGCTAGTCTTCACACACTCTTCTTGCTCTTCAGAACATTAACTTGCCAAAAACATGCTTCATTTTAATCCAGCATAAGACGCAGTAGGAGTGGAAATGAGAGCCAAGGAGGAGGAATGAGGGGTTAAGATTGCTGGTTTTGATTTGATACTGCTGCATGGCTTCCATCTTATTGTGGTCATGAAACTACAGCCTGGGAGGAACTGGGAGGGAGGGGGGTGGAGAGAGAGAGTAGAAGGGCAATGGGTATGAAATGTGGAAGGGAAAAAAATGAGATATAAATGCAAGGTAATGGCTCAAACCAAAGGACAGACTGGAGCAACAGGGTACTGAAGAAGGCATAAGAAGTACTAACTGCAGTGCCTCAGCATTTCCCTGATATCAGAAATAGTGTAACAGTTACTGGAAAGTGTTTCCAGTTTCCATCTTCTGGATAACTCACATAAACTGGGAGAATCTTGCATTATGATCCCCTACCCTGTTACCTCAGGGGATTAATTTCTCAGTATCTAAAAGTTCTGAGCTTCTTGACGATCAGTTATTCCTGAGAGTCAATGTAATTGGAAATATGTCAGAAACATTTATGCCATTTTTTATGAAATATTGTATTAAAAAAGAATAAGAGAATATTAAGGTTTAAAAATCAGACATCTAAATTGGGAAGTGATTTTTTTCCATGTTAATAATCTGATTGAAACTTGCTTGTAAAGCACAAACATAATGCCAGTTTAAGTTTCTAGTGTTCCTTACCGTCTGTATAGGATAGACTTCATACTTAGAATTAACACCTACCTTGTTTGTCTTCTTGCTCAGCACACAGTTCTAGTCCTGCATTAGTCCACATTGTTCAAACTGTTCTCCATAATGAAGTATTAATTTCCTCCTGCACTTTTCTGATGTATTTAACAGTTGACTGTCAAATGCTTTTGATGGGTTTCTTTATTTTTGCTTTATAGATGGGAAGCAACAGCCAGATTAAAGTCAGAAGTGTATATTAATTTGGGTGTCTCTATAGCGTGTGCACAAATATGATGAATTTAATAATTATCTGTGACGATGTAGTTCTGGCACTTGTTACTTTTTGACAGATTTGGAAAACAATATTCTTTAAATATGTCTATTTTGCATGAGATCTCCTTGGGCTCATGCTCCTTTAGATCATCTGGTAAAAACATAGGAGAAATGTAAAATAATTTTCTACTCCTCTGGAAACCTAGCGTACATGTGTGAGAGCCATTTCTCTGTTTAAGAGCATACTGCAGCAGAAGTGATTATAGAATTAAGTGAACCCTTGTATTAGTATTAGCCTTCATCACAGTCTGCAGATGAGGAATTTCATTGCATTTTTAAGTAGTATGACGTATCTCTGTGTTCACTTTGAATTACATATAGATGAGGTCTTTTCACATAACTCTGAATTCAGGAAGTAGCACATAATGGCATAGGATTAATTGACTGGAGGGGCAAGACTTCACATCTGCTTTTGCATACTGTTGCCACGTGCAGTTAATATGGAAGGGTTGTAAACATGGATGCTAACCATGAAATGGAAGGTATATCAATGTTTCAGGTTTTGAAATATTCATTGTGAGAACACGTGATGCTCCTTTAAATGCAGTCAAAATCTCTGCAATGAAGATATGCTTTTCTGGTAATGAAGTTTTCCAAATGGTGTTAGAAAAATATGGTTCTTCTACAGCATCACAAGAATTTTGAGCCCACTGCTTAGATTTTGAAGTATCATGCTTGAAATATAGGCTGTTTTTAATTAGAAAATCACCTTAATGTCCAGGTCCAGTTTTAATGACAAGGACTTTTCATAGCTTCCATTCTTTTGGTTTTACTTATTCACTAGTCAGATGCACTTAGCATCTTATTAATCTGTTATCATTTAGGGATGGCAATATCAATCAGTTAAAACTCTATTGTATATATTAAAATTATTTGCTCATTCAGATTGTTTAGTGTTTGTATTAAAATCTGTTTTAAACTGATTAATAAGAATTTATGTATGAATTTGTTCATGTGAATGTAGATAACATTTAATGAAAGTAAAGCTCCCAAACATTTAACTTAGATAAGGAGTCACTTAATGAGCTACTTATTAAACCCAGGCTACTTAGCATAAATAATTACATTATGATTTATTGCACTTTTGCATAGTTAAGCAAGCAACTCAAGAAGTGACTAATTTATGTTCTTAACTTTAATTTCTTTGCCAAGTAAATATTTTCACATTTTAAAAAAATCAGTATATTCTTATATTGATTGTTGTAATTATTTTTCTAACACAATCACAAACTCTAACCAGTCTTCAGTCTGGCCTTTAAAATAAATTACTTTAACAGATAAAAGCAGGTAACTGTATAGGAATAATGCATGTTATGAAAAAGATAGAAACACATCAATTTAAAGTAGCTATGCTAATACCTAGAGCAAAAAAATGAGAAATCTTCCCAAGTACTTCTCTCTTGTGGTAACGTGATACATTAATAGCCAGCTTAAAACATCTGAAAGACATACACCTCCTACAGAAAAACATACCTGTGGTACCTGAAGGTGTTTCTTGATTGCATTCTTCTACCTATAGCAACTTCACATTTCATAGAGGCATGTGGGGAAAATTGGAAAGCTTAATACATATTCTTCCCTACATATTTCACAGAGTCACAGAAAGGTTGCTGAGTTTGGAAGGCATCTCTGGAGATCATCTAGTCCAACCCCTTCCTCAAAGCAGGGCCAGCTAGGGACAATATTGCTCAGGCTCATGCCTTGTGGGGTTTTTGGGTCTCCAAGGATGGAGTCTCCAAACCTCTCTGGGCAACCTGTTCCAATGTTTGACCACTCTCATTGTAAATGTTTTCTTATGTTTAGAAGGAATATTCTGTATTTCAGTTTATGCCCTTTGCCTCTTGCCCTGTCACTAGGCATCACTGAGAAGAATCTATCTCCATTTTTTTTGCTCTTCCCAAATGAGAAGTCCCCAAATGTTTTCTTCTCAAGGCTAAACAGTCACACTTCTCTTAGCCTCTGCTCAGTTTCAGATGTTCAAATCCATTAAACGTTTTCATGGTCCTTCGCTGGATCTACTTGGGTATGTCAACAACCAAAATTGATCAAGCATCTAGAGTGCTTGCCATTGTCTATGCTTCATGCCAAGGCAGGAGAGAATCAATATTGTACAGGCATTTTGTGTTACCTCATTTTCAACCATTTGAGTTTGAAATAGCTTATTATTACTGAATTTTTAAAAGTTTAGGTTTTGTTGCATGTGATGCTTTCAGAAGGCACAAGTTACCGCAATTTACAAGTCTTTGTAAGCAACTTTATTTCTGTATTAGTTGTTATTAAAGAGATTATTAGAAGTTTTAAAGAATAGCTCAAAATCAATCTGTCAATGAAGTATTTAGTTTATATACAGTGTAACTTATAACTGTGTTATCATAGACTCATACCTCCATAGATACTGGCTTGACCTGGAAAACATGTAAGTCCTGTCACTTTTAAATCATGTCTTCCACTAGAGATAATGAAGGAGTGAAATAGACTGATATAATGGGAAATAACAAATGCGTTGAAAAAAGTGTGATAACAACTATTCTACAATGTCAATTAGCTGTAATTGATCTTTGATGCATTTTCCTTTCACCAAACATGCTTGCTATGTCCAATGTTTCTTTAGTCAGTAGTTGAAAGCATATCTCCAGTGAGTTAAATTCCAAATCCCCCAAATATTAATTTATGACAAGGATCATCAACTTTAGCTCAGTTTAATTTCAAATCCCAAAGTGTGCATTGAAATTTCAATGAATATTTCTAGTGCTAATTACTCAATTTCTATATTTATAAGGGAACTGGCACCTCATAAATATCACATTGTGCTATTATCTCCATATGTGCCTGTTCCCTCTAAATATAGAAAATCAGCAATTAGCACTAGAAATATTCATTAAAGTTTGAAGGTAGATAAATAACAAGTAGTAATGTCAGTTATTTATTATAATTTACAAAGCAAAGACCATCTAACTGCTCCTCATTTGATTAATGTGCCCCATACCACCAGTTACGCTAAATACTTAATCTGACTGAACTACGACTAGATAAAATTTGTGCCAGATAGTAGGATGATAAACTAAATGTCTCGTCAACTTTGGCATGGCACAGTACCATGTTAAGTTTGGATTAGCCTCACCTCTAATGTAAGGATTGCAAAACCGTCTTCATAGAATGGTTTGGGTTGGAAGGGACCTTAAAGATCATCTAGTTCCAACCTCTTTTTTTTTTCTTCCCTTTTTTTTTTCAAATATTTAATTAATTCTATTTGATAGCTTGATTACAGCCAGCGAGTCTGCTAAGATACAGTAGCACAAGAGTGCACTGAGCTAGCAAGGAAACATGGAACTGTTCTAGATGAAAACATCCGTTAGCATGAAGTGGAAAAGCAGTGCTTGAATTACAATTCATCAAGAGAATGAGATAGCTGTTCCCCCACACGTAGGACTAGATTTTTTTCAAATAGAGAGCAAAACCATGGAGCACATCAGATGTATGTTTGATGTCAGGAGTGTTGTTTCTTCCTTTTTTTGAGAAACTATCTGTCAAATGAGTGAGCCGTCTGTACTGAGAGCGGAGTCAGACTGGAAGGTACAAACGTGAAAAAATTGGCTTCATTATACAGTATAATCTTTCCAAAACACATTCTCATGATTATTTCTGTACCATGAATAATCTAGCTAGTTTCTCTTTGCACATACTGTTGCTCATTTGGTGCTACACTACTTGCTATATAGAGCAGATGAAATGAAAAGGTTCCAGTACCTGTCCAGATACCAGTCTTAAGTATAAAGATGATTGAATACAAAGCTGTAATTTTTTCTAACAGTATTCATGTCTCTCTTTGCACCAAAGCTCAGGGCAGGTGAAAATTCAAACCAGCATACGTAAAATAACCTGTAAGCAAAGGAATCTTAGGGTTAATAAGTTGTCTTTCATACTTTCTACCCTTTCCTTGACAGTTCATTGTTTATGACTTGAATGTCTTTCCACAGTGTCTCAACTATTAGTGATACATTTGAAATATAAAATGATTCTTCTCTAAGCAATTCATTTTCTTTTAAGCATACACTCAACAGAAAACATTAAAAAGAAGTATTGATTTCATAGGTTGTTAGAAAATATTTTTGATGAAAATAAGGATAAAGAAACATTTAGAAAGTCCTTTTACAATCTCAGACTGATTTTCATGGTCTGAAGGTTTATTTTATTTTTTTGCCAGTGTTAGGGCTTAACATGCAGATATTCATGTTTTTTTTTTTTTTTCTGAGGAAATCATTCCAATTTACATTAGTTTCACATCTCATATAAGTCAGTAGATTTAAGCAAGATATAGCTGCTTCATTTACACTGGACCTGATTTTTTTTGTCTGTGTGTGTAAACTGATGAGTGTCTAAAATGATCTATGTGTTTTCTAAAATGATTATAACAGATACCATGTATGAAAGGATGTACATTTTCTTCTTCTTCTTCTTCTTCTTCTTCTTCTTCTTCTTCTTCTTCTTCTTCTTCTTCTTTTAATCATATGAATCTTTGAAGAATAAGAGGGTCTTCCAAATAATATGCTTATTTGTGCTGAACACAAAAGATTCAACATATGGCTGGAAGTATTGGAAAAGAAAATGTTACCCATTGATTATTACAGCAATTTTTTCTACCCAAATGAGCCTGTTTGCAGGTGTTGTTAATTGTAAAGGAGATTAGAAATTGGAAGAATGGGGATTGAACCGAAGTATTATTGTTATAGGGTTACTGCTATGTGAAAGCTGTGGCTACATTAGAGTTATGTTTTTTAGAAAACATTGTCTGCTGTCTTACCCCAGGCATATCTCTTATGTGTTACTGAATACTTTATTGTCCCTCATTCTGTGCAAGTGTCACTTTTGGGACAAATACCTCGAGAATGTTTATAATTCACATCAAAACCACAGTAAAGCAACATCAGCACACAAGCTGGGATAAAAAGAAAAAAAAAGAAAAAAAAAAAGGGAAAATGAGGGCATATTTTCATGACTCACTAATGATCTGAGGTACCTAACTCTGCCCCCAGATTTTCCCAGAAGCAGATAGCCTGGCTATCTCCCAGTCTGGGAGGCAGTCACTGTGCTCCAAAGGCCACACAAAGAATCTCGGTGGTGCAGAGAAAGACCAGAGGGGCACCCGTGACTGTCACATATTACATAGGAGGGAAGAGGAATGATTTGGCAATAGCAAAGGAGAACCCAGCACTTGGGACCAGAAGCTCAAAGGGAACAGAGATCAGGATGGTATAAACAGGCCACAGCAGCAGCTCAAGCTTAATTTTTATGTAATGCTTAAGAATAATACAAGCTTTGCTACAGATGTCTGTTAAATTTATCTGCCTTTTTTTTGTTGACTTCTGCTTTCTGAAGTGCTACTGTATGGCACGTATCTGATAAAGCATAATACTTGCATAAAGCAAACATTACCATACAGTGATTGTATTTCTATGACTTATCAACCTTGTTCGTGTGTGCTTAATATTCTCAACAGATATTCTCACCTAAGCTTTTAAGAACATGTAATGTGCTAAGCATTTTAAAGTAGGATAAGCATAAAAACTTGTAAAATGGAAGAAATTTAAGTGCTTAGTACCAGTCTGTGAAGCTAATCATATTTAAAGCAGGTGGTGACAATAAAGACAGTTTTGCTGGCTGAACTAAGAGTAGAGTCTACTCCAGAGGAATTGGTGCATTGGATATGCTTTCAGAAGCTTTGGAGTGTGTAATGATGTATAGACCCATAATGTAGTGCAGCACTGTCCTTAAGTAAGGATAAACCTTGATATAACTTCACATTACAACTTTAAAGGGAGTAAACACTTAGAAGCATTGTATCACTTTCACCCTTACATGTACTTCATGCTGTTGGAATTAGGATATTTTATTGTGCAATGGATAAGACTGCCCCTTGACTTTGCTTTAAATTTATTGTCTTTTTTTTTTAATACGCTGCTGAAGGTGAATAGATGTCAAGAATGATACATTAGCTAATGTTTAAATGTATTCATATTCAGAAATTGAAGGACAGTTGGTTAAATGCAGCAGGACTGCAGGAAAACAAATGACAGAGTTCTCTGCATGTCACTTAGAATTTCATGGCTGTCAGTCATCAGAATAAATTCCAGTGCTTCTATAATAGGGACTCTAATTATATACATAAAAAGAAAGCTAGTTTTCTATTTTGACTCTTAAATTAAAAAATATGTGTCTTTCAGTATTAACTCTTCTTATAACATTTTATATATATATAGGAGACATCTGTACTTTGCTTATAGAATCTGAGTGCTTTAAGCTTGGATGCTCGTCTTTACAGTGCTGTTTCAAGTACGTTATATAGTTTAATTATTATTAATTGGTGTATTCTCTAGTAATACGTGGTGAATTAGGCTAGAAGTGATTCTGTGAGAAGATTAAAGTAAATCTTTCCCTTTTCAATCACTTACCAATAAACACGATCATATCATTACTGGCAGTTACCAGATACTAATTCTACTCTAGATACAATGTAAATTCCTTTAGATCTCACAGGTGGCTGAGATCCTGCAGACTGCTTGTGTTGAAGGTCCTGAGGAGTCAGAGGATTCAGCAATACTTACTAGCCAAAATGTCTCTAGCTGAAATGATTTATGGGATGAGAAACTGCTGGCTACAGAATATTAGACAGCCTTATCTCTCCAGTGATGACCATAGCTTTGTCAGTGTCTACACTGCAGAATTTAGGTTGCAGAATTTAGGAGGAGGGCAGGAGGGGCTCCGGGCGCCGGGGCAGAGGTCCCCCTGCAGCCCCCGGGCAGCAGCCCCGGGGCGCTGGAGCACGTGTTTCCCTCAGCCCCGGGGAAGGCCCCACGCTGGAGCAGGGCACAGCGTGAGGAGGAAGGGGCGGCAGAGAGGGGCTGTCAGGGGCTGGCCCCAGCCCCATGCCCCAGCCCCTGCGCTGCTCGGGGGCAGGGGGTGGAGGGGCCGGGGATGGAGGGGCGAGGCTGGGGCTGGGAAGAAGGGGGCATGGGAAATGATGTTTTAGTTTGCTTTTGTTTCTCACCATTCAGCTCCATTTTAATTGGCAATAAATTAATGTTCCCGAAGTCAAGTCTGCTTTGCCTGTGAAGGTAACTGGTGAGCGATCTTCTCTTCATCTCAACTGATCAGCTTTTTTATCATATTTTCAACGCCCCAACCACACAATTTAAACTGTTTTCAGGGCTAGGGTCCTTGAAAGTTTCCTCTAGTGCAAAATCTTGACTACACTCCCTGTTTCAGAGCTCCAGCAACCTGCAAATTCAGCTGTCAATACATCTCTGTGGAGCAGCACTTACACAGGCATGGTTGAAGAAGTGGGAGATGATACAGTAGCGAGCCATGAATCTGCACTTGTGGCCGGTGGTCAAACTACTGGTGTCGTGTTAGGACAGCCAGGTAATTCTTGTGCCAATGGTCCTGCCCCTGTAGGATTTCCTACCGGTACTTATGCTTCTAGCAGAGAGGTCATTCAGTGAACTGCCACACTGCATTATGGCTGCTGTGTTATTTCTTCTTCTTAGTCAGTTCCTCCAAAGGCTGGTAGCAGTCATGGTGGATCTGCACAGCATCAGCCACAAGGAGGCATACTGCCCCTTGCCAGGGGAGAGGTTGCAGGGGGGTAGCAAGACCTGCACTGCTCCTCTTCCCTTCTCTGTGATGTCCTCTAGAGATAACAGGAAATAAAACTACCACGTCTAGTGACAATGCTGGCATGATCTGTGTGGCACAGGAGAAGGCCTGAAGGTGGTTGCTGGGCATGTGCTATTTAACAGTACATCCTGATCAAGTTGCAGGCAAAAGTGACTGCCAGATTTTTCACTGACATCATCTCGTCAGTACTGAGGGGTCAGAAATGTGGGAGCTCCCTTAATTTAAGACTGGTTTGGCTGTAACACCACTGAGCTTGGCAGAAATCCCCATGTGTTAATTTCAGTAGGTGTAGAAACCTTATGGTGGTATGAATATTTTAAGTGTTAGACAAGAAACTTTGTAAATTGTCTCAATCCTAGGGTGTGGAGGTAATATGGGACCAGTCCCTGACTGGTAATGATACAGTATGATAAATGAGAAGGTGGTTTTGTAGAAGGATGTTATGTATGAATGCAAAGGAGAAGAGAGATGTTGTGTGATGGAATGGTGAAAAATGTACTAGAAGGCCAGTATTGCTCCAGGAAAATGTATGTGCTTATTTCAGCTATCTGAATGGGGTGCAATGGAAAGGCACAGTCTTGACAAATTCTGAGACCATGAATTGTCAGGTTAATACAAAGCCCGTATCCTTTCACTAGTGTTGGGAAAATCAGATGTACTGGGCTACATCCCTTAGCACACCAATGGCCTCTTTCCACCCAGTAGCTAATGACTTTACTATTTTGGGCTTTTCTTCAGTGTTCTTGGTTGTTACAAGTGTGTAAACAGACACAATTGAGCTAATGTTCTCAGAGCACAGTGTCAATACAGATATTTAGACCTATATGAAAATTATATAACAATTCTATTTCGATTTTACAGCTTCTTTCTAGTGCAACTAATTTATAACAGGAAGTTCTTTAGCAATATTAATGTAGAACTCTTGAAAAAAGTATTTTAAGCCTTAATTAGAGCTTTGAAAAATGACATCTTTAAGTGAAATATGCTTAGCTTTCATCTTCCTGCAGGAATGTTCGGCTATAATTTGATTGATTTACAGTGCAGATTTTAATAGCAAACCTATTATCATGTCAATCAGGACTTTCCATGTTTTCTTTTCTTTTAAGGAAATAAAACACTCCAGATTAGATCTCCTTAAAATATTGGCAATAAAAGTTGTGATAAAAGCTTGAACAACTGCACTTAGTACTAAAAAGCTTATCTTAGAGTTTTCCAAATTTACTGTTCCAAAAACCCTAACTGCTCCCTCTGAGTACTTCCAAAGTTGTATGGAATAAACGTTGAACTATTTCTTCCTTGTAAAATTAAGAACAAAAGAAAAACTTGATATTTTTACTTCACTGATACTAGAGTCAACATTCATTCCCCTTTTTTTTTTTATGCCAATCTGTCAAAAAATGAGAAGTCCACAAGTACTACTCATTTTTTCAGGAAGTCTGATAAGGCACAGGGGTGCACCTTGGCACAACTCATTAGAGGGTCATGTCCTAACCCTGTGTTGAACTTGATTTTGAAAGACAGTGGGTAGTCTGACCTGGGTCCAGCCGAGAGTTTAGACAGGTGATTAAGACAATAGTTTTGCCCATTTTTTCAAACATATGTTTGTCTATGTTTAAATTCTTTGCTGCTTTTGCATTCTAGCTACTGGAAAACTCTAAAACTTTGCAGTAACTAACCCTTTAATATTGTGTACCCAAGGTAACATTCTGTTGCCAAGCAATGTGATTTGATTTTTAAGTACAGTATTCACCATGTGCTTTGGAAACACAGTTTTTGTATTCAAGTGGGGGAAAATATATACGTTAAATGTTAATGGGCATCTTGGATATGCTTTTAAATCTTAATTTCCCTCATCTGTGCCTCTTGGGCTCACCATGACTTTGGCAATCATAGTTCTGTTTTGCTTTTTGCTTTTGTTTGCTACAGTGAACTTTTAGGAAAATGTGTGGCTGACTGAGGAAGGCAAACTGGTAGATGCCAGTTTACTGCAGATGCAAAACATCTTGCAAAATGCAAGTTCAGATATTATCTTTTTTTTTTTCCTTTTTTCCTAATTGCAAGGAGCAATTTAGTGGAAGCAAAATATGCTCCATCTGGCTTAAAGAAAAATCATGTGTAGCAAGGCTTAACATAAACATATGCTTGATTCCGCTCACAAGGATGACCGTTCTAACTTACTTTTTTTTATCACAGACAGTGGTTGGTGATAGACTCTTAAGGAAAGAGAAAACATTGTAATTGCATCGTAATAGTTTCCTAGGTCCCAGTTGTGCAGATGCAAGCACTTTCTGACTTGAGAACTTCCTGAGGTGATAGCCCTGTTGCTGTTTTAATAGCATTAGTAATTTTCTTTCCATTACTGAATGTGTCTAGTTCTTTGGGATGAAACTCCCAATGGTCTCAAAAGGTTATGGCTCAAAGGCATGGTCAGGGAATTTGCATAATAAGCACGCACACTTGGTTTGTCTAAGTATGTCAACCCAGGAGTTTTCCTGGATTATTAGAGACAAAGTTAGATTTAAAACAAAACAGAAAATAGTAATCTAACTTCATCAACAGAAAAACAGCTCATTTGTTCAACACTGTAATTTAGAGCTAAGAATCAAACAGCTGGTGCATAATATGTTTGTTATAATTTGAGTTTCTTTTACCTGACAAGAATCTGGGGGGGAGAAGAAAAACTTAGCTGTTCTTTCCTATATAGCCTCAGTGGAATCCAGAGCAAAATGGAAATGGGGACATTTAGCTGCGAGATTTTTGCATACAAAATAAATGGCAAAGTTTTAAGGGCACATGCATTTGAATACTATAATCAAAATGTCATTTAATGCAAATTCCAAAAGTAGTATCAACACAGAATTATAAATTTGACAGTGAAGAGCCCTTCATGAATAAATAGTTAAAGAAAGGTTAGGATATTGCTGTCTCTGTCGTGCTTCTGTTTGCTCTTCAAAGTTTCTGCTATTTCAATTTGGTGAAAAGTGGGTGCTGTTGTAATTTATTTTTGTATTTTTTAGCTATAGGCCACAAGTTTTCAGTATTTTGCAGATTTGCCAACCTCTTGTTGTTTTGAAAGAGAGAAATAACCACCCATGGAAAAAATACTCAGCCAAGAAATTACACTTAACCATTAAAAGAGTATTCAGTCAAATCACTCTAAGTGGGAAGTGAAAGGGGTTTTATTTTTAAGCTTGATACAGCGTATGTTTTAAGAAGGGAAAAGCAAAGTAGATCCATATTAATTTTGTGGTAACGCGTTCACTGGAAAAGGGCAACATTAAAAGAATATTTATATATTCCATCTGTGTTGAATTTTCGTCATTGGTTACAAGAAAAAGAAAAGAAGGTATAGCCTTTATTGAAAGTTCACTTAATGGTGATGCTGGTATTTATTTAAGATTGAATTAAGTTCAGGTATAGCACAGGGTGGTTACACGGGGGCAACCTTTGCAACCTCTTCCCCCTTCCCTCTCTGTGATATGAGGGTGATCAGTATGTGAGTGGGACAAGCAAAACTGCCAGAGGGGGTATTTGCCCCCAGACTGACAAGGCTGTTATTTAACAGTAACCAAGTTTGCTTAAGACGACCATCAGCCAGCTAAAACCCTATCCAGGGAACTGCCAAGGCAAAAAGGAGGAGCAATCTTGAGGAGCAGCCTCAGAGCGTGATCGTTTGTAACGGGAGGGGAGAGAGGTTAGCAGAGCAGCAGTCAGTCACCCCGCGAGCACCGCAGTCCCAGCCTGGGCCTGGCGGCGCAGCCTCCCCGCGGGGCACCAGGAGCAGCCCGCACCCAGCTCGGGCAGCAAGCGTGGGGCGCAGCAAGTGGGCACCCATGCCTCCGGGGGTGCGTGGGCACCCGTGGGGTGCTCCCTCACCAGCACACGGCAGGTGGGAAGTGGCACAGAGCTGGAGCATCCCTGTCTCCCACAGGAGGGGTGAGCTGTCAGGGAACCCGCACTATCCCCCCAAAAGAGAGAGCGTGTCGGTAACCTGCAGCGCCGCGCGGAGGCATGTAGACGTGTAACTGCATGAATACACGCGTCAGATTAGAACTGTTTGGGGTTAGCAGTAGAAAGGTGTTGAGAAATTTTCACTCTAAAACTACAAGACAAAGATCAAAAAAGACGTTAATAATTTGCCGCTGTGTAGATGTGTGTTTAGATGTAACTCATGTATGTATGCAAAAGCTGGGTAGGGTTGAATCCTTCATAATCACAAAGCATTTGTTATGGTTGCAGAGACAGTAATGAGGTTTTTAATGTAGTTGAATATGTAGCCTTCTGGACGTTAAATCTGCTACACAGCTGCCTGTGAGAGTCTGGACTTGACAAACCAGGTGCTCACTGAGAAAGGGAGGCACATTATCTCAGCTGCTACCTCTCATGAATAAGAAGTTTATTTACTCTTTAGCAGGTAGTAGTGATAATACATCACCTTAGAGAGAGGTGGGTAATCTTTAGTCAGCCATCACAAACTGTAGACTCTAGGATAAGTCATAGAGGTACTGTGGTTCTAGGACGGATGTTTTAGCCTCTGGTATTGGCTGACTTCTGGGAAATGTCCTGGGCGAAAGAACACAGATAAGGCACGTAGAACAGACACAAATCGTAGTTTCAATTGTGTTTTTAATGCAGTACATTGTGCATTGTGTCATGTAGATTGCACAAATCATAGAACAACCAATAGAAAAATAAAAGCGATAAATAGATAGGGACAATAGAAAATTAAATGGCAAGCTTTCACCTGGGCAAATGGTGAAAGTAGAGTATGAGTGAGACTTAAAAAAGAGTGCTATCAATAAAAGAAGGAAGATAAAGAAGATGAGAGTGAAGTTAATTGTATATATGCTGAAAATAGTTACTTATTATCCTGTGAAGTGAAATATATATAAAAATAGCTTTAAACTTTTGACCTTATGTGAAGTCAAAGCATAATCTCACTAAATTTTTCATTTAGTTCCAACATATTGATAGTCTAACTATGTATGGGAGAAACAAGCCTAACGATCAGAACTTCCATAGGTGTTTTTAGCTAACCACTGTTTGCGCTGGCTGCTTTGTTAAACAATTTCCACATTAAAATATATATTCTTTTTGACCTTTTTTCCCACATCACTAGGTATTCCTTATGGTCTGTACAATTTATTTTGTTCCAGCCTACTCCCTTTAAATGCTTTCAAGCATATAACACTTTTTCTATCATACTTCAAAGAAGAAAATCTTTGAATGACCAACACTGAGCACAAGCTAAGGACCTGGAAAGCTTGCCATTTCTTCCATTCAGTGCGAGGCTTGCACCAAAATGAGTGAATCTCAAAATTTCAAGTTCCTAATATACTGTTGGCTTTGTGGACTGTGCTTCTTGTGTCATAACTTTACGATGACTTCTGTTTTGTGTGTGTGTGTGCATGTGTCTGTAAGCTTTTAATACTGAACATATTTGCCTCATGCTAATTAACGATTCTTCTGTGTTGTCCCGTTTCTAAGATAGTATGTTCTGAGTGGTCCTGCTTTCACCCAGAAACACTTCAACACACACCAGAGTTTATTGGGATTTACAAGAACCATGATTGATGTGTTGTGTTTTTTTTTATAGTCAGCTCATTTTTCCTCTTTTAATATGGTGATGCAGTCTACTTTTATATCTTGGAGTATACATTTGCCTAGCGAAAGATCTGATAGATGATGGTTGAATCAGTATTTTTTTGGTCAAACTAGAAATGCTAACCCCCAAACATGCATAACTGCAGACCCAGATATGCTTTAACTTCTGTTCTTTTTAACATTAAATAGCAACAAGGTAAACACTTTTTGAATATTGGTGAGGGAAGATGAGGAAAGTATTTGGGTGTTAAGTCCCTAAAGAATGTAAAATGAATTATTGAAAGATTCTTGGTGTCGGAGGCATAGAAAGCCAGAGAGAAGGTATCAAATAGCAAGGTTTTGTCCTTTAATGATCAGTACTGGCAATCAACAAGTTTGGAAATTATGCCAATATCATAATTAAGTGCCATTCAGTGGAGACTTTAGCCTCTTTCAGATTAATTGGTAAGTGTATGAAGGTGGTAAGGAAAATGAAATTTCACAATTTCTGTAGTAGTTTATGTCTTAGAACAAGCCTGAGTTGCTCCAAAATAGTTTGCATCAAAGCTAACGGCAAGGGTCAACTAACTTGAGTTGTCTTCCCATGACACTATAAAGCACAGCGTCAGACTGAAGCAAGCAGAGAAAGAATCATCATTTACCAACTTGCCCTTTCTCCTTTCTTTCATAAAAAGCAAAACAACAAAAGCCGTTATGATTCTAGGAGGGAAGGTAGAATAACTGACAAAAGACTTATGTAAGAATTTAAAAAATAAAGTAAACATTCTCAAAATAATGTTATATTTTTCCATAGATCACATGATGTGAGAAATACCCAGTTCTCATCTGTTCACAAAATGAAAAAAATAGTGAAGTGTATACATTCTAAGTTATCTTGATATATTTCAAGTTGAAAAAGAAAAAAAAGTGTTACATTTTCTGCAATGAGATGTTGTCCCAAAGGGGAACAAAATTCATGAACAGCCTGAAGAGTTTTAGGTAAGACTGAATAGGTTTAACATAATTAAGTTTAAATCTTTACATTTAATTACAGCTTTTCATTATGTTAAAAAGACGAACAAGAAACTCTGAAAAGAACTGATTTAATCATCACTAAACCAGTAACAATTTTGTCATCCATTCTCATGTAACTAGTCTGCTCATTGCTCTTCTACTTAAATATTTTAAACCACGCTTTTGTTTGAAGATGAATGCAGTATCTGTAGTTACTGAATAACATTACATTAATCAGAAGATAGAAAGCAGTGTTTTTCCACCAATGGCATACATTTCTCTGGAGTCAAAATACAGGAAATATGCTTTGACAGTGATGAGAATATGGAATTCACCTTTATTTTAACACATGCTCAGCTTGGACACTCAATTCTCTTCTGATCTTGTTTTGTATTTGTTAAACATCTTCAGCTCCTCTAGCATGTGGGAAGGTGTGATTTTTAGTTTCTTATGGCTAGACAGAGCACACAGATGTCACGCAAACAGGAGAATGTAGTTTAAATATTCCTAGAGCGTTTGATGAATGAAGGGCTAAGAGAACCCTGAAGTTCCTTATCGATGTTTTAGGAATTCATGCCGATTGAAATTTGGACTAACACAAAACTGTTGGTCTTTATTCATGTTTTAGCAAAACTTTAATATCAAAGTGCTCTGCTGGGGCTTCATTATGAGATTCTTATTTTATTTTTTTAGTTGCATAGGTCAGCTCCTTTAAAAAATGGTGGTTGCTCATGAAGCTTATACCAGTATCTTAAGTGTTTGCAAAACTGAATATAATTTGCTGTAGAGGATCTGGCCATTCTTACAAAAAATATCATTCTTACTAATTATTTATGACAAGTTACTTTCAGTATAATGTCACCAAGGAATCACAGCTGTAGATTGGGGCTGTACAGTAGTAGTCACTTTGAAAAAAACTGGAATAACAGGACAGTCAAACGTAGAGATAGTGATAGGTACAACCAAGCTTACATCATTACTGGTCATCTAGAATGAAGTCCTTATTCCACTACAGATGATGGTAAAGCTCTCCCTGACATAGCTAAGTCAGTAATTGATCTTTGCTTATTGGTCAGTTAGCATTCATTACTCATGGTAGAGTACTGGATTCTCCTAAAGATGGGAAACAATCATGGCAACTGTTTGTGTCTTGAGATTTTGGGAGACCAGTCTGTATGGCAAGCCCACTGTGTACCTCTCTCTTAGAGCTTTGAAAATGACTATAGTGTATATTTAAAATAAAACAACATTTATCAAGAAAGATTGAAAGTAAGAGACGAGTTGTATCAGCTGGATGTTTGTAAGTCCATGGGGCCTGATGGGATTCACCCCAGAGTACTGAGGGAGTTAGTGGATGTTATAGCTGGACCCTTCTCAATAATTTATCAAAGGTCTTGGGAGTCTGAGGAAGTCCCCGCTGACTGGAAGCTAGCCAATGTTATGCCCATCCACAGGAAGAGCATGGAAGAGAAGACCCAGGAAACTACAGACCTGTTAGTTTAACCTCAGTCCCTGGAAGAGTCACGGAGAAGATTGTCCTGGGGGATATTGAAAGGCAATTAAAGAAAAAGGGAATTATCATGCATAGTCAACATGGGTTCCTGAAGGAAAGTCCTACCTTAGTAATTGGATCTCCTTCTATGATAAGGTCACTTGCTTGGTGAGTAATGGGAAGGCAGTGAATGTAATCTTTCTGGATTTTAGTAAGGCCTTTGATACTGTCCATCACAGCATCCTTCTGGGCAGATTGTCCAACTGTGATATGAATAGGTTCATGCTACGCTGGCTGATGAACTCGCTCAATGGTAGAGCTCAAAGGGTTGTAGCGAATGGAGTAAATCTGGCTGGTGGACGTTCAGCAGTGATGTTCCCCAGGGCTCAATTCTAGAGCCAGTACTGTTTAACATTTTTATCAATGATCTGGAATGTTGAATTCATCCTCAGCAAGTCTGCTGATGTTAGTAGACTGGGAGGTGCTGTTCACTCCCCGGAAGGATGAGAGGCTTTGCAGAGGGATCTGGGTAGATTGGAGCATTGGACAATCATTGACAGTATGAAGTTCAACAAAGGAAAATGCTGGGTGCTGCACCTGGGACAGAGCAATGCCGGACACAAGCACAGACTGGGAGACTCAGCAGAAAAGAGGAGGTGCTGGTGATAGCAGGCTCAGCGTGAGCCAGCAGTGTGCCCTGGCAGCCAAAAGGGTCAAACTGCATTTTGAGGTGCATTAAGCACAGCATAGCCAGCAGGACAAAAGAGGTGATTCTCCCGCTGTATTTAGTGTTGGTGCGGCCTCACCTTGAGTGTTGTGTGCAGTTCTAGGCTCCACAATACAAAAAGGATGTTAAGGTCCTTGCAAGCATCTGGAGGATGAAAACAAAGCTGATAAAAGGGCTGGAAGGCATGTCCTACGAGGAGAGGCTGAGGACACTTGGGTTGTCCACTCTGGAGAAGAGGAGGCCGAGAGGCAACCTCATTGCTCTCTGCAGCCTCCTGAGGAGGGGAAGTGGAGAGGGAGGTGCTGGTCTCTGCTCCCTGGTCACCGATGACAGGGTGTGCGGGATCAGCACAAAGCAGCGCCAGGGGAGGTTCACTCTGGACATTAGGAAAAATGTCTTTACCATGAGGGTGGTCAAACACTGGAACAGGCTTCCTAGAGAGGTGGTTGATACCCCATGCCTGTCAGTGTTCAAGGGGTGTTTGGATAATGCCCTTAATAATATGCTTTAACTTTTTTTTAGCCGTGAAGTGGTTGGGGAGTTGGGACTTGAAGACGTTTGTAGGTCCCTTCCAACTGAATTCGACTCTTCCTTTTCTCTTCTCTTCCTCTTCTCTTCCTCTTCTCTTCCTCTACCCCTCTTCCCTTCTCTTCCCTTCTCTCCCCTTCTCTTCCCTTCTCTCCCCTTCTCTTCCCTTCTCTCCCCTTCTCTTCCCTTCTCTCCCCTTCTCTTCCCTTCTCTCCCCTTCTCTTCCCTTCTCTCCCCTTCTCTTCCCTTCTCTCCCCTTCTCTTCCCTTCTCTCCCCTTCTCTTCCCTTCTCTCCCCTTCTCTTCCCTTCTCTCCCCTTCTCTTCCCTTCTCTCCCCTTCTCTTCCCTTCTCTCCCCTTCTCTTCCCTTCTCTCCCCTTCTCTTCCCTTCTCTCCCCTTCTCTTCCCTTCTCTCCCCTTCTCTTCCCTTCTCTCCCCTTCTCTTCCCTTCTCTCCCCTTCTCTTCCCTTCTCTCCCCTTCTCTTCCCTTCTCTCCCCTTCTCTTCCCTTCTCTCCCCTTCTCTTCCCTTCTCTCCCCTTCTCTTCCCTTCTCTCCCCTTCTCTTCCCTTCTCTCCCCTTCTCTTCCCTTCTCTCCCCTTCTCTTCCCTTCTCTCCCCTTCTCTTCCCTTCTCTCCCCTTCTCTTCCCTTCTCTCCCCTTCTCTTCCCTTCTCTCCCCTTCTCTTCCCTTCTCTCCCCTTCTCTTCCCTTCTCTTCTCTCTTCTCTCCTCTCCTCTCCTCTCCTGAAATATTTTTGATTATCCTGTAGAAGAAGATGTCTGGTTAATGTGTGCTTCTTCCTATGATAAAGTTTTCTGAAAAGGAGAAATCAGCTTTAAATTACAGAAGGGAGAAGTGATTGAAATGGTATATCCACCATTTACGCGCAGGACATGTTTGTACACTGTTGGCAAGTTTGGAACCATATATGCTCTAGAAGACATTTTAAGTAAGAGGAATTTAATGCTGGTGTAGTAGAATAAGGGATGTTTAATGAAATGCTTAGAAATGCCATCCTAGTATGCCTTTGTAATTTTTGTTTTCCTGGTAGAGAATTTTGAAAAGGACTTAATTTAAATATCTAGCTAAAACTGACATATAATAAAACATGCGAATCTTGCTCGCCAAGATTGCTTTAAAGTACCTTCCCTAATAATTTTGGCTGTTAGTGTTTAATGGTGTTTTCTTGATGCTTGTACATAGCTGGCATACTCTAAAGATGGTATTTCCAAACTCTGGAATTTTTTTTCATTAGTTGACAGCTTTCTGTATGCAGAGTTTAAAGATCAATAGCAATAATAGCCTGACTTGAAGTCTGATTTGAAGTAAGGCTTTTGACACTGTCTCCCATAACATCCTCATAAACAAGCTCAGGGAGTGCGGCCTAGATGAGCGGACGGTGAGGTGGATTGGCAATTGGCTGGACGACAGAGCTCAGAGAGTTGTGCTTAGTGGTGCGGAATCGAGTTGGAGGCCTGTAGCTAGCGGTGTCCCCCAGGGGTTAGTACTGGGTCCAGTGCTGTTTAACCTATTCATCAACGACCTGGACGATGGAACGGAGTGTACCTCAGCAAGTTTGCTGACAACACAAAGCTCGGAGGATTGGCTGATACCCCAGAGGGCTGTGCTGCCATTCAGAGGGACCTCGACAGGCTGGAGGGTTGGGCTGAGAGGAACCTCATGAAGTTCAACAAGGGCAAGTGCAGGGTCCTGCACCTATGGAGGAATAACCCCAAGCACCAGTACAGGCTGGGGGGCGACCTGCTGGAGTACAGCTCTGCAGAGAGGGACCTGGGAGTCCTGGTGGACAGCAGGCTGACCATGAGTCAGCAATGTGCCCTTGTGGCCAAGAAGGCCAACGGTATCCTGGGGTGCATTCGGAAGAGTGTTGCCAGCAGGTCAAGGGAGGTGATCCTCCCCCTCTATTCAGCCCTGGTGAGGCCACACCTGGAGTATTGTGTCCAGTTCTGGGCTCCCCAGTACAAGAGGGACATCGAACTACTGGAGCGAGTTCAGAGGAGGGCTACTAAGATGATTAGAGGACTGGAGCACCTGTCGTACGGGGACAGGCTGAAAGAGCTGGGCCTGTTTAGCCTGGAAAAGAGAAGACTGAGGGGAGACCTCATTAATGTAGATAAGCATCTGAGGGGAGGGTGTCGAGCGGATGGAGCCGGTCTCTTCTCAGTTGTGCCCAGCGACAGGACGAGAGGCAATGGGCACAAACTGAAACACAGGAGGTTCCGGCTCAACATGAGGGGGCACTTCTTTACTGTGAGGGTGACAGAGCACTGGAACAGGTTGCCCAGAGAGGTTGTGGAGTCTCCTTCTCTGGAGATATTCAAAGCCCACCTGGATGCCACCCTGCGCAACGTGCTCTAGGTGATCCTGCTCGGCAGGGGGCTTGGACTAGATGATCTTCAGAGGTCCCTTCCAATCCTGCCCATTCTGTGATTCTGTGATTCTGTGATGGTGCCCCGGTTCAAAATTTAGACAAATATGTCCTGTGCCATCTTTCCAGAAAACTTATAGCCTAGATGCTGTTGGCAGCATTTGCCCAAAAATTTCAGAATGCTAGTCTGAAGCTTAAATAATTAATACATCTAGTTTTATTCAGCTTTTCAAATTGGGTGGGGTAGTGCAGTTTGCCAGATTCTACTGGAAAGTTATTAGTAGCAGATCTTGGCTTTTAAAAGTAACAGTTCTGTGACTATTGACAAAGTAAAAGGGATCACTAATACAACATTGTCAGTATTCCACCTCAAGACACAGTTTAGCAACTTGTGACAAATGCAAAAGAATATAAGAAAATGTGGTGGCTGTAGTGTGTTCATCCATGTTTCACAAAAAAAATTGGCTGCAAGGCATTAATTAATTACAATGTATCTACTGATAGTGAATCAGTATCAACCTGTCACTCTCACTAGGCAAGATTGTTGTACTTTGAAGGACTAGAAGTCCATAAAGTCAAAGGAATCAAAATGTGGCTGTATTTTACCTAATTTTGTGGTAGATTGGCAAGACCATAACTGAATAGTTCAGTATTTCTATGTTGAAAATAAAACATTAATTATTAAGTTTAAATTTCTCAACTCTTATACCTGACTTGTAACAACTCTCCATCACTGGTAGATTGAAATCCAGTGACTGACAGATTTAACGTGAACAATAAAATTACTGAATTTGGATGCATAAGTTCCATTCAGCTCAAAATGCACTCAGTGTGAAAGAATAAATACGGTGGTAGACTCATTTATTTTATTCAGGTTGGAAACTATTTTCGTATATGTACTTTAGAAGAAGAAATGGAAGTATAAAGAAGTCCTGTTTCCACTTCCTTCAGAGAGAAATGAATGCTCAGTGATTTGCCACTATGAGGACTATAGCAACACCAGGAACGTGAATGCATTTCCTAGCTCGCAGCGTGGTTCAAGTTGCATCCCATTGAACTTATTGACCTAAAACTAAGTAAGACAATAAATAACACACAAACCTAAAACACATTCTAGCTAAAAGCTAAGGAGTGTGTAAAATAAATCTAACTGCAGTTGTTAAACTTCAAGTCTGTTTCAATAATTAATATTAAGTAACAGATTAGCTGTGCTTTAATTCCAAATGGAACACACAAAGCCTATTTAGGACACTTAATTTAATGTATTTACCTAATTGAATCACTATACTGGTGCTGGTACAGGGCCAGTCTCCAAGTGTAACGAATTCAGAGATGGAGAATTGAGTAATTGCTAAGAGCTGTGGAGTTTCACTTTAAAGTGATTCCATGCATATTATAAAAAAAAAAAAAAATCTACGAAATGGGTAACATCAAACTTTGATAGGAAAATGTGGCTATATCTTCAACTGAATAAGTTCAAGAGTTTGGCAAATATGTGAGTACGTTTTGCATACTGACAAACCTTGATAGGTTCTGAAGGTTTGTTCAAAGCTCAAGGTGCTTTCCTGCTCAAGGTGCTTACCTTAGAGTTAGAAGATCCTGGTTCCAGTCTTCCGGAGGTACATGAACAATAGCTTCACACTCTTCTGTTGAGCAACGTGATTTGTATTTGACGAAGAGTCTCTTGGGTCCTTCTCAAGTTTTCATGAGAGACGTGATATTTTGTATAAAGCGTTTAGAGACTCTTCAGTATAATGACTGTGGCATTCACATAAAGGCAGGATACCTGGATTTAGTAGAATATTATGAAAACAAAACCAAAAGAAAATAAAAGAGTTTCTGCCCCATCTTTGCAAGCACATATACTAGAGTACACCGTGGTTTGATGGCTGAGAAGCTGCCCTACACGTGATGCGTGTGTGCTTAAAACTTCTCAGGTGGAAACCAGTCTCAGACATTCTTGCCAAACACAGTAAATAGCAGTCATAAAAGGAAACTGCCAACCTAGCATATTTGGGGGGGGAGATTTGATAAGAAATAAATACAATTTCTTTTATTTGTCATCATAAAAAGTGCATAATGTCATTACAATTTTACGGACTTTACTTGACTGGTTAGTGCAGAGAATATAAAATAAATTGTTTGCACAGATTCTGTTTGTCAAGAGCAATGACAGATTAGTTCATTTTGGTAGAGACATCTGGCAGTCATTGGACTGCCACCCCTTCCACAGCTGACAGTTTTCAGATGACATAATCGGATTTTTTTGTTTGTGTGTTTATTTGTTTCACATGTTTATCATGTTTGTTCCCCCGTACTCTGCTCTGGTGAGGCCGCACCTCGAATACTGTGTTCAGTTTTGGCCTACTCACTACAAGGAGGACATCAAGGTGCTGGAACATGTCCAAAGAAGGGCAACAAAGCTGGTGAAGGGTCTGGAGAACAAGTCTTATGAGGAGCGGCTGAGGGAGCTGGGGTTGTTTAGCCTCAAGAAAAGGAAGCTCAGGGGAGACCTTATCATTTTATACAACTACCTTAAAGGAGGCTGTAGGGAGATGGGGATCAGTCTCTTCTCCCAATCAACAAGTGGCAGGACAAGAGGAAATGGCCTCAAGTTGCGCCAGGGGAGGGTTAGGTTGGATATTAGGAAAAATTTCTTCACTGATAGGACTGTGAAGTATTGGAACAGGCTGCCCAGGGAAGTAGCTGAGTAACCATTCCTGGAGGTCTTCAAAAGACGTGCGGATGTGGTGCTTAGGGACATGGTTTAGTGGTAGACTTGGCAGTGCTAGGTTAACGGTTGGACTAGATGATCTTTTCCAACCTACATGATTGTATGATTCTTTGATTCTGTGATCACTTAAATAAAATTTGCATTTGATTTCAGAGAAAGCACTTATCATGTTTTTTCATTTTCAGCTGGACTGATGTTTACAAGTCTCTTGTTCTTTACTGGGTGACTTAATGTAAGGTCATTAAATGGAATGAGGTCATAGCCATTATCATTTGAGATTGTTAACATAGAGACTGTTAACACAGAGGAAGAGCGGATCCATGAGCTTTTGCCTATGTTTAGAAATCCTAGTATGGAAAGCACCACTGACATCACGGGTAGACATGATTAGACACCAGTGACAAAGGATGCTATCCCAAGAATATTCTTGGAATCAGTTTATGAAATTTACAATTTGACATAGACGGTATGTTTATGACTAAATTATTTCAGGATATCCTCAGAGTTTTAAAGGCTTAAGACTCAATTCACCACTGTTCTTCAAAATATGCAGTAATTTACACTAGAGCAGTATGTTCATAAAATGTTGCCATTTTGATCTGAGAGCATTATATGCTTACTTGACATGCATTACTGATGCTTGCACAATGCCTGTAGGAATGATGATGACAAAAGGTTTTGCTGCTAGTCGTGTTTTCAAGCATTCAGGACTGTGGGCTTGCATGATGTCGGCAAAGAACTCTTTTCAGACCACTCACAAAGAACTAGTCAGTAATTTCTCAACAGTTCTGAATGGCGTACAAGATTTAGTAATTTTGTATAAACTGGTCATGGATAATTCACAATCAGAAAAAAATAGGTCATATTCATTATAAAAATTATTAGTTAGGAATTCTTTTTCAAGCTGTAGCTTTTAAATTACTGATAAGAAAACATGTCATAGCCTCAAATGTTATTATGCTTAGCGTATTAGTTTCTTACAAAACCTGTGTTTGTGTCTGAGAGATCGTTCCTGGAATGTATGAATGGCATTTCTTTATACAGAAAAAGGAAAAAAAAAGTTAGAGATGAAGCTGTTCTAGATTTTAGTAAGCAGGATGTGATAGAGTTCACAACCCTAGGAGGAAGAAAAGTGGAATAAAAATAATAGACTTCAAAAAGGTGGATTTTAACAAACTCAGGACATTGTTAGAAATGAATCTTAGTGAAAAAATGAGCTAAAGAGAGTCAGCTGATTCCTAAATAGACAACATTCAGGTCATAAGTGCAAACTGCCCAATTACAGAGGAAGAACAGGAAGTATATAGAGATCAAATGACATAAAACATGAAAGGAATATACAGACTTTGGAAACTAGGTCAGATAGAAACTTGGAAGGATAAGAAAAGTAGCTCGCATAGGAGGAACAACACCAGAACAGATACAGCTCAAGAAAATACAGTAAGGAAGAAACATGCAAGAGTGCCGAGAAATCATTCTACAAGTACATTTTAAGGAAAAAGAAAGCCAGGGATGGCAATGGACAACCAGCAGAGGGAAAATGCCTTGTCTTTCCATCAGCACTCACTGAAATGCTTAACTACAGGCATAGCTGATGTCAATGCAACTTCTTACTGTCAACCAGAGAAAGAATAAGCTGGAGCATACGTGGAAGAGATGAATCCTCTCAAGTCTTTTGGTCCCAATGATATTTACTTTAGACTGTTTTACAAACCAATTAAACCAATGGCACGAGTTATGACCATTATTTTGGAGGGTGCATGAAAAATTAATGAGGTGTTAGAAGCCTGGAAAATTAAAATAAGAAGAGGAATGCAATAACGAGTTGGGAAATTATTTCAATTTTCTGCTCTATTCTACCCTTTCCTCTCCCCCAAATACTGCCACAACAATCAAATGATTTGTAAGATTTTAAAAGATAAAGAAGTGACAGCTAACGTGGATTTAGTAGATTTATTTCCTCTTGATGTCAAGTAACCAGTTTTATGTATAGTACAGAATCAAAAGTTACTATCTATCATGACCTTAGTAAGACTTCTGATAGTTTCACACATTTCTGTAATTAAGCTTAACAGATACAGTGTAGATGAGACTACAGTAGTATCGTAGCAAAACTGATGACAAGGTGGTGTTGAGTGAGAGATTATCAATGGAAGGATCTTTACTTTTGAGTAAAGCTCTTCAGGGTATCCTAACTTGAATTCTACTTGATATTTTGTTGATAACCTGCATGATGGAATAGAAAATATGCTTTTTATGCTGTCCTAGTATAGATTGCAAGTATGTTGGAAGCCTAGATTATAATTCAGAGTGGTTTAACAACATAGAAAAAAAAAAGGATTTTAAAATGTGTGATTCAGTACAATAAGGACAACTACAGGCTTTACTTTTGGTATTAGTATCAGGTGCATGCATACAGATACACCAGTTCTGTATGAGTTGATTAGATAGCAATTCAGTATCAAAGGATCTGAGGATAATCCTCAGCAGATCGCAAGCTACACATCAGTCAGTGGTGTCATGCTGCTGTGAAAGAGCACGCTGGGATATGTGAATGAAGTACAGCTCAGAAGAAATGCTAAGTAATTCTGCTTTGCTCATCATATATGAAACCTTAGCTGGAGTAGAGTAGCCTATTGTGGGGAGCATTTGGACCCATCGAGAAAGCTGTAGACCAATACTGCAAATAATTCAGAGGAGAAAAATGAGTGTAATCAGAGATCTGGATCACTTATTTTAGTGAAGGGAAATTAAATCGTTTGGGACTGGTTCTTTGAAAGAAGATTTAAGAGTATTCAAATTCTAGTTGAAAGAGAAAAGTAGTTGTCACTTCTCCATGTTAATGATGTTAGGACAATAGGCAATCAATAGTTTTAAGTAGCAGTTTAACTTGCATGTTGAAATAATAAAGGGAGTGAAGTACTAGAACAGGCCAGTTTCAGAGGCTGTGAGTCTCCGTTGTAGAAAGTCTTTCAGAACTGGTAAGAAACAACTAACAGGATGCACATAATTATACTTCTTTCCATCCTGAAGCAAAGAGATAGACCAATGACTTCTTGACGTCCCTTCCAGGTCTATTCTATAGTTCCGTACTCATTAATTTAAAAGTTGAGAGTTTATAAATATATATATATATTTACTATGCAAATAGAAGTCAAGAAAAAAGTGGTACAGCAGACTTTCCGGTATAATTATGACACTCTAGGAAAAAGAAGAACTGTCAGTTATTTTCCCCAAGTTATTTCCACAAAGAGTAGGCTTTTAAGTTGTCTAATTGATCTACATTTGCAAAGAAGTATAATTAAATCTCAGGGCAAATATATGCATTCAAATCCTGTTANAGATGTATAATTTCTCAACTCCTACACACAACTTTGAAAATATACCCTGAAGTCTAAACATAAAGGTATCCACAGTGACAAAAACAAAGTTTAAATACAAACATTAAACAGTTTTGTATCTGTTCACAAAACAAAATGCTACATTTCATAAGGACCTGCTCCAGGTGTAGAAATAATGGGAGCTATTTTCATATCCAAGAGTCTTTCTCAACACCCAGATAAACTCAATAAGCTGAATCTGCCCTAAAGCAGATGACACCAAACTTAGAAGTCACTCATCAGGTCTGTGGGAGACCTCAGCCCACCTCTGGTTGTTAATTAAAAATGATTGATTAGCTCCATTTAGCATAAACAAAATTTTGGCACTGTAGAAAAATAAAGAAGTGAACTATCAAAAAATCTCACTTTTTGTCTTGTAGTTTCATGGTTCTGTGATTGAACTCATCAGACATATACTGCTGAATGGTATAAAAGTACATAAATTAATATTAATTGTTTAAGTAATGTGGTATTTACATGAACAGAATCAGCTAATTAAGGAAACAGTTAAGAGCCTGCAATATTGAATAGTAGTTGTATAATAGGCTTTTATTAGAGTTTGTCCGTAAACTTATGTTATATGCATTTTAATGAATTTCCTAATTGTACTGACACATTACACAAATTAGAATCAGACCAAAAATGTGGAAAAAGCCCTGGACAACACTAATTCAAGCTTCCTAAGCATTTATGGATAGCTTAAAACAATTCTCATTGATTTAACTAATTATATTTGCTACTTAATCTAAAT
>VXAL01007187.1:101519-116430 GCA_013399475.1 Chauna torquata
TAGGCTTTTATTAGAGTTTGTCCGTAAACTTATTTTATATGCATTTTAATGAATTTCCTAATTGTACTGACACATTACACAAATTAGAATCAGACCAAAAATGCGGAAAAAGCCCTGGACAACACTAATTCAAGCTTCCTAAGCATTTATGGATAGCTTAAAACAATTCTCATTGATTTAACTAATTATATTTGCTACTTAATCTAAATGGAATACTTCATTGCTGCCTGAATTGCAAGTTTTATTGGCAGTTTTAACACAAAATGTTATGCAGATAATTGCTGGTTATAGAACTGTTGATGCAATAAGACTTGCAAAAGATTATATACAGCTTTTATAAAGCTTTAAGGTTGAATTCAGAAGAGAGAACTACTTTATTTGGGTCACAGAATTGAATATTACAGCACAATTATCAATGTTTTATCACAGAGTTTAAAGCTTTCATCTTAGTCTTTTGATCATTTTATATCAACAAGGGATTCATTACATCATGGAGAAAAAAGTTGTTTGTGCAGATTTTATGTCATGGGAAAGGGATCTGTGTGTTAATGAACAAATTGTAAGGTATTGATTTAAGAAAATGAAAAATAAAACTTAAAAAAAAAAAAAGAAAAACTACCTAACCTCTTTCTGCTACCTCACTTTCTTCTTACTTCTCTACCGCTGGATATTTATTCAAGAACAATGAAACCTAACGGTTTTGTCCCTTCTTCATAAATTCAGCATGTGGCCTGTTGTTTTTGTGAGGTATTTCTGTTTTTATAAGAAATTAGAAAGAAAATAATTCCTGCATGTAAACCAGATCTTTTCTAAATGCATATATTGGAATCTACTTGGTCCTAAGAGGTTCCTCTCCAGTAGTAAGTAATTTCCAATATCAGATTGTTTCCTGTATCTTACATTTTGCTGTTCTCCACAGAATTCAATGAGTAAATTTCTAATAAGGTTGTTATTATTCCACTGACAGAAAATGCTAACATATTTGGGGGGTTGATGAATATCAAAACAAACCACAACAGTATTTAGTTATTTAATTTGATTTTAAAATACAAACACAGCATTATGTATACATGTACAAGGGCCCAAATGATCAGGCAGTTGCCTGCTGGGCAGCAAGTTACAGAAGAAACATTTATGTATATACTGTAAAATGCACTATACTATAAAATGTGCCACGCCAATGAGAAGAACACTTGAACAGCGATTGGAATATGTTGAAAAGAAACTTGTGTCTTTCCCCTGTGATGTGAGACTTCTGCTCTTTAGAACTAACAAATTAAGCAAATAAAATCATCTAGGAGAAACAAGTGCCCTTGAAAAGAATAGCTATGCATAGTGTCAGACATACTTCCGGCAACATGGCTTTAAGTTTAAAGCATTTAAAGCAACGTGGCTTTAAATTCTCTGAAGTACCTCAGGCCGTGTTCAGCTTTTCCCTAATTTATGCTCAGGAATTTTTATCCATCGATCTGTCATGGAAAAGGAGGCCTTTGGGTCTCGAGATGAAGGCATTACCTCCCATGCTCTTTAAAATGCAGTTCAGATGGCTCCCTTCCAGAAAAGTTCATAGCACAAAGTCCTGTGTGGACAGTTTCACAGAGTAAGGTGTTCAGGTAGCAGAGCAGCAGTGTGCTATGGGATAGCCTTGTCTCCTAATTTTGCTGCTGTCCAGCTTAGATGGGACCTCACTCAATACTACTGGCAGTGTGGCACTGCAAACTGAAGTAGTCCCCATATATTGTGTTTGGAACAAAGGTTTGGGTTTATGGATCATGCATACAGTAGGCAAGCACATAAGCTATAGGAGCTACAACCCTTCTTCATCTAAACCTTATTTTGTCTGGTGCCTCTCTTTGTTGTCTGTAAAATGGGAATTAGAAACAAACAGTGCAGGCTAATATGATGGGGGGGATGCAGGGAGAATACTGCATGAGAGCTTACCTTATGGATTTCTTGAGCTCTCCTCTGCCAAGAGGTTAAATAGCGATTTTATGAACTCTTCAAAATCTCATAGAAAGATTTCCAGTCTCTTCTCTTCTGCTTTTCTTTCCCTTGCCTCTTCCTGTGAGAGAAGCTGTGCATTAGACAGAACTGACTAGCTCTTTAAAAAGGCAGAACTGTTTGCGACATGACTCTCAGAACACAGAAGCTTCTTTTGTCTCATTGCATTAAAATAATTAAATCATACAAATAAACAGATTTTATGTACTAATGATTGGTATCACGACTTAGTTGTTAATGAGGAATCTGAGCTTATAGCTATAATGTCTTCAGTATAAAAGAATTGCAGTAAAATACTAGAGGAAACAGCTTGTTAGAGAAGAAAATGATTTGTGCTTGACTCATTCAAAATGTTAACTGTCTAAAAGCAAGGAGTCTATCAAAACATTTTGAAGGATATTATATTTCAGAATAAGACTTCAAAAGGGCTAGATATATTGTGGTTAATTAGGGTTGTGGATGACTGTCAGTACTTTACCTTTCAATGAATTTTAATCTGTATCGCTCATACTGCAGATAACTGCTATGCTATCATTTCTTCTAGGAAATGGTGCTCTGTTTTTTTCCTAAAATTTTATTCTGGCTTTGAGATACCTTTCTAAATGAAAATTTCATGGAAGAGAAACACATTCTTGCAAAGTAGTTCAGTTTTCAGATATTGAAAAGCATTCCACTGAAAACCAACCTGACAAAAAAAAAACCCTTCCCCAAACCTGGTTTTAAATGCTTGAAAGTGTTGATGAGCTAAGAGGCTCTGGAAGAGGTACATTTTTAGAAGCACTGTGTTCCCTTTTCCTGGTCAGATGATCTCCATGCATCTTTAACGTTTACAGGTACTCTGATATGGCAGAGGAAGCTTCATAGTTTCAAGAGAGATGGAAGCTCCCATTGGCCATGCCTGGCACTCCAAACCAGGTTCTCAGGTTTCTGCCCCTCTCTGTACTAAAGAGAAAGTAACTGGTACTTCTGGCAATTTCAATAACTCAAAATCCTGCAACTCTTTCATAAAAGTTTGAAAGATTTCTTCTACTTAAAAAATGTCTGAATCACACTGTTGGTTTCATGCAAACCACAGCAGGTAGAAAGAAGTCATTTTAGCTTTATGAAAGCTGAAAAAATCCTCACCTCCTAAAGTGATAATAATGCAGTATTTCAAAGGTTGACCGTAAATATGAAACAAGTGAGCTAGATCCTAAAGTTCAGAAAATATGAAACATTTTGTTTGATAGAACTGTAAATTGATGCCTTAGGAATAGCACTTAGGAATAGATGATAGGAAAGGTAAATTGAAAAGCATATTATTTAACACAAAATGTGTAATTTGACAGGATTGTTAATATTGACAGAGGCATAGAATAGATTTTTGATTTGACATTACTGAAAAACGTTTTAAAACTGAGAACAATTTCACTTAGCCTACAGATAGCATGTAACCTGCTTCACCAACAGAAAACAGTATGATTCAATGTATTGAGTGGTAAATATTTTCACTTGTGATTCTGCCTTCACAGGGATTTAGTTAATGTTTCAGACCTTTTGGTACAGGGCAAAGCTTTTATAAGTCTGTCTGCTCACAGGAAAGATATTGATTATGCAAACTTGCTAAATGTTGCTCACAGTTACAGGGATTCGATAATAACAGCAAATATTGGTTGTTTAGTTTAGCTGGTCTTTCAGTAAAGGTCTGATGAAACTTTAAATGTTGGGGCTATTTTAAAGTGATTTATTTCAAAAGCAGAGAATGAAATGGAGTTCTGACTACAAATTGAACTTTATAAATTGACATTATATCTCATTTATATACCTTATAAATTGAACACAGTTATTTTATTTCTTGAATTATTTATAAATGTTGTTTGGCATTTCTTTTTAAATATGAATCTTTATACTTGACTGAGACTCATATCATTATACAACACTGTAGACATAATTTTTGTACTCTATTTGACACACAGTGACATTTAGAGGAGATAGATAAACATCAAGATTCTTAATAATTTAATACCATAATTTTGGTATCTCTGAGTTGTCAGTGTTTAAGGGGTACACTCTGCCGGCTAGGGGTGATTTTGTCTGCACACTTTGAATGTGTAAGTGTTAAGATTTCTGTAGTTCCAGAATTTCCCTTCAGAAAAAATAGAGAGAGAAAGTGAACCTTCTAGAATGGCTATCTGTAAAAATACAAACTACATTCCTTGGTTTAAGGAGATGGTGCTTTCATTGGATCTGGGATTGCAAACTCTTTTTAGTGCAACTGCTGCCCATTTTTATTCCTTGTTGATTCATAAACTGCAGACCAAATAGTAGGACTGGAGCTTGAAGTAACATCCTACCTAAGAAAAAATATCAAGCAGAATGAAAGAGTCAAGTGTCTTCTGAAAATGCGTTTTTTTTTCTTTGTAGAAAATTCAAGGCAACGCATTTTCTTTACATGTGAGACCTATGGATTGCTTTTTCAAAAACTGAACAACCCATTTGAAATTCAGCAGCAGTGCATGTTATGCATATTTTCACATAATGAAGAAAGACATAAATCTCAGAGCTTCCTCTTCCCCAGTAGTTCTGAGATGTAAATCCTTTATAGCCTCATTGTTCTGCTAAACACTCCTTATCACTGATTGCTGTGTCCTGTTGGCATTTGTACTTGTTCTCAGAAAGTATGGGTTGTCTAAGAAATGTTAAGGTGTGTGGGTTTTCTGAAGTACAGATACACAACTGTCTATAATTCTTTTTACTGCATTTCTTCTGTCTGCATTTATGTATTTAAGTCATACCAGATAAAGGGTCAGTTTATTCAAATTGGCACCAGCTGGATTGTAGCTAAGAGTTACAAAGTGAAACTGAATCTAGGATATATATATATAAAGTAACCATAAAATATCTCTGATATTATGATATTTTCACAATGTGAGAAGTCCTTCATATGAACCAATCAATAGTGTCCTGGAAGATATTCTTTAAATGTTGTGTTCTATTTAAATAATATATTCTGTGACAAACTAAGTACATTATTTCTTCTCTAACATTTTAAATTTACAATGTAGTACAGGATTCTAGATGTCTGCACATCTTTTGGCTTTAGTTTGAGCCATCAATTCCACCTACACGAATTTATAGGTGTGATTTTATAATAAGTACCATCACGAGTAACACCAAACAGTGAAACTGGCTATAAAGCCGACAGTAGGAATCCACAAAGGTCCATAAAGTGTAGCGGCTTGAGCACTTAACAGAATGTACACTACTGTGGTTGATGTGTTAGCAGTACTGCTGATATTCAACAAAATGGATCATTAAGCATCTCATTTGTGTAAATATCATGAGAAGTATAATAAATTCTACTGTTTGTGAGCATCTATACTAGATAAACTAAGAAGTGCGTACACTGTCTAGAATATTAAAAGTGCAGGTTTATTTGCTTCCTTTAGTATCATTTCCAATATAGTGCTTAATTTTGATTATAAATGAAACCCTGAACATTAAAATATTTTCTCTAAAGCTGAACAACCCCATATAAATCATTTTGAATAAGTACTGTTTGTGCCCTGTTTTTAAACTGAAGAATTGGAAATAGCATTCATTATACTTTAAGCAAGTTTCAGTAAGAAAGTTAGAATAATCTCGAAAGCCTTCTAATTCTTCTTCAAAATAAAGAAAATTAAAATGCAACTTCTCTTTCATAGTCAGCAATCATGACTGTGTTGGGGGTTGTCAGTGCTTTAGGAAATATTAATTGAAACTTAAAAGTGTAAGTTGGCAATTTTCTGAGGATGTTTGAATAAAAAGTATTGTTCCCTTTAAATTAGAATCCATTAGCTTCTTGGTTCTCAAAACCACATGTAAACAGATGATGGAAAAGCTTTAACAGTCTTTAGCTGGGAAACTGTGAATAAATAATCAGCAGATTATATCATCTAGAACATTCCTCTTCAGAATGCCATGGTGTTACTGGGTTAAGAAAAACAAACCTATTAGTTTCTTTACCTCCTAATGTGAATCTTACTGCTTTTTTTCCCCTTCTTCCTCATCTTGTCATTTGGAAGCTAGCTATAATTCTGGAAAGGTCAGGGCAGTTCTGAATTGATAGCTTGTGAGACCCACTTGTGCTGCTAGTCCAAAGGCAACTGTTGGCCTGTTCTTTTGTGCTGCTTGTGGCCAGATGCTGTCTACTTCTGGCTCCTTTGGAGTCCAGCAGCATGTGTGGGAGCACATAGCTACCGAAGGTTGGGCCAATGCTGCATTGAAATATCAATATTAGACTTTTCTGTAAACTATGTTGGATCTCAGATCTCTGTGGTCTTCAAATTCTTGCTGAAATGAGCATGAGTTTGAGTAGAGGAGTGGTGTGAGCACGTTTTCAGGATGGAACAGCTGCCTTGTCCTTTGGGAAATCTGAATTATAAATGAACCCAGAATCAGGGTTACAGGCTGCTGCCCATAAACAGCATAATGCTGACATTTTAATTTTGACTAGCCTTGGTCCTGTAGGTTCTGCTTTTGGAAGACAACTCCAGTGGGATGATTTTTTTTTTGTAATTGAATATGTTGGAAACAGACAGTAGCGTGCAGTACTGCAGAGTAAGTCTGTCATAGGGGAATTTCTGTGTTCTTGCTTGTAAAATAAAGACACTGCTGCTATGACAGGTTGGACTAAGTCCTGAGTGAATCCCATCTCTAATTGTGCAAAAACCACAAACACATGCCACCTGCGTGCATGTCGAAGATGATCAGACCTCTTGGGTCAGCAGACAGGAACTGTCTTGATATGTCTAAGAAGTCTACTTTGTTCTGAATTTTTATCCAGAAGTGGGATTTTCTTATCTCTTCCTTTTTAAACTGTATTCCTGCAGCCTACCCATTTTTCATGCAGAAGAGACAGGAGGCAATGCTGAGTCGTCTAATGAGTATGTCGTCATTATGACGCAGCCTTGGGATGAAAACCTTTCTTTGGTAGGGCACACAACAGTATCACACTTCCAGAGATTCTCTTCTGGTTCCTTGGGGCACATCAGGACTCACTTGAAAGAAGTTTAAAGTCTTTTTTTTTTTACACATTATTGACAGCAGCAGCTGACCACCGTGCCAGTAGTGATGAGTTCATTGTCTCCAAAGTTATCACCTGCAAAGAAAACAGCTGAAAATGAAACTCTCGCTTATGGTGTTGCTGGTGTCCTCAAGGATAAGAAGTTGAATATAATGCCAATTTTTTTAATACTTGTTAAGGAAAATGTTGAAAGTATTTTTAGTTAGATAGACCACCCTTATGTTCAAACATTCTGGTTTTAGTTATTATTTTTCTTGTAATAGTTTCAGCTGCTGTATTTGAGGAAGGCCATACTTTGGAAATATGTTATAGAAAATACATGCAAAGGAAGGGTAAAATAGTTTCCTTGTTTTTATTTTTTTTACATATATTCTAAATCAAAATAGCATTGCTTTGCAACAAATTTGGAGGTATAGACTTTCAAAGTCAAATCCTGAAATAATCTATCTGGCATCATATGAACAGCTAAGACAGGTCCTCATACTGCACAGAAGCAAAATGACAAAGCTAATTAATCACCTGTTGCATTTGGAGAAGGCGTTACAGATACTATTGAAGCATTCACATCACATAACCAGCAGCTAAACACAATTCCAGTAATTAATTTAAGTGCCTAAAGTAGTATCTATAAGACCAATAAACAAAAGACTGTATACAGATATTTTACAATTTCCAGAGTACTGGCTGGTTGACAGCTAGCATTCTCAGTCATTTGAAGAACAATGTGAGTGGACAAGTGGGAGAATAATTCCCCTGTTTTTTTGCAAAATAAATAAAATTAAGTGATTTTTGTTATATATTTCATATTAGAGAATTCATTCCTCCCCTTGAAAATAAAATAGTGTAAAATGTGTGAAGCAATTTCTCTGAGATACACTTTCTCTTTGTAGAGAATGTACATTGCTCAAATTTTAGATACATGTGAAATCACAGTTCCAGGTGAAGTATTGGTAGATTTACCATATTTATAACAGGAATTAGCTCTTATCTTTGCCACTCTTTCACCTAGTGTCTTGGCCATGTGGGAAGGAATTCTTTAGTTCTCAACAGGCTCCTGAAGATGTTTTCATTTTCACAAATGGCTCTGCGCTTTTGTCATGAAATGAAATATAAAGAGGTTCACTCTCACAAGTGGGAGCAACTTACTGCTTTAGGTTAGGCACGACAAAGATTAAAAGAATCAATATTTCTGTGCTGAAAACCAGTATTTTTAGCTGATAGTATATTAGCATGTAGTATATTAAAGGAAGTGCTTTGGAGGGCACAGCCACGTTTAATTTAGGGTTTGCTGCGTGTTCTGTAGTGCTGCCTACTGGCTCCTCCTTTACATGGAAGACTGTTGTGCTTGAAATTCTTTGTATGTTGCATATTTATTTAGGATCTAATTCTGAACTATCTAAATGTATAGCTTTTAGCTTCTTTCTATATCTAGCATATGTAAGATGCAGAATCTCCTATCTCTGAGCAGCGTATCTTAATATTTACTTGGCTTAGTAATTGGTATCCAACTTTTAAAACTTCCTCTCCACTTACCTAAAATATACTATAGAAACAGTTAGTGCTTCCTGCCGTAGCTAATCCTCCTGTCTTCAGTGGAATTAGTTAAAGGAGCATTTCTTGCATTAGTCTTGCAACCTGCCATGGGTAGAGAAATTTGACAAGACTTACAGATGAAAAGGGCAACGTAAATGGAAACAATATTGCTTTACAGACACCACTTTCTCATGGTCAGAAGTTTGTGTGTATCTGCGTGTTACATACAGATAGACATGTGCATATGCCTTTTTTGTCTTTAAGAAGTGTTAAATTTTATTAAGAATTGCACAAAGAAGACATGCCAAAGTTTTATACAAATAGATGAGTAAGACAAAAAAAAAAAAGAAAAGAAAAGAAAACAAAACAAAAACTAGATTTCCTGGTTCCTAAAGTAACAGTTCTTGTTGAATGGAAAGAACTGCTTTAGGTTTGAAAACAACTCAAAAACCCAAGTGATCAAGACAGAATTTATTGTCTCTTCCAATCTTTCTACTCACTCTAGTAAAGTATATTTGACAGAGAAACTTATATGCTAACCACATAAATACTGGGAATGGAACTACATTCCCACTGGCATCAGTCACTGCAAATCAGCAGGGAAAAAATGTTTCTTGTAAACACAGTAAATCTCAACATGTTGTCCTCTGCTGCTACTCTTCTTTTGCTGTAATAGAAGTGGAGGGCATGAAAGATGTCCAATGAATCCATGTAGGAGTGAATTCTGTAAACAATAATGGTGAACTGGCAACAGAAACCAAAAGCACTTACTGCTAGTTTTTCTGCAGACATAAAATGGTGTCTGCATGCTCCATTGACCCTTCTGGAACAGAATACTATAAATTATTGAATGTGCAATGTGATCTGTAGGGTAGGTCTAAAAGAAAACATTTTACTTATTTGAAATATCCCAAAAGATCAAAATTTAAATGTCTTTTCAGATCATTCTTAGAATTTGGCTAATTGTTTATCATTTAAGGAATAAAAAAACTGGCTTTAGACATACTGCATTATTTTGCAAGCCTCAAAAACATTTTTTCCCTTAGCAAATATGTTACATCTCACTTTTTTCCTTATCTTTTTTTCCATTCTCTCTACTGATTTAAATTGCCTTTAGCTTTGTATCTCTGTAGATCATCTATATCTGAAGAGAGATGACTACTTGGCTAAGTATCAATTATATGAACAACACCTTACTTTCTAACTACAGCAAGGTATTGGTGAAATGGTGTATTCACCACTTAACCAAGTCAGTAAAAATAAAAGAGTAATGGAGAGCTCACTGGTTATCAGTACACTTTAATTTCACATGGTGAAGGGACATGATTGCCCCTGGAGAAGAAGAAGGAATGGATTCTTTCAAAAAGACAGTGCTTTTAGGCAACAGTCTCATCTGAAATCACTCGGAAGACCACGCCCTGAATTTCTGGACTGTGCCACCTGATTTTCCTTGTCTGAGTGCCTATTAGGATAGGAGAACATATTGGTAAGATCATTTCTTTCTCTTGTGTTTTGGGTAAATGTAGGAAAGTCTGTGGCAAAGTCTCCTTTGTCTCCTGGTTAGGGGAAAGGAATAGGAAAGCAGCTCTCTTTTCCTAGAGAAGAGCTAGTCCCAGTGCTGATTTCTCTTCTCTTCTGAGGAAAATAAAAATAGAGCCAAATAGTGCAATTCTGTTGTGGACATTTTTCACTCTATTCAGAGGCTAATGGTAACCCAGGGATTGGGAAGAAAAATGGAGGACCTTTGGGGAGCAATGCATTTCCTAGTCATGTTTTTCCTGTTGTTGATTTCCTCAGTTGATTTGCATTTTTCATCACTCAGTGGAAAGGCAGAGAGTTGGGCAGCTGGAAGGGAAAAAAAAAAAAAAAGAGGAATGTTTCATTTTCTGATAACCAAAGACAGGCAGAGAAAAGGGAGCCTTTCTATTCTGGTCATGCAGGAAGTGGTATATATTACCACGGGAGTGACAGTGTGTGTTAGAGACTGCTGATTTCTGGTCCCTTTTAGATGACTGGATTGATTTTTCAAAAGCCAGTGCACTATTGTGTTGCAAGATCAGTAAAAATGCCTTCAATTATTTGTATTATGTATTTGCATTTGTAGCAAAACAGTCCTGCTAAGTATGGGGTTGTGTCAGGACTGATCCTGTAATGTGTAGGTTGCTTCTGTTTTCATCCAAACCTTTTTTACTTTTATGGGAACAGAGAAAAAGAAGTTGGAAATCTCTAGTTGGAATATTAGGTGGTAGTCATACCTTTTCATGTCAGTAGTAACACAGTGATGTTTCTTAAAACTCAAGCAAAAAAACACAAAGCATCTTCCCCCAATATAGTAAGATGAGCTACTACTGTTGAATAGAGATTGTAACTGTTAATTTAGTCTAGTCACTGTTGTCATGATTGCTGCATTTCCATTTCTTGCTGTCTTTAAAGTTTTTTTTTTTTTTCTCCCAAATTATGGTAAATATTGACTGACATCTATGTTTGATTTCATTTAAATACTGTAAGATATTTTTGGCATATGTTGTCCGTGGAATGTTTGTTTATGTTTTGCTGCAGTAATAGGAAGGCATGTTTGTCAGGTCACTATCATATATAAGGTTTGCTTCCTCCATGGTCAAGCAGCTTTTGTAGTAACTGGGGTTAATTAATATTAACATATTTTTGATTCTTTTGAAGGTCCAAAGAATACCGTGCAAAAGTTAATCAAGAGGTTTAGCACTGAAGTATGATCATAGGATGTAATTACCAAGAAAATGATTAAGATTTTGAAGTATTTAATGTGGTTGATATTCTCCAGCATATGTTTATACAGTCCCAATTGTCTATTCCATCCTGATATTTCGACGGGGTAAGCAGTGAAAATGCAAGCTCTGTCATTGCAGCAGGCCCTTGCTGGTTTGCTCATGGCTTCTTTCAACATTCATCACTGGTGAGCATTGGTGGGAATCACAGCGCTTAGCCCATACTAGCTACATGAAACAGAGCACTCTGGTGGAAATAGTGGAAAATGTCCACTATTTGCAAACTCCCCAGGAATCTTGATAACCACACACAGCCACATCTGCTTTTCCAGTGTCACAACTCCCTGATATCCTCAAGACTTCCCCCAGTTTCATGAGCAACTTGTTGAAAATTTCTGGTAACCATGAGCATAGGCAGGCCTGTTACATCCCATTGCATTTTCAGCTGTCTGGGATGATTCCTGGAGCAGATTTGGCGTTTCCGGAAGGTTCTCTTTTAGCCACGGAGAAGGAACAGAAGAAATTACTGAAAGGTTAAAAAGAAACAAAGTGCCCTTCAAATTCTTTTTCCATTCAGTAGAAACACCCTATGTGCATCCTTCTGAAACTGTTGCTAAAATTTCAGTGCTGTCTTGCCAAATTTTAACAGAAATTTACTTCCAGAAAATATAATATAGGTAATTTTATAAACTCAGCTGGAGACACAACCCATTAGAGAAAGCACCTTTTAATGTCAGATCTGTGATTTATGTACTTGTTTTGGTAGCATAGTGGCAAAATTCGAAAGTGCCTCGTATGACTCCAGAGGTGCGGTAATCAAACTGGGTATGGGATGCATACCTTTATGCATAGCTATCTGATCATGCTGAAGTGTGAAAAATAGCCAGATACGATGATATATATCTCTTGTTCCCATAGCCAGAAGCAAACTAAGTTATGAGGTTAACATAACAAGCAGAAAAGGTATACTTTGACCTTTCTATACAACTGTTTCAGAAGGAACTATTTGTTAACTGCCACTGGGATCGAGTGCTCCAGAGCGTGTTAAGCCTTGCCAGCCCACTGGATTCACTTCCGTGGATCAGAGACTGAAAATGACAAATATGCCTATCAATATATTCCTTGGAGCTACATGTGTTTCTGTATTTTCAAGATCAGCAACCTTGTTAAGTAAGAAGTTATGGGAAGTATGTATACAGAGTGGTGTAACCAAAGATTATTGCAATATAAGATTGAATGTTTCATTTATTTATTCATTTGTGGGAGTAGGGAGGACAGTTTACATTTTAAACAGCTTGGCTATAAATATACCATTACACCAAGATAGATGGTTAAAACAACGGATATAAATTTTATTTTGGCATTGCCGTAAATTGTGGGTATTCTTTCCTGAATGTGTGTGTAAATTAGCATTTTCATGTATTCATAATGTGACCTTTATGTTTTAAACTTTCTTTAGGAAATAGTCCTCCTGGAATCCATGTAGCTTTTACCAAATTATTCTTGAGACACAAGCAAGAGAGATCTGTGTCATCTGTCCCCTACAGTTTAATCCAATATTTTGTGCAGTCCTGGAAATTCTAACACACCACCCTTTTCAAATTTTCTGTCAATGTTCTTTTCAACAACTGGTTTGGTTTTGCTTTTGTTATTTTTTAGTTTAGTTTTTGTTTTATTTTTTAAGAACACTTTTCAAATAGTGAACTGCTGTTGCTTATTTCAAAAATGTTTATCCTTGGGAGAGAGTAAGGGGTGAATCAAATAACATTTTTTTTTTCTGTTTTCCTTTCCAAGTCAATCCCCAGAGCTGGGATGGATGGAGTAAATCCATTGCCTGGTACATGACTCCCACTGAGCTGCACAGTGGGAATCATAAGACTGTTGTGCTGCTTTTCACAAAATATATACTAATAAAAACAGGTAACTATGCCAGACATCAATTTCCTTACTAGATATGTCACAGAAAAATAATTAGGTTAATATTTATGCTTAGCGATTTTTATTTTTACATCAAATATCAATAAAAATAATAGACTGTCAACAGCCTCGCTTCAGTGTCTGTCAAGCAATTAAATGAAGCAAATGAATATAAAGTTTTTCTTAAAAAAAAATTTAAATCTTTATTATACCAAAAAGATGCGAGTTAGGAATCTAGTTATCTGGTTTACTTGTGGAACACTTTGAAAGGTCACATGTATTACTGATGAGCTCATTGTTTATCATTAAAAATATTTGCCAAACTGTGAAACAAACAAATATTTATTTTCAACATATTCACTAAAATATTAATTATTTTCAGCTATTAGAACATCCTAATGAGGAACTAGTATTAATTCATCTAACAAAGTTCACTTTTATTTGAGACACTCACTGAGGTAATTAGTAGACTCCCTTCATTCATTAACATTTCAAATCTCATTAAAATGTAAATAGTGGGAAAAGTTTTTGAGTATTAGAGAGTATTTATTGGCATTCATCATAGTAAGTAATTTGGTCTTCATTAATTATAAATGATATAGTAAATAGTCATTTACATTTGTGAAAACAGCTGGTTAAAGGTTGTACTTACGTTTTTTAACTTTGCAATCAAAATGGATGATTCTTTGTGTAGATGTAATTAATTCTCAGCACTGCACTAGATGGCGTACAAAGTTGAAGGGACTGTAAAGAAGGGTTCTTCTTCATTATGCAGCCATCTATATGCAGGAGAAGTACCTTGAAGTAAAGGATTTTTTGTAGGCAAAAAAGATACTAGCTTACAGATTTCCTCCCACAATTTAGATGAGCAAGGTTACCACGGGATCTTTGATAATGACTCTGATGCTCACTTTCTGAATGTAAAATGGCAATGCAGAAAGGAAGAGAATGAATTTTATTAATAAGACAGGTCTATTGAAGCATTTTCATATGGATGCCCTTTACACCTGTGGTTTTGTTTTGTTTTTTTTCTTTTTTTTTTCCCAAGCTAATAGGTAACAGTGAACAACTATTTAATCTTTACTATATATTTGTACCTCTTTGTTATTTTTGAGACCTCCATGGCTGGGGGTATAGGATTGCAGAGTGGCCAGGACAGGAATGGTGCAAAAGGTAGTTGAAGGTACTAGAACTAATTTTGGCTCTGAGTCATAGAATCATAGAGTCATAGAATCACAGAATCATAGAATGGCTTGGGTTGGAAGGGACCTTAAAGATCATCTAGTTCCAAGCCCCCTGCCATGGGCAGGGATGCCACCCACTAGATCAGGTTGCCCAGGGCCCCATCCAACCTGGCCTTGAACACCTCCAGAGATGGGGCATCCACACATTTCCTGGGCAACCTGTGCCTCACCATCCTCTGAGTAAATAATTTCCTCCTAACATTTAATCTAAATCTCACCTCTTTTACTTTATAACCATTCCTCCTTGTCCTATCACTATCTGCCCATGTAAAGAGTCCCTTTCCATCTTTTTTTATAAGCCCCCTTGAAGTACTGAAAGGCCACAGTGAGGTCTTCCCAGAGCCTTCTCTTCTCCAGGCTGAACATCGCCAGCACTCTCAGTCTTTCTTCATAGAAAAGGTGCTCCAGCCCTCTGATCATCTTTGTGA
>VXAL01007187.1:119910-179149 GCA_013399475.1 Chauna torquata
TTATAGCTTATCGAGTCAGCGAATCCTCACTGTCTGTTGGACAGGTATATTAAAGAAAAGTGTTCTGTAGTGATTCACACAAAGTGTACAATATATGTACTCCTAATTGCTGTTTTCTTTTTCAGAATATTTCCTGCAGTGGGCCTGCCTATGTTACACTGATTGCAACAGCCCTGCTTTTAACTGTCTTCTGTCCAGTCCATTGTTTGCTATATCAACTTGACTTTCTGTCCCACACTTCCATTGTGCGTTGTTCAGAGTGAAGATATGTCTTGTTGTGTTTTCATAAAATACTAAAACAGTAAGATGGAGGCTTCTAGGTATTCTTGTAAAACAGGTGAAGATGTTAATAATTAAGATACTGTAACCAGTTTTGTACCGAAGATGCTAATTACTGAGGTATTAACTTGAGATCTAAAACATCTCTATTAGGGTTGTTACTATATAGTAACAGGAAGCATTAAAATGGTATTTCAGTTAGTGGCTGGCAACTATGAGTGCATGACACCTATGTAGAATCAGTCACTGAGGGCCTTACCATAGTTGCAATAACGTATTGAAGATTCCCTCCCTTGAAGGAAGCCTGTCGTTAGAGGAAAGGCATGGAGTTGATAATGAATTCCCCAAGTACCCCGGTAAGGAGAGATTTCACATCTTTGAAAGAATCCCACTGGTGCTGTCTCACTTGTGCTTGTCAGGAAAAGTCACTAACTTCTCTGAGTAAGAGAGTTTGGCAGTTGACTTAAAGAGGGTGGTGCTGTGTTTGCAACTAAAAAGATGGAGCAGAGAAGAAATTGTTTTTCCCCTAACACCGAGTTTTCACCACTTATTTCTGTCTGCAGCAATCCTTTCCCTTTAGCTTCACCTGATGTATCCAATACTTTGGTTACCCATACCTGGATTTGGTGAAATATTTTACTTTAATATAATTTGCATGGCTATTCCAGAAAGCAAAAATAAGTGTTCAGGAAACGGAGTTCATATAAGCAAGGTTATCAAAACCATGCCACTAGTTTGGTAATAAAGTTAAAGAACAGTTTACTCAAAGAGATCTCTGCTCGTGCTGGGCAGGTGCTCACTCTCGATGTTCCTGATGTCTATAAACCGACAGATGTTCTGCACTGACCACACCATTTCCTCTGGGTGAGATTTCCAAGCTGTAGATCAGATCAGCTGTGACTGCACTTGAGCCTTGAAAGGAACATGCTGTGGACTTGCTTGAGGCAGCGTTAGCCCAGGATTTTCTGTGTTCCCCATTCTTTCCTCAGTGCAGTCTCATCTTACAACCTAATGTACATGTTCTTTGTGTTATCCATGATGTACTATTTCCGGATTCTTTATTCCCCTTAGTTACTAAGTAATTGAGACTTTTTTCTTCTCCTTAAGAAAAAAACCTGCTCTAGCATTTTTAAGTTACAGTGTGCAAAGTGTTTTTTGCTTCTACATTACTCAGTTAGATGTATGTCCCAAATTTGTGTATCTGTAAGTATATGAAACAGTATGTTATATTAAAAAAAAGACCACATTTGTTTACAGATGACTAAAAATTACTATTATGATTCACATGAAATACTGGTCATGATTTAATCTAATTGAAACAAAATCTTGAAAAAAAAATCTCACAAAACAGAATTTTTTGAACACATGACAAAATATCCATTTCCTTTTTATAGAGCATATCTATTGCTTTTTGTTTTGTTTTTGGTTTTGGTTTTGTTTTGTCTCTGACTAATGTGAGGCTAATGACTAATTAGGCTATAGAAACTCATCTAGGAAATGTCGTTTGGAAGAGTTCATAGGAGTATTCCCACACCTCAAGCCTAGCCCAGCATTCCGAGGCTCCAGCTAACAGTTTCTTTTGCAAAGAGCCTGAACATCCTGATAGTTTGTGTTCTCAGTGACTCTCCAGGTGCTTCCAAGCAACCCGTGGCAAGGCTGAGACAAGACTGTGTGTGCTCCCCAGGGCTTGCGTACTCCTTACTCCATGGTGTTGACATTGCATGCTGCGACGCAGCAGTTGCTCTGCGGCGAGCATGCAGGTGCCTCCCAGGCACTGCAGCAGCGGCACTTTGGTGGGCAGCGTAGACACAGAGTTTCTGCGGGAACCCCGAGTTCTGATTTGCCATGAGTAATTTAAATTGGAGATAATTCAAATGCAACATTTTTGCCTTTAATAAAGTGACACCTTTTGCAGGAATTGTTTCTCTGAAAGTTTCCAGCTAGTTTTGCATCTGTGATGCACAGTGTGCAGATGGTGTGTCATAGTCAGTTAGTAGCTGAAGTAGAAGGAAGAAATTGTGAACAACTGCTATAGAAATGTTGTCAGGTGCAGTTTTCAGTGACTGGGGGGAAAAAGGAGACATTTCTTTATATCCAATACTTACATTCCATTGCCAGTTTTCCATGGGAATGAGGCTTGGACAATCACGTAGTATTTCTCTCTGCCTAACAAAGATGTCATCCATGGTTTTACTTACTCCTAGCACGCTCTTAATGCAATTTTGCTGTATTTTCCAAAATTACTGCTGGATTCTCATCACAACTTCATAAAGGTCTGTTTGTTTATTTTTCTTCTCATATTCAATATAATCTCTGAAAAAAATGTGTAGCTCTGACTCATTTTTCTCTGTCTTGGTTTTGGATGGATGTCCAAACTACTTTCTTTTTTTTCACATTTTTATTTGAAATCTTTAGATTTTGAATTTGACTCCCAGGGCTGCTAATAAGATCTGAAAGCAGCCTCCTGCTTGCATGACTGCTTTTGTCAGTTTGTAAAAAAAAATTAAAGGTAAGCAACATTCTGCAGTGCATGCATGGGAGAAACAGAGCATCCTTCTTTCTGTGTGCAATCCTGGTACTACCGTCTTCTGCAAAAAAGGCAAGGAGGGATAAAAGAGTCAGTGCTGTATAGTTCCTAGGGCTGAGAATCAAAAGACCTGTCTTGTATTTCTAGCTCTGCTGGTGACCTGCTGTGTGAATTTGTGATCCTTTCTGTAAAGGGCAGCACAGTGTGTTTGGAGTTTGACTACCTTTGTGTATTTGTCAGCAATCTCCACTTCTGCCCTGTGACAGGTTGCTATACAGAACAATGACATCTTTCTCCCAGGCTTAGGCAGAGCTTTTCCTCTTTGCTTTTTGATTAGAGGCCTTTTATGGATCCTGAGCTTCCTCTGGGACAGAACTCCCAATACATAGCTGTACTTTAAAGGGCATAACATAATTCTTGGTTTTAAAATGAATGTGATTTCCCTCTAGCCAAACTTCTCAATATCCTGACAGAGCCCAAGAATGTCAAAATGAAACTTAACAGAAACAGAGCAATCTGCTTTATTCAGACAAGCGGGCTCCAGTGTAAAGCCAAAAACAATGTACTGTGTGTGTTAGGTTCTCCTAATGAAAATAAGACTTGTATCAGTACAATACATTAGAAATATCAACAGCAAAAAAAAGTTCCGGATGCCTACTTGACAGAGGTCCTTTGGTGTGAAGAAAAGCAATGTTCACATTTTTTAAAAGCAGCTGTAGCATGTTTTCTAATTAGCCTGTAGAAAAATGGAATTATGAGATGAAATTTCTTTATAGTTTTGGTTATGTTTGTCTGTATTACATACAGTATACATAGCCTCTTTTCATTTGGAAAAAGCAGATATGGTCATTCTTCCATTTACCTGCCCTTACTAGCATGACAAGTGTTGATAATCATCAGGTAATATAGAAATTAGTAGGTAGCACAGATGTAAAAGAGAATATACCATGAACTTTTATTATTGGCAATGAATTTTGCTTAAAGCATTTCTCATTTAATAGATACAAGTAAGTTTCATTTTAAAGTACATTTTGGTTGTTGACACTGCTTATTATAGCAGCTGGTTCTTTGTCAGATTGGATGATATTCAAAACAGGATTTTGTTGTTCTTTTTCTTCTTGCCATCTGTTGCTGCTACAGACATTTTTTCAAGAAATAGCTTATAAACGAATTAGGTCATATTGTAAATGTGTTCTTTTATGAAATGTTTAAAATTAAAAACATAAGGAAAATTATAGTGTAACTTAATTCTATAGTATAACTTAATTCATATACAAATTTTTATTTAAAAAAGCAGCAACAAACATTTCTTTTTAGATGTGTGTTCAACTGATATAGCTTATAACTTAATCTTCTAATAAGAAATCCTATCCCTTACAAACCTGTAATTCAGTTTGCTATTTTGACACCAGGCAAGTTATACAGAAGATGTAATTAGGTGCTGAAATATAATAAAATAAAAACAAAGAATAAATATGATCCTGAAATCTTTTATTGTTGTACAACCTGAATATTATTTAATATGTGACTCTTCAGCCTCATTGAACAGAGTAGAAAAATCACTTTATATCCTGATCTCAGCAAGTCTTACCAGCATATGTGTCTCTAAGCATGCAAGTAGCTTTTTTTTTCTTACCTCACTGTACATAAGATTTGAGTTCCTGCATCACTTAATTATTTTAAAGATCAACCATTAAATTATACTGGAGAGGAGAATTACACAAACAAATTAGAGGTTTTCATGTCTGTCTCTACCACAGCTAAGCACTTTTTCAAAAGGAGAAATAGGATTTGTCTGGATATTTGGAGTCTGAGCAAATATCTTGATTTCATCTTCAGAGCACAGTGTACTCTGAGCACTGAATGAAACACAAAGATGCAGAAAAGATATGTGAACTTACTGTTAAATACAGTGTCGCACTACACAAATAAAGAGCCCAAATAACATTTATCCTTTCTAGTCTTTGAACGCTTGACGTTGCAACCTTAAACATACTTTTACCACAGCATTAACTGTGCAATATGTACGTAAGGGTACAAGAGGTATGAGCTGGAACAGGCTTCTTGGAACAGTATTCACATTGTACGCACGATCTGGGTCACTACCCAAGGCTGCATTTGTAATGTCTTCTCCACAGAAATAAATAAAAGGCATGTGGCAAACACCAATGAATTGCTAATCATTTGCAATTTCTGTCCTTTATAAAATTAGTGTTTTCCAGCTGTTGATCACTGGTTGGCAACTAATTGCTGTATTAGCAAACAGCTGACTGAAAGCAGAGTTTTGTAATATGGACACATCTGTGTAGAAGATGCAGTGTGTTGCAAGGGCAAAAAGGACTAACCAGGTTGAAAGCTCCTTTAGCCAGTATTTTCAGCCATGCCTCATTTAGTGAAACTACTGTTTCTTTTTTTTAGCTAATGTTTCTTGCCAATCAGTACATGTTAATTGGCATAGTCCTTACACATGCATGGGCAGGCATCATTTTGCTAACTGCTGTTAGCTACTGGGTGATAGTTAATTTAAAGATAAGGGTTGCTTTTCTCCTGCTTAGTTATTTGACAACTGGTGAAGTGCCAGAGGAGTAAAGGATGGTAGTGAGTTTGATGATGTCTAAAAACTAATGAGGGTGAGAGGGAAACTGTTTACTCTCAGCAACATTAACTCAGAGCAACACCAGAACAAGAATACCTCAGATAGATTCATTTGCAGAGTCTATTTTCATTGGCTACAGCCTGAATCCAAAAGACCCATAAAAGTCTTGTGCTGCTGAGCAGCAAGTTTGGAAATGCAGAGTCAGGAGACCTGGATCCCAATACTCAGACTTAAAGAAGGGTAAGTACTTGGGCCTTGAGATCTGAACTCCAAACAACCTAAAATGGAGAGTGCCTTGGGTCGGGTTCACTCTCTTGCTCCCCAAACATCTTCCTCATATAATTTCCCCTGTACATTGGTGAATCTACAACTTCGAACTGCTCTGTTGGTTTTTTTGGCTTCCATTTCTCCTGTTGGAATGCTATTACAGGAATTTATTCCTCTTGCGGCTTGAAATCATGGTCCAATTATCAGCCTAAATTCATTCATGGACAATTGATTCGCATTTGTTCTCTACCAGTGTTGTTCTTCTGCTTAAATAGTTCTCTCTCCCTGGAGTTTTATTGCCCCAATCTATTTATAAAAATATTCTTTTTAGTCTTTGTGTTGCTTACGGATTTTCATAAGATAGCTTCCTTATTCCCTGATGATCTTACTAACTTTTTTCTGTAGCCTTTGAACAGACCACTGTCCTAATTTGTACAGCAACACAAGAACTCAGCAGTATATGTGGTTATACAGCAAAAATGTTAAGGATTGGTGATAGTCCATCAGTCCAAAATAATTTGCAAACTGCATGTATGTACTAGTTCATATTAATTCTTACCAGTATCTTGCTCAATGGCATCAATATTTTCCTGTCACACATGAAACATACCACCTGATTCACTCCTATATCATGGTTATATATATGTGTGTATATACACACACACACATATACACATGTATAGATATACACGTATATATTTTATATATATGTAAAATGCATACATACACTTATATGTAACTCGGTACGATTACAATTGCACTGTGTTGAATATTTATAATTAGCCTATCACCAAGGACTGTTCATTGGTTTTCTTTGTCCTTTGCCACTTGTAATTGATGAGCTCTGAGCTTCTTCTTAGTCCACATGTGCACAATGTTCTACATTACACTATTGAATTTCATCCCATTTATATTGCTTCGGTCTTCAAGGTCGTCTAATTCTTTACATGTGGTTTTCTCGTCCCCTTTCCTGCTGGAGGGGTATCGCAGCCATATATTGTCAGCATATTCATTAGTCTGACTCTTTTTCTGTGCCATAGCCATTAATGACAATACTAAAAATGATGAATTTCAAGGCCAAAACTTAAGGAATTGTCCTGGTTTCCTTCTGCCAGCTAGACAGTTATCCTTTAGCCATAACCTGACTCCTCTTAGTTGCTTATTTTAGAATTCTTTCACTAACCCCCATCTGCTCTAATTTAATAATTTCCCATGAGGAACCATATCAGATACTTTTCTGATACAGATAAATACAGACAATTAAATATATGACATTTCCCTTGTTGTTTTATTCTCTGTTCAGGTGGGTTTTTGTTGTTGTTGTTGTGGGTGTTTTTTGTTTGTTTGTTTGTTTTCCTGAAGTGTAAATCTTGCTTATTGGCAAATTATTTCATTACAAAGTTGGGTTCACCCAGCAGGGCTTTTCACTATGTGAAAGCAAAATTATAGCTGTAAACTATTACTGATGGCATAAGGAGATATAAATTGCCCTCTATCAGACTTTACTATTATGGGGGATAACATTAATTTTAAGAGCAAATAAAATCTATTGACTTTTAGTTCCATGTTGGAAGTGCACTAATAGACATTGTAAACTTTCAGGGCTGATGACTAAATGAAGCCTGGAAGATCCAGTGCCACGGACTTCAAAGTGTGTAGAACAAAGAAGTATTTCAGGGTAGGCAGGAGGAAGAGCTAGCTTATTTTCTGCAGAAAACCTAAGCCAAAAAAAATAGACAGAGAGAGAGAGAGAGAGAGAGGTTCCACACATTTTTTTCATAGTCTACGATGATGATTTTCGACCTTATCCAAACCATGAACCCATGTTAAAACCAAATTTTGAAAAAAAAAAATGTTGTTGAAAACAGAAATTGCTGAAAAGTGAAAATAATTGTTGTTATGGGAGTTTGAAACCTGTTGTAATTTGATTGACAATGGATGTTCTAAAATATTAGTCAATAATTGTGCTCTTCCTAACAAAATCCTTCTCTATTCCACTTCTGTTCTGCAAAATTCAGCTGTTTTTCAAGGCCTCTGTGATGACGTTGAACTTCTCTGCTTGGTGGGTAGGCTCAAAGGGATAGTATTTTTATGCACTAAGGCTGACTGTAGTACATTTGATTTTCATGTCAGAAGGTTTAGTCATTAAATAATTGGCTAAACTCATGATGAAAGAAGTAAATTATGTTTCTGACAGGTTTATTTTTTTAATAAGAGAATTGTTTATTTCCAGTGTATTTAAACCTTAGGATAGTGAGTGGATAAATCAAAACAATAAATAATAAAAATGATTAAAGCAAATAAAATAATAGAAATGTAGAAGACAAATAAGAACACAAGTGCATATATTCCATAACTTTTCTTGCTCTCAAATTCAAGTATGTAATTGTTTTTAATTTTCCTTCATGAAAGTACTTTTTCTAAACTGTAATTACAAATAAGTGCCTGATTTACTTTTATGGCTGTGTGCAGGATTCATGCGTTGGTCTCCGTGGAGGACCGTTGCACATAGCTAACTGATCATTCATAGAGCAGATATGTTTGTTGAGAATATGCCTGGTCTTCCAGATAATGGCAGATTAAGCAACACAGGAGGATATTGGATAGCTATGGCAGCTGTCCGTCCCAATCCTGGATTTTCTATGTTGGATGTTTTGTCTGAAAAACCATGGATTAAAAGGATGATATTTAAGTTGCTGTGTCAGGAAACTGTGACAGAGTTTGTGCCCAAGCATAGCCTTGCTGTTGAACTTAGTGAGACAGGATCCTATGGAAGAAGCTTTCATGATCCCACTGGGGTGAGAGTAGCTTATGTTAGCGAGGCACATGAGCACAACGGATATCTTTACCTGGGCTCCTTCCAGTCTCCATTTATTTGCAGACTTAATCTTCAGCACGTTTAACTGTCCAGGCATGATAAAGTGCCACTGGCCTGTGGAGGTACGAAGGAAGTGTGTAATTGAGGCAGTGTGTGACCAAGGGGGAAAACAAGACAGCCTGTTAACAAGTGCAGTCGCACTGCTCTGTTGCCGTAGGAAAATGTACAGCTTGCTGTATCTGTCCTTTTCCTTGGTTTCACTGCTCTTACTTTGGAGTTGGCATGCATAATATTAATGTCTGAGGGGTATGGTGGGGCACCTTCATACGGTTATATGCTCAAACAAAATCCATCGCTTTTCCAAACCCAACCTTGTTGTGAGTTTTCTTAAACAGACATCATCTGTCACCCTTAATGCAACTGCATGTGTTCCTTGCACTGGAAGGATTTATGATGTATGTTAATGGTGCATATAGTGATATATAAATATTTGAAGCAGCTTCACAGCTGCCTTTGTATTGTGTTTATTAAAAAAACAAAAACAAAAACAACAAAAAACCCTGTATGTGTGTGTGTGGTGGTTTTACCCAGCTAAACAGCTGACCTCCACCACAACTGCTCGCTCCCTCCCCCTCCTCAAACGAACAGGGGGAGAAAATATGATGGACAAGGGCTCAAGGGTTGAGATAAAGACAAGAAGGTTACTCACCAATTACCATCACGAGCAAAACAGACTCAACATAGGGAGATTAATATACTTTATTACTATAACTAGCAAACTAGAGCAGTGAGAAACTAAAAGCAAGCTAAAAACCCCTTCCCCCCATCCACCCTCTTCTACCTCCTCCCCCCGAGCGGCGCAGGGGAATGGGGAATGGGGGCTGCGGTCAGCCCATATCGCTGCGTCTCCGCCGCTCCTTCATGGTCACTCTCTGTTCCCCTGCTCCAGCGTGGGGTTCCTCCCACGGGATGCCGTCCTTCCCGAACGGGTCCTGCATGGGCTTCCCACAGGCTGCAGCTCTTCAAGAGCTGCTCCAATGTGGGTCCGTACCACGGGGTCCAGGTTTGAAGAGCAAACTGCTCCAGCATGGGTCCCCCACGGGTGGCAGCTCCCACCGGATCACCTGCTCCTGCGCGGGCTCCTCTCCATGGGCTGCAGGGGAACTTGTGCTCCGTTGCCTGGAGCACCTCCTGCCCTCCTTCTTCACTGACCTTGGTGTCTGCAGGGCCGTTCCTCACTCCGCTCTCTCTCAGTTGCTGTTGTGCGGCAGTTTTTTCCCTTTCTTAAATCTGCTCTCCCAGAGGCGCAAACAACATTGCTCATTGGTTCAGGTCTGGCCAGCGGTGCGTCCCTTTTGGAGCCGGCTGGAGCTGGCTCTTATCTGACATGGGGCAGCTTCTGGAATCTTTTCACAGAAGCCACCCCTGTGGCCCCCCTCCTACCAAACCTTTACCACATAAACCCAATACAGCGTGTTTCTTTCTTATTGCTTTTCCCCCAGTCTTCTATACACACCCTATGACAAGACACATTGAAACATCTGGGTCTGTTTAAGTGAGGTCACTCTGAATAACTTTCAGGTGTAATTTCTTATTCATAGTTCATCATAATCACCATTCTTTTTGATGGGCAGGAATGATGGTGACTGAGCTAAATCACAGGTCATTTCTGGTAGTAGCTTTCAGTGCCTGTGGAGGAACAGATATAAAAATATTTAAAAGGGTCTATCTTCTCTTAGCCAGACTGGTTAGTTTGGAAAATATATGTATATGCTTTTGATGCGGCATGCCACTTTTCTGACTTGTCACTTCGTATTTATGGTACACAGCAGTATGCTTAATCGTTTCATGAGGAGTCTTGTCATGGTAAATCACCTTAATATAAAATGAAATGCAACACAGAATGTCTAGACACACAAATACAAACTAAAGAAAACGTATAATATGCCAAGACTTTGACATGATTAAGTATAGCACTGACAACTAGCAGAGCATGTGCAATAAAATTAAAGTTACTATTTTTGAAAGACTGAAGGGACATTCATGCTTTTCAAGCAGTTTCATGCATTCAATATGTTAGGGTATGAATTCTGTGTTACAAAGAATTTTAGTACATATAGCACTGTAGCACACCTGGTTTCCTCCCATGTTTTCCACAACATTGTTTGATAATAGTAACAATATCTAGGGCTTATGTTCACTCTGTTGGCTCTTCTGTTTGAACTATAACTCTTGAAGAATGCTGTCCAGAAGCTCCTCTTTAGCATCTGCTTAAAAAGTTTACCAAGTGTATGATTTTGGGTTTTGTTATACTCCTACCATCTGGAGATCTGTCCTGCACTTCGAAAGGAAATTCAAGTTCTTCCCAATTGTCTTGGGCTCCTTATTTTTCAAAGAGCACAATTTGTTTGGCATTCTTTAATTCTGCAAGATATGTTTCCATTTCACTGGAATCATAAGTAATGTCTTCTCATATTACACATTCAGTTAATTCCTATCTTTGCTCAGCAGGAATAAGTTTCATGCATTTACTTTGTATTGTGTTCTGCTTTTCCTTCAATATAAGTATTATTGCTTCACCTCACCAACTTATGTTCAACATTTAAATAATATTCCATTTAATTTTGGTAAATTGTTCATTCACTTCTACTGCTACTTGGTCCAGTTGTCCCTCTTGAAAAACAGGGACAGCTTTCATTCTTTTTGTATGCTCTGCATGTCTGCAAACACCTGCAGCTTTTGCAAGTGATGTAATCCATATGTTCTTAGTCTACATCTCAGTCACATTTCTCTTCCCATCGTTTCATTTCTCCCCTGTCTTCCCCAAGGTACCTTCCACATGGCAAACTTGCAAAAAATTTTTTTTTACTTATATGAGTAGGAAGCTCTTTTATATATTTTTCTTTTGTATTGCGTTTGAAAACATCTCTTCTCCCTGTCTCTCTCTCTCTCTCTCAGAGGAATGCAGTGCCACACATACCGTTTTATTTTATTTTTCTTGTAGTATCATAATTAGCCTCCTCTGTTTACATTAACTGAAAACTATGAGAAGCATCAAGTGCCTCAACACTAGCTATAGGGACTTGTACCTGTCAGTCTTTGCCAGCATTCATTAAGTGCAGATACATTTTTTTATGTATCTCTGGGGAACTTTAACCTTGATAAAGCTTGTAAGTATACCATCCCCACTACCTGGGGTATTGTCTTCGTTTTACTGCTGGTGATATATATTGTTTAATAGTCATGCAGAGCAATGGAGACAAAGAGAAATCAGCTTCATTCAGTGTCTGAGTTTAACTGATGCATGATGGGTAACAACTTCAAAAACATTTTTGTCATAATTTTATTAGCATACAGAAAAGGTTATTCCCAGCAACAGTTACTCTTTCCAATCATGAATATATTCACTTTAAAAAGAAAATCTTCGTGTGGAAGCAAACGTATCTTTCATAGAAATGGGGAGTTGACATAATTTTCCGTACCTAGGAGTAGCGGACATCTATCCTGTGCGATATTAACTGCAGTCAGAAGCTCATCACAGATTCTGTTGGTCATAATGGAATTCAGCAGGCTTAAACTCCAGCAGCACAAGATCAATGTCTTAACAACGTGTAGCAGACCTTGTTGTAAGATGGAAGCAAAGCAAAGAAGCAGTAGTTGGAAGCAGCAAGGAGCAGAGACATGTTTGAGCACGTGGTGGCTCTTGCTCAGTAGGAAGCAGAGTGGAGGCTGTGCAGAGAAGCCCCTGCAGGGACCCAGCAGTGGCTGGTTCTGACGGTTTCAAACCAAAGTGAGTGCAGGGACAAGTCCTCCTTCACTTTGCATAGTAGGCGGTGGGGAGAAAGAAAGCAGAACCCCAATCCAGGCTGCTGCTTGTAATCAGACAGACTGGATAGATATTTTAGTCCTCTCATGTCTGGGAACAGCTGGTAAGCTTCAGTCCCAGTGTTGTTTGAGCAGTGTTGTTTTCCACTGACTGCAGAGCTGCCTTGCCTCTGCAACAAGCTGGAAGAGAGGTCATCCCACTGCTGCTACTGGATGGATGACCTGCCACAGCAAGGTGTCTTGAGAAAGATGAGAAAAGTAAAGATAATGCCAGCTCATCCTGCATGTCTGTCTGCTACGAGACAGAATTCTAAGCCATGTATAGTCTTTTCTGAATCCCCCAGGCAAGGGATATCATGTTGTTGTGCTGCACGGGAAACAAGAGAAGGGAAAAACAATGATTCTGTCATGATCGTTTCCCTGGTTCAAAACCTTAAGTTAAGCTTTAAAGTAGATTTAAAAAAAAAAAAAGAAGAAGAAAACAAAAGCAACACCCTCCCCAGCAATAGCAGGGCAGAAGGTTTGTCACCTTCTGCCAGATGACAACTAGCAATACTGCTTTCTCATCAGACCTCTCAGATTAGCCGTGCAGGTGTGTTTCCCTTAGACCTTGTCTCTCTGTTGATTCCCTGCTCAGCTCCTAAACAGATGGAAAGAGTAGAAGATGGCTATTACTCTTTGCCCCCAAATGAGACAAAAGATAAAAGCACAAAGGTGGGAAAGCATATTTTGAAGAAAGTGAAGCAGCTTATAATTCATAGCTCTATTAGGTTCAGGTACAGACTGGCCCTAAATTACTCAATTGATTCAAGTGAAAGTAAGTGATATTACTGTAAGTAAATGTTCCCAGAATATCTCTCCAACATTAGGCAGACACTGAGCTGAATTTGCATTTAAAGTGGAAATTGCTTCCATGCTAAGGACAGTGAGAACTGTAGAACACATTGTACTGTTCTCGACATGCTTGAAAAACATTTCTCAATGGTCATGGGGAGGGGGCAAGTATGATTACCAAAGCTAAAACAGGAATTGATCCTTGACTTCTGTGAGAAAGTATAATCCCATTCTTGATAAAAGTACGTTCTTCTTTTTCTTTTTATCAGGCTACTAATCATTACAATGTTTTGTGACATTAGTGCATGGTAAGCACGAAGTTACTCACGAATCTGAATTTGGTATAGCAAACCGTTATGTTATTACTTAGCAGCGTAAGTTATAGCCCTGGCTACCTTTCAACTACAGGAAGAAACAAGCTGAATGGTGTTTTGGCCATTTTTGCAGCATTCATGGTTCATCTCCTGCATGTATAAATCCCTATTTTAATGCCAATCACAACATGACCACCTGTATTTTTCTGAGCATAAATTAATTTTCCTTATAGTTTTCCTTATATAAATGGATATACGTGTAGATTCTGTGAAATAAATTGCAGACCTTTTGTAGAAAACAATACACAATACAAAAGAAAAGTTTTAAAAAACATTTTCATAGCTTATGTGTGCAGCTGTGTAAGGACCTAATTCAGGCATGGACATTGGTTATGCAAGAAATGATCCCTCTTTCATGTAGTTTGACTTGACTAACTGCAGGTTTTTTTGACCATTAGGAAATCTAGGTCTTCTTTCCCACCTTGCCAGAGAGCTAACAGGCTTCCTCCTCAAGTATACGGACTGAGGCTTGCAATACGTCTGTATAATCTACAGAATTTCTGTGTAATTTAAATTTTATCACTTACAGACAGACTAAGCCACACTTGAGAAAGGGAGAGATCAGAAAGATGTATTTGGTATCTCTGCTTTGAAATATTGTCTTTCAAACTGTCTTTCAGGAGACAAGATAAAATCATGAAGACATAGGTTAATAAAACCTACCAAGGATTATTCCTTTCAGAGTACCAGGTTTATCATATCAAGTATAATTCAGTGCTTCTGAGACACAAGTATATACCGTATATGGTATTTGGAAAAACATGGTCTAAAGATAAAGATTAAAAACTGAAACTGAGAGGAAGGTTTATGCTACTCTTCCTTTTCTTATGAATGGATCTGAAATGCAAGACAACAGAACAGGAAAAAAAGTGAAAATGTTCTTATCATACTGATGAGTAAAGCGTAGTCACTTACAATAAATGCCACTCCATCTCGCAAATGAAAACTTTGTAGACTTATGATAGTAATTGTAAAGAGTATGCAATCATCAAGATAAATAAAAGGGAAGCTAGCTGCTTTGGAAATGAAATTATCTAACAGTTAATTCATTGAAGAAACACTCTTGAGTTCCTAAGTTCAAGCAGAACTTCTAGGTCTAGAGTTTTTTAAGGTTAGAAATGAGGACATAAAATTATAATAACTATTTTTAAGGCAAGACTTGCCTTTAAAGTACTCAACCTCATACGTCAAGGAAATGTGACAGAAATTCAGGGTGGTTGTATGAAAAAAAAACAGCTAAAATGCTGTTTTTTCAGTGATACAAACAACAATTATTCATTTCATTAGTATTCAAAAGCTACCGTCAGAATCATTACACAATCAGTGCTGAGTTTGACTATAAAAATGTACATAGTTTGAAGCAAATTCCTGTTGTATCCTATGTAGGCATGACATTTTAATATGCTGTCACATGTGTACATACCTAGCAAAGCATTAAAAGATGAATATTTCAGAAATTCAGAAATAGCAAGTAAAACAAGTAAATTTATACCCTTCTGTGTGTGCGTGTCTTTACCTAATAAACTACAACTTAGGATAAAAGGAGGAAATTGAGACTGAAGCCAAACATTCAAGTATAAGAAAATACCAAAGTTATTGTGGTCCAGTTAGCTTTGAATTTCTAGTTCTGGCTGCATGCAAGTTTCTGATGTATCTTTTATATTCAGTGGTCTCAGTCAAGTTTAAAATAAGACTTCAGAGCTATGTCTAAATACAAAGATAGCACATCACTAACTATACCAGCCCTCATCCAAAAGGCAGGCGAGAACATTTTGCTTTTTGCTGCATAGGATTTCCAATAACTAGTGGTGTACCCCAAGGGTCAGTACTGGGTCCAATCCTGTTTAACATCTTCTGTAATGATATGGACAATGGGACAGAGTATACCCTCAGCAAGTTTGCAGACAACATGAAACTGGGAGGTTTGGCCAGTATACCAGAAAGTCATTCTGTCATCCAGAGGGACCTTGACAGGCTGGAGAAATGGGCTGACAGGAACCTCATGATGTTTGAGAAGAGGAAGTGCAGTCCTGTACCTGGGGAGGAATAACCCCTTGCAGAAATATATGCTGGGGGCCAACCACTTGGAAAGCAGCTTTGCAGAAAAGGACCTGTGCTAGACACCAAGGACACCTGTCCTAGTGGACACCAAGCTGAACATGAGTCAGCAACATGCTCTTGTGGCAAACACAGCTAATGGTATCCTGGGCTGCATTAGGAGGAGTGCTGCCAGCAGGTCGAGGGAGGTGTACCTTTCCCTTTATTCAGCACTGGTAAGGCCACACCTGCAGTCTGTGTCCATTTCTGGGCTCCTTTGTACAAGGGAGAGACAGACCTACTGGAGAGATTCCAACAAAGGGCCTCAAAGATGATGAAGGGACTGGAGCATCTCTCCTATGAGGAAAGGTTGACAGAGCTGAGACTAGAGAAAAGAAGACGCGGGTGTGTGTGTGTGTGTGTGGTGGATTTCACCCATATATAGAAGTACCTTAGGGGAGGGTGCAAAGAGGGTGGAGCCAGGCTCTTCTCAGTGGTGCCCAGTGCCAGGACAAGAGGCAATGGGCACAAACTGGAACACAGGAGGTGCTGTCTGAACATCAGGAAACATTTTTGACTGTGTGGGTAACTGAGCACTGGCATAGGTTGCCCAGAGAGGTTGTGGAATCTCCCTCCTTGGAGATCTTCAAAAGCCACCTGGATGTGGTCCTGGGCAACCTGCTCTAGGTGGCCTTGCTTGAGCAGGGGGGTTGGACAAGATGACCTCCAGAGGTCACTTCCAATGTCAGCCATGCTGTGACAATTCGACGATTCACACTGCTTCATTTATATATATAAAAGGAAAAAACGACAAAGAAAACTCCTATAACTCTAATAAAAGCTTTTCGCTATGTATTAGGATAAAAATGAGTTTTAATGCCTGGATATTTTCCATGTCTTTGTTAATTAATTTGATCCCTTAAATAGAATTTTGGTTTTGTTATCATTGCTGAAATTACAGAAATAATTTGAAGTGTATACACGATGTGTTCTCTGTGTTTTGCAGTCTCGCTACATATATCAGAAATTCCCTTTAGCTTTTTGTGGTTTTCTGAGATTTCATTTCAAATGGGGAAGAAAAACAAAATTTACTGTGCATGCATTTTGAATAGATCTGGATACAAGCAACTAGAAATGAGAACTAGATATCTGACTCACAGATACCCAGTTAAGTCTGTAAGCAGTAAGTGGTTAACACTGACAAAAATTATGGCAAGGTGATACCAGTAACATCAGCGTGTCAGATAATTCTAGTGTGCTATTCTTTCATAGAATCACAGAATATCCTGAGTTGGAAGAGACCCACAAGGATCATCAGGTCCAACTCCTGGCTCCACACGGGACCACCCAAAAATCAGACCTGATATCCGCGAGCGTTGTCCAAATGCTTCTTGAACTCCAGCAGGCTCAGTGCTGTGACCACTTCCCTGGGGAGCCCGTTCCAGTGCCCGACCACCTTCTCAGTGAAGAACCTTTTCCTAACACCCAGCCTGAACCTCCCCTGTCACAGCTCCATGCCGTTCCCTCGGGTCCTGTCGCTGTCACCAGAGAGCAGAGATCAGCCCTGCCCCTCCGCTCCCCTCGTGAGGAAGCTGCAGGCCGCCATGAGGCCTCCCCTCAGCCTCCTCTTCTCCGGGCTGAACAATCCAGGCGACCTCAGCTGCTCCTCATACATCTTGCTCTCTTGACCCTTCACCATCTTTGTTGCCTTTTACTAAACCAAAACTCTGAAGTTGACACCTGAATCCCATGACATTCAGCAAAGGGTTATACCAAGTTCAACATCTGGGGAGGAATAACCTCACATGCCAGTGTATGCTGGCAGCCAATCAGCTGGAAAACAGCTCGTCGGAGAAGGACCTGGTGGCCCTTGTGGACACTGAGTTCATCATTAGCCAGCAATATGCCCTTGCAGTGAAGAAGGCCAATAGCATCATGGGCTGCATTAGGCAGAGCATTGGCAGCTGGTCAAGGGAGGTGCTTCTTTCCATTTGCTTAACCCAGGTGAGACACATCTGGAGTATTGCGTGCAGGTCTGGGCTGCCCAGTACAAGAGAGAAGTTGAAATACTGGAGCAGGTCTGGGCCAGAAAGATAGCTGAGGGCTGAAGCACACAGCATGCGAAGAGAGGCTGAAAGGAGGTTAAAGACAGATCCTACTGCTGTCTACAAATAACACCAAAAAAAAAAATGGAAGAGTACAGAGAAGATGGAGCCACACTCTTCTTGAAGGTGAAGAGTGATAGGACAATAGTGGACACAAGGTGGAACATGAGAAATTCTGATTGGATACAAGGAAAAAAATTCTGCCGAGAGGGGTTAAACACTGGAACAGGTTGCCCAAAGAGGCTGTGGAGTCTGCATTCTACCACAGTCCTGCCCTTCCTTCAATCAGAAGGGTTGGATTAGATGGCCTTCCCAACACAAAGGATTCTGTGATGCTATGCATATTCTATTCTATTCTGGTGTACAAGGAAAGTGTAGCTGTATATGAAATGCAGCACTGAATCATACAACAACAATTCTCTGTTAAAGCTTTTGTGCCTCCTACGACTCTCTCATCCAGTCCTTCCGGAATTACTACTATTTAGAGCATAAAAATAAGGGAATTTTGCAGTTAGAAGCCATACTACCACTCAGGAATGATTACTGTTCTGTGAATTATTTTTTGAAAATATATATTTTAATCCAAATACATTTTCTGACAAAACTCCATCAGCTTATAATTTTCATCTGCATTAAAAGATGAATATTATTAGCTTATTTCTCTTAATATGCCTGTAAGGAAAATACTCATTTGGTTTGTCCAGATGGGTTGGGAACAATTTTTCCACACCCAATTAAGCTTTCTGTCATGGTGCACAGGGGATGGTTTATGATTTCATGTTCACAAAAAAAGCTTAAATTTCATTCCTCCCAAAACAGATCAAAATAACGAAAAATAGCTGCTGCTCTAACCTTGAGCAAGTACCAAAAGCATTCAATCATATTATGTACATTTCCTTCTTTCCTTTTTCCCTTCAGATCTCTTAATCTTCAGTCCAAATGGTTTTAAGGTAAAGGATGTGCAATATAACAATTGTTTATGCCTTCTACCAGGTAGGCACATTCTGTAACTCAACATTCCTGAACTGCTGTAGGGTGTTTCATTACAGTGTGTTTACTAACCCTTTAAACCACATTTTATTTACAGCAGCTCAGCTCTTGGTAGTTTTTATGCTGCAGTAGGAAGGTTTCCAGGGACATAGAACGAAAGCCTGCCATAACTAATAATTACAATCTCTAAGATACCGAGGAGTGAGCATTTGTGTGATTAAAAAAAGGAAGGAAGGGTAGACTACAGCCAAATGGAACACTGAAGCATTACCCTACACAGGAAGTAAATGCAGAAAATGGTACATTTGCTCCCTTTCCATTTGCACAATGGTAATAAAAATGCCAAACAGATTGATTTGCAGTAAAGTCAAGATTACAAGAGGAGATGTATTAATACAACCTATTTTTCTTGCAATATGCCATTTTTTCCTCTTTTGCAATGGTAGGCCTCTGTGTATGTTCAGTTTAGATTTAATTGAGTACTGCCATTTAGTTTTTAATATTTACAGGAGGACATGCCTTTTTTTGAGCTGCGTAAAATTTGCATTTTGCAGTTCTATGTATTAAGTATTCTTCCTGGAGTAGTTAAGCCTTTGACTTTATTGTCAAAAAAATTCCACACAACTGCAGAGAGGAAAAAATGCATGTTCCAGTGAACTGATCACTGGATTCCCTGTATGATTAGTATATTCCAAAGCTCTTACAGCTCATTTGTATATTCTAAAGCTGTTATAGTCCCCCTGAAGAAAGAACATAGCAGAAAATATCTGTTGTTTGTTTGTTGTTTTTTTTTTCCCCCAGATGGACCTCAACATTAGCTCATCTTAAATAAAACTTGATTGGCAAATCTAAAAGGAAACCATCTCTCCTTAAGTATACCACAAATAGAGAAAAGGTTTTTCCCAAAATGAAGGGAAAGAAGCAAAACAACATAACAACAAGAAGCACCAAAAACAAACAAACCAAAACCAACCAACCAACCAAACAAACCTTCCAAAAAGCTGCTTTAGGATTAAAAACCAAGGCTTTTAAGAATTATTAGGCCAAAGACAGAGGGAGAAAGTGATAAAATGTAAGAGAAGGCCTCAGTCTAGACGTATGAGGAAAGGACCTGCCATATGAGGGCTTATTCTGGAGTCTGAGAATTGATTGAACATATTCTGTTTAAGAAAAAATGGATAAAATGTGACTGGTGTAAAGAACCTGGGATCCTCCTAATCAGTAGTTTACAGAGTCAAGACTCTTCTTGCTTGCTCTCATGAGCTATATAAACAGTGCATCCTTATGTGCACAGTGGAAAATCTCAGCAGAAGAATGGGCTTTTCCCTGGCTATTCTACTAAGGTGTGCAGAGTGGTATCCTGGAAAACTAAAGTTTGGGTACAACCCTTTGTCTTCATCCCCACCACCTCACCCACCTCAGCTACCCCCTGCGCCATTAAAATCTAAAACTTCTGAACTTCTAATGTTTCTTGACCTGAAGTTCAAGAATTTATCTTTCTGAAGTAAGTGCACTAATCATCATGCAACCAGATATAAAGGTGACCCACCCCATCTCATGAGCTAGCAGAGGCTGCACTTCAGAAGAAATTCAGGCACCCTGAATTGTCCAGCCCTTGAGCTGGACAAGGGTGTAAACGATAGCCTGAATCCAAAGGTATCTCATCAGTTGGCTTCCCAATCAGTACATAGCTGAGAGCACGCATTTCCTAATGAAAAATACCGAGTAGCCCTGTGGAGGCACCTCTGAATTGTTCCTCAGAGGTGCTTCCCTCTCTGTTGACCAAGCCTAGGAGGTTCATGGGTCTACCTTACGTTCTGAGTAAGTGTGTTGAAACAAAGCACTTATCTCTGTAGGCATTGCCAGGCTTAAGTATGCTTCTCTGAGATTGTCATAATCTCCCCTGTGGCATCTGCCCCACATGTCACATTTTTTTTGTGTGGTGTGATGGAGTCTTAAGTGAGAAACAATGTTTTCTGTAATCTTTTTATGCATGTCACTCTGCCCAGGCCCAGACTATGTCTTTATTCACTTTGAGTAGTACCTGATTTCAATAGTCCCATTAAAATAAACAAAATCACATGCTATTTTAGAAGCCAGTCTACAGAAAACTTCTGATACTTATCATTGAACAGCTGTCTCCAGATGGAAACCCTTTATTGTGTTTATATGACTATCCTCTCACACTCTTTTTCTAGCTACTGGTAATAGTGTTATTAAACAACTTTATATTCAAGGACATCTAGAAAAAGGCAGCCAGATACTTCTGCCATAATTTTCCAGAAGTGATGATCATCCTGTTGAGGAGAAACAGCTAACAGGACAGACTGTTCTGCTCATTCCCAAGACTGGAAAGCCAGAGTGTGGAATATTTGTAGAAATGGGGAAATAACAGGCCTGCACTGAATTAAGACCTGGTATTAGTGAATATGCTGATGAGTATATTCGAATGAATTACAAGTCTTAAACCAGCATATATTATGACATTAACATGTTTTGTATAATGCTATCAATATAATGAAACAATGTACATTACTAGACTTAAAGGTCTATTCATGATAGTAAGCATAAAAATACCTAATCAAGGCTTCAGTTTTGAAATTGTATTACATATTAACCATTGATAAATCTGCACTGTTTTATGACACTACCTTTACTTTAAGTTAATGAAATAGCAAAATGCCTAACCCAGGAAATTTTAACTTTCTAAATGACTGCTTGTTTTCTTTTAGGTATTAATAGTAGAGGAATCCCTGACAAATTTAAAGTTGACAGTTTTCATGGAGATAAAACTGTAAACAGTGTAACTTTGTATGTTCATGGACCCTGACATCAGTATACATTCACGTTTTCATGTTGTCCTCTTACTAGAGGCAGAGAGATAATTTAATTACACAAGCCAGAGTCTCCTGATGGGATAAGGTTAGGCAGTTGAGGAGAGAAATTATGGCTAGTTATGAAAAAAATATGATGTGTGCTTAAACCAAATTGAGTTATTTAATGAGCAGCTTTAGAAAAATGGATGGTACCCCATCATGCCGCTTAAGCATACTGAGTAGCTCAAGGGGAAAATGTTGTGTGTAAGCTTTAATTAATTTCCACTTTCAAATCCTCGGAGATACCAAAGGAAAAAAGTCTGGCACATGCTGTTGATAGTACATACAGGTTCCAAGGACATTCTGTGGAAGAAAGGTATTATGATCACGAAAACACGTTTTTTCTCAGGAACTTTGATTCACATGTTAAGTATATGCATATTAACCAATGATTATATGGGTTTTTAATTGATGTAAACTAACAAAGGCAGGGTTCTTTTACTTTTTATTTTTTATTTTTTAACTTTCTTCTCTCCAGTCAGTACAATTTGATTACAGTAGCTCAAGCTTTAGCTCATTATGCGGTTGAGATGGCCAGAGTTTTGGAACTGCTCCACCTCTTTTTTTTAAGGGAGTTCACTAAGCAAAATGTATCTAATCTCTACTGCTAGGTTTTACTGGTACACGAAATAATACATACAAGCAGAGAAACTCTTTACGTGAGGAAAACTCAGATGAGCTGGATAAGAAGGATTGAATAAAACATTTTAAAATAAATCTTACTACTGCCAACTATCTTCTTGCAGGAGCATCCTTCCAATCAACCTTGACCTCAGTCCAGCAGCCCTTAGAGGTTCCATTGTTCCCAAAGACTTCATAGTCCCCTCACATTAGAAGTACGTTATTTTGGTTTCCAAACAAGCAAAACTGCTCATATGCTAGCTGAATTTTATTATGGTTTGTTATCTGAAAAGAGGAAAACAGGCTCAATGGGCATGGTAGGAGGGAAAGAATGGATTCAGACCAGCAGCCTGTCCAGTAAAACTCTGCTCAGTTTTTCCTTCTCTCTCCTTCCGTCCTTACAATAAGCCCCTTCGACCTCTGAACGTGACATATATCAATAAGCTTAGCAGTTGTCTCGAATAGTTCTGAAACTCCTGTCACTTCAGCCCAAATTTTGAGATTTTCAAGATGAGGGCTTCTTATGAAGGAGATAAAGAGATTCCTATCACTTCTCACTTTCTTGTGGCTTCAGAGTACATGCTTCTGAGGAGCATAAAGTCTTGAAAGAGTTCCTTTGCCCTGGAGGAGTGCGCTCCACCTGCCCTGCAACTCTGCTGCATTCACAAGGTCAGGATGGCGGGCAGGGGTGTTAATTTCTGGGTCTCTTCTTCAGAACATGAGTTTCCTGAATGCCACATGATTTTGTCTTTGCAGAACCTGCTTCTGAAGTCCGAGGTGCAACCTGAATTGTATCCAATGGAGGACATACTCTTTAGTTTTTAGCATAATGGAGAATTTCCAGTACTGGAAAATGTCTTTGATGAGTTATGGCAAGGGCACATATGAGACAGAACCTTAGAGTGTAAAGACCTTTTATGTAGGTTGAACCCCCTCCTTTACATTTGATTCATAAAGAGAAAATCAAGATAACTGACAAATACTACATATTCTCATTGTGATAGAGGGCTTAAAAAAAGTAAGATTAAGCACATAATTGGTGTAAATTTCAGTATGTTATTTCCTGGCATTAACACTTGGTGACAGATACTGTTATGGAAACAGGTATGAAGCTGAAATCATGCTGAAAAGATCACCCTTGTATGTTTATATAAATCAGTTCCAAACATCTCAGATCACAGAAATCCTGACACCCCGTTGCACTTTTCACAGAAGCCTTTTACTTACATAATGGCATACATAATACCCCTTCCAATCCTCCAGATTTTTACCTTAAAAATAGAGTTTAGTATCAGCTAATCTATATACAAGTATCAATTGTGTGGTTGTCATTCAGAACCTTGCTATCAAAATGCAGGCAAATACATACTCGGCCATCAAATATGCAAATACTTTTTTTTTCTTTTTTTTTTTTTTTTTAAAAACAAGATTAGCTTGAGTAGAAGTCTGCAGGTTTGGGGCCACAAGCTCCCTGCATACCTAAGATCAAATATTTTTAAGTTACATAGTGTGTTACTCATCAAGTAACAACTTGCTTCTTTCAGTTTTATTAGAACTTGAATTTTCTAGTAAAAGAAAATTTCTAGTTTCTAGTTAAGGGAGCTTTAGCATAGCTACAACAAATCCTGATTAATGCAATCCTGCTTGTTGTTCAGACAAAGCATAGTTTCCCCAAAATGATGGAGCAATGTATTATTTTTATGTACCCCGCATAGAAAACTTGTCCAATGTACAAAACTTATATAATACATTAAATTTCCATATCAACTGTGAGCAGTCTAAATGACCTGAGATTAAGAAAACATCTGTTATGCAGCAACTGAGAATTTTTCTATGAATAACTTTAAAATTGTTTATATTCATCATAAACTGGTACTAATAAAAGAAAAATCAAGTTAGGGTTTATCAGGTAAACTTTTATTATACAGTTATTGTGAAATGCTGACCCATGGTAGTAATAAGGAAAAAACAATGACCTTGTAAATCTCTAACTCTGCTACTGAACCGCCACACTGCTATGCCTTAATCTGATTCCATAAAAGAAAACCAATACTTTTAGGAAAGAGAGAGACTGGAAGTGAAGAAGGAATGTTATTAACTCAGATTATGTCTAATCCTGTGAGATGAAGAGCACCCTCAAACTCTTTGATAAGAACTGACAATCCTAGGCACCACCTAAGAATACTCAGCACCTGGCAGAATTTTGCCCAAGGAGAGAAGCAAGAATATGCATCTGCTAGACAGTGAAAAGAATTTAAGGAGGTGACTGTGTAATTCAGAAAAGACATTATGAAACATGTCTGTTAAATGAGTGATGATTTTGTCCTCAATATTTTCAATATATGACAAATTTCTGGTTTTATTAGTTATTAATAGTTGGGAAACGGATTAGAAGTTTTAGTGTCTTGTTTCTGCATTACAGAATGAATATGTTTCATCCAGAGAGCATATTTAGTTTACTCCACCTGTAGATGTTTATTTTTGCCTAAAAGTGTTTCTCAGAATTATATGTATCTTGCGTTTTTTAACTTTGTGGTTATTTCAGTGTAAGTGAAAGGAAGGAAATCAAAGTGATAGCACAGGAAACTGTATTGTTCTGTTACGGAATAGCTTCAACATGGGCAGTGTGAAATTTTCTAAAGCATTCAGAACTGGCCAGAAATAAAGATCACCACTTACTTTTGCCAGAAAAACCATTGCAGAATTCTGGTGATAGGAAATCCTAATAGAGATGGAGATCCCATGTTAGGGATGTTAAAGTCTAGTTCAATGCAGTTTGAGTCTGCAGTTCAAGTAAATACAGAACCCACAGCGTAATGATGCAAGTCTCCCTGTCACATCAATAATCCAAACATTTTTAAAAGACTGCTGGTGGTACATCCAGGTGTGCCCTTAGCGACACTTACAGGCTGAGCCAAAGAAGCTAGTTTTGAGAATGACCTCCTGGCTCCCAGCAGAGCCAAGCAACGAGCAGAAAGCAGCAATCTATGCTACACACCGTGGTGGGTAGTGTGACTTGGATGCTGTAGGATGCCCTCCCAAGTGCATTTCCTGGAGGATAGACAGCATGGCTTCCCGCCTCTCATTAATAGGATTTAGGCCTTTGCTACCAAATGCGCACACTTTTGAAAGAAGGCACAGACAGCTGCAGCTGATTGCACAGACTAACTGGGGAGTGCTGTCTCTTACCTCCTTCAGTTGGTCTTCCCCTCTCAACCACAACTAATAGAATAGAAAAAGAAGCCTCAAGGAGCCACCGTTCTCCATCATTTGCTATCTGTAAACACATAGACCTTGCATCTAAGACAGGTACTAGATAAAGGATAGATCACAAAGGATAGGACCAAGCATTTAGACTTCAGGAAAAGTCTACTTAATAGTGTTCACAGGTAAGATGGACAAAAACGCGTGGCATACAAAGATGTCTCTGCACTTGAGGCTTTTCTAAACAGCATTCACTGGTGTTAAAGTTTTAAGCATTTAAAGGACAGAGAGGTCTGATGAATCTCTTCATTTCAACAAGGTCCTTGCGAAGAGATGGAAAAGAGTGGAAAAGGACACTGGAAAAATGCAGATGGTTGAGCACCTCCTCACGGGTCATGGGTTAACCCTGGTAGTCAGCTCACTCACTCCACCACAGTGGGATGGGGGACAGAACCAAAGGACAAAAGCAAAAAAACTCGTAGGTCAAGATAAACCCAGTGTAATAACAGAAGGAAAAAAGGAAAAAAAAAAAAGCAAGCAATGCAAAAGCACTCACTCACCACCAGCAGACAGATACCCAGCCAGTTGTAGAGCAATGGCTGCCTTGGAAAAACGGAAAAACTACCCCCTCATTTTACTGCTGAGCATGATGTTACATGGCATGGAATTTCTCTTTGGTCAGTTCAGGTCAACTGTCCCACCTGTGTCCCCTCCCAGCCTACCTGCTGGGCGGGGCAGGGTGGGAAACAGAGAAGGCCTTGACGCTGTGCAGGCACTGTTCAGCAGTAGCCAAAACATTGGTGTGTTATCACCTCTCTTTTGGTCACAAATCTAAACCACAGCACCATATGGGCTGCTATGAAGAAAATTAACTCCATCCCAGCCAGATCCAGTACGATGTTAAAGCCCTTTAGGGTCACAGGAAACAGAACCAAAGTCATTCTCCAGCTACGAGTTCAGAATATGAAGTTCTTGGTCCTGCAGATTTTGGCATACAGTCCAGAATTGGACTTCAGTGATGGCTAAAGCCCTTGGATTACTTTCATGAATGAAACAATTCAAACTATCATTTCATAAGTTCGTCAAAAGTCCATCACACCTAATAAATCTGGACACTGAGCGTTAAAAGAATATTAAAAATGGCATAAGCCAGGCTAATATCTATTTTTAGTGAAGCAACACATGAAGCAGGCAGCCTTAACTGGGTTAAACACAGAAAACACTGAGGTACAAGAGCTGGTCAGTGGCAAACCCAAGACAAGACCCAGGGGAAAATATGAAGAACAGATGCACCTCCAGCAAGATGCAGATGTGCCGTAAGTAAAAACACATCCTTATACACATCTGTGCAACTCCAAAAGAATGGATGACATTAATGACGAGCACAGGACGATGTTTCAGAAGAGGCACTCAGCGTGGCAATGCTTTCAGCAAGAGACCGACTAGCTAATGTTAGCAGTTTGTAGACATGGTCCATGCCAACAAGTTAAAATTAGTTACATGTGACTATGCAAATTACTGTAGTAGTCGCAAAAGTATAGACATAGACAAGGTCATCTAACTCTTTCCTGACTATGGTTACACGCTAATTGAATGCACTGCAATAAATAACCAAAAAAATATGTACCGTTACTGCAAGTGCAAATATAGCGCAACACCAGAATTCATGTGTACACACTGGGAGAAGTGTCACTTTGTACTTGCCTTGTGTTTATCTCACGTCCTTAGATCATTACAGATTGACATTGTCACAGATAGGACACAGTTCTGTAGATCTTGGATCAGGTCCTTCTTTAGGTATTTTTGTCTTTTGTAGACCTGTGTGTGCTCTAACGTATTAGATTGAAAGTATGTGTCTACTTCAGAATCCATCAAGTTCATCAGGATGGTACAAAATTTCCCCAGTACAGAAGTTGGATTAATCTTACAGCAATTAGATGGAGAGGATAATAAAAATAAAGAGATGCATTTTGCAGCATGGAAAACAAATATCTGTAGAATAAAATATATATGTATAGCACTAAGGATTCCATAAAAGGTTTTCCCTTGTCGTTATTACATAGCAACCTAAAGGATAACTTAGTTATGTGGGTTTCACGCTCCAGTTCTCAAAGTACAGTGATTACATATGACTTTTACTTTATTTGTGTATTTTTTTTATTACTATTATTTTTAGAAGAGAGTACTTTTACTTCTCCTGGTTTTAAACAAATAGATGAAAATGTGACTGTAGTGTCCCATTATAGGCTTAAATATTAAGTAAGCAAATATAAAGATGCATCATGCATTTTTTTTTAAGTCTTAGTTGTTAGTTTAGAAGTAGTCCCCATAATTTCAATTCAGATTTCTTGTATATCAAATTTATGCTCTTTGAAAAATCCAAGTTGAGCTGAGAAGATGTTCGATATTTGTGGTTAGTATCAGAAAGAAGCTAATTTTCTAACCGTTTATTTCCAGCAAGGATCTTAAAAAATGTTTAACCACAAGTCACGTTTTGTTCAGTCATAGACTACATTAAGTAGATTTAGAATTAAGTCTCATAGATACTAGACAAGGGTAAGGAACTCTGAGATACACCATAATTATGCATATGTTTCTGATTTTTTAAAATTTATTTTAAAACTAAATATATTTTCATTCAAACTAGAAGACTAATATTGGGTGTCATCTGAGGTTAAAATTCAACATAATAAAGTTGAAGAAATGCTTTTAAATTGTGGTGCAGTTTTCAGGCTTTGAGAGAGTCTGTTTTGCTGAAGTGACTCTAAGAATGATTACTTTATATAGCTGTTACTAATACATGATACCCCTCAAAGCAAATAAAATATTAAATGGTGCTTATTATTACAAAGCATGCAACGAGTAGCATCATGAACTGATTATATTTTTATTTACATAGAGAAGGAAATAACACCTACCCTTTGCTTTTTTTTTTTATTTTGACAAGTACAGAAAAGAACCAACAAATGAATGAACAAAAACAAAACAACAAAAGCAAAGCAAACAGCAACAACAACAAACACAAAAACCAATGACTCCACCAGCCTACCTTCATCCGCATAGCCAGAATTAACCAGGCAGAAAACTGATAGATAGAAAACTATACTCAGTCTTCCCAGAGGCAAAAATCTCATCATGTCCCTCTCCCCTGAGAGGTCAGGGGATAATGAGATCTGCACTGTCACCTAAAGCTGGCCTGGGGTCCAGAGTCAAGGGAGAGTAATGCACCAGCAAACCCTGAAAGGATTTGAACTCAGACTGTTTCCTTTATCTGCACTGTGTCAATATTGTGCAGAATGGGAAATCCTTCTCTATCATGATGCATAACATTAAAATATTGGTCAGTGAGTACAGGAGAGAGCCTGCATGCATCACTGCAGACATCTCCTGCAAGCCTTCTAATGGGGTCGAAGAGGAGCCTGGTGGTGCATTGCTTGGAGGATGAACTATCTAGCTGATATCACAGGCTCTTGGAGGTTGAATAGTAGTGCTGTAAAACATTCCCAGGGTAAAATGAGCCAAACACAACATGTTGGTAAGTGAATTAACCAAGTGAGCAAGTGGAAGAGGTGCTGAATTTTATGCTCGTACCACAGTTCTGCTTCTGGAGTTTGAGCTGGCTGGTTTCGCTAACTACTCTTCACCTCTGTATCAATCTGTCTCCTGGTCACTCCAGGGAGTGACCCTGGTGAGCCTTCCCAGGAGAACCCAGCAGCTGCTATTTGTTGCATTTGGCTCTGGTGCGATTGCGCAGGACGCCAGGCAGCCGCCGGCAGCTGCTACACACAACTCCGTTGCCGGAGGGTCCCATGTGCACGCTATCGCATGCAAGGGGTGGCTGTAAATCGGCACGGAGACCCTGCCTCTGAGGTACCTTTTATTCTGAATGTAACATTAGAATTTCCTTCTCTTTCTCTTTTCCTAGTCTTTCTTTACTTTCTCTTTCAATTCCCTCTTGCTTCTTCTTTCCTTTTCTTTAAAAAAAAAAATTAAGTCATATGTCTTCCCCAACAATGCATTTCTTCCAACCCAATGACGTCATCATCTATGACTTCTTTTTTTTCTGCTTTAGGATGTGTCAATTAGGGGTACATAATGTGTGTTCAGTTAGCAAAAAATGAAAAGGGTACTTAATGTTCTTAAAAGCTGGCAAAGCATTTAATTATAAGACATCAAATCAACATAAAACAAAGAATCTTATTTAGGGCAACTCCACAAATACTCTTTGTGCTCCCTGATATAATTTTGATTCGACGGGAAACAGTGATATCCTGTTTGCCAAATTGGTCTCTAGCACTGGTTTCTGCTAATAAGTGGTAATGGTGCAGAAAACTCCTCCTTGCCTGGGACAGACATGGCACACAGTTGTATCATAGAAAACAGTTTGTGCAATTTTCTTTTATTATAGCAGTCACAATGCCATGCAGAAAAATCCTTTACACAGCATAATAGTAGTAATAGGATATTGTGGAGACCAACTGTAATCAGGGAATGCTCCCCCACTTTTTATCATTTGTCAAGTACTTTTATCTGTTTCTTTGGAAGTAGTGCTTCAGAAATGTACTACATGCTTTGCTACTTAAACCTTTAATTTAGGGATGGACAAGCCAAACAATAGACTTGCGGAAGAACATGAATTTTAGTGGTTTGCAATCAGATAAATATTCCCAGATAGACAGAGTCATATGGTGCATTTCGGAAGGAAATTAAAAAATTGAATGAATGACACTCAACAAAAATGACACAAGGATTCTAGAAATGGTTGAGGGAAGATAAATTTTCATAATACAGAAATGAAATAAAAAGACTGAAGGGTTCATGACGACAGCCTGTAAATTATTTCAAGTTGACAATAATAAAGGGAGAATGATTCACTGAAGGTATCTGGCATTTTCAAAATATAAACCAAAATGCAGAAAGAAACCATAAAGGAAGAGGTAATTAATGCAGCAAGCAAGCAGATAGTTCAAAGCAGGTTCAATATAACTATCAATATGGTTTTACTTCAAAAAATTTTAATTAAATGTCCCTTTAACCCTTCTATAAGCTTGTACAATTAACTGTAAAACAAAGCAGAAAAATCTTTAAAAGCTTATTCTGATTAAAGAAAAAGACAAATTAATAAATTGCCCTAGTTCAGATGGTGAGCAATAATTAATATTTCAAAACAATGAGTTTGTGTTTTTCTTATAATAATTATTATGTGTTTCTTTTAAGGAGCTGTGCATACAAAAAGCAAATACAATCTCCAGACAACATTTTACTTCTTTTAAGAAGTTGTATTTAAGAACAGTAAACACAATCTTCAGCAATTTTTTTCTGTATGTATATTTTAATGATATTTGCTTGTTAAGACTTTTTTCTATTTTGTGATTTTCTTTTCTAGTTCACATTTTACTCACAGAATAGCAAAAATAATTGATCACTTTGATTCCTCAGCTATGACTAACTTGAGATAAAAGCATAACTAACCCGCTTAGTTTTCCGCCCATTCCAGTCTATATTGTTAACTTCCCAGTATTATGAAGTCTGAATACTGAAAACTCTTAAATATAGTTATCCTAACAAATTCACACTGTTTTACTACTTCAGGTTGGGAGAAAGAGAACCAAGGCTCAGACAGGTTAAAGAAAGGGATTTAGATTAGGGTTCACTGGGATTTAGATTAGGGTTCACTGAAAACTACGTTGCCTACTTTTAGGTGCATTGGCCAGGCACGAAGAATGCAGCCCAAAACACTTCTTCAGGCACCTACATTCACCGTCAGGTAGCTGGGGAGAGTTGCATGTTACATAGCTGGCTGATCACTTTAGAACCTACATAGTAAAAAGACAACAGTTTAGGCATAACCAAAAGAGAGTGTAGAGGAAAGAAATCCTACAAGAGACGACAGAGACAGTGCATGCTAATAAATCCACCTAATGGTTAGGTAGGCAGGAGACGTGTGGAAGGCTGGGAGTCAGGGACCCTGCCTGATGGGCTACAGATTCATTTCTGCCTGCTCTCAGAGGAATGCTGTAACTACCGATATATGAGCCATTATAAAGGGAGAAATACGGCTCTTCTTGTTCCTTCCCATTAAAGCGGTTCAACTCTGCAGAAAGTAACTAAAGGTTGGGTGGGAAGGAAGGAGAGGATGAGTGAGTCTGATGCTTGGGTTTAGCAGTTTTGGCTCATCATTTTTGGCAGCTGAAGAGATGGCATGAGAGTGCCTGTGGACTGAGCCCTGCAGGAGAGGAGTGTCTGTCTGTGGCTGTGACAAAGTGTCAAGAAGCTGTAGGCTTTCAAGAATTGAAGGATTTCTTCGCATGCTCAAAAGCAGAAATGAGTTCCAAGGCAATATTAATATCAGTGCATGATGTGCTTAGACTTTTTAGGGTATTTGTGATTATAGTTTTGGATTTAGGAACTTAATTTTTGCCTGAGACCTTCGTTGAGAACCTGAGTCTGATCACAGGCAATTTGCCCAAAATCATACTGAGAGATTGTCCGGCATACAGATTTGAAACTCCTGGAAGCGCTAGGTAAGAGCTCCAAGTAACAGAAACAGCTTTTTTTTTCTCTTCTATAGGTAGCTTGTGCTGTGTTTATTCCACAAAGATGCACTTCTGATGAGGTTTCTGTGTGGTTATATATCCACTAGGAATTAGGAATTCGAAAACTTTAATTCTAACAAAAGCTTTCTGGCCGCTACTTAGCTGAATGTAAACCATCTTCCCATGATCAACATAAAAAATGATTTATTCCTGAAGACATTAACCATTGCCATTGTTATTCCCAACATTGTTCTAAATTCTGTATGTCTGAACATACAGTAAGTACAGTGATATCAAGGAAATGCTAACCATTTCTTACCCTAGTAATGTAACACAGAAAATTATTATGATAAGCAATTAATTGTTAAACAAAATATTATCTGCCAAAAAAGTGGCTTTTTTCTTTCCACAGAAAAACACAAGCAAGGCATAATTTAATGACCAGCTGTTTTGTTTTTATAGACAGAAATCTGCTTCTGTGATTCTTTTCTCCTTCAATTACAAAACATATTTGACTTTAAGCAGTGAGATCCTTTTGTGTTCTCTCATAGGAATACACATTTTATAACAGTGGCAAAACAAGTCTAATGTAAAAGAGACATTTCGAAGCATTAAAATTTCACTTGAGAGCTAACATTTTCACAACAAATTGGGCAGCTGACAAATGTTAGGTCTCCAGATCTCAGAGAGAGAGTTAGAAATTGTGATCTCTGGATACTAAGGAAAAACAATTAACAGAGCTTGGCTTGAAACTGAACCATTTGTTATAAATGCTTGTGAAAAACCATGAAGAGGATTTATTATTTACTCCCATTAGGTATAGTGCCAGTCTTTCCAAAATCTTGCTTTTTACCAGAATCATGCTAGCCTTTAAAATACAGATATCAGTGTTTCACCTGAACAAGTTGTTATATTTCTGTGCTGGAGCTGGGGGGAAAAGGCGAAGAAAATTATTTAACTTCCACAAAAACAGCCTTAAAGTCTACTCAGTGAATTAATTTTTATTGAAATATTTATATAATTTTCTCATGAATTCCAGCGACGCTGTTTTCACAAAAACAAAACCAGCAAAAATGTACATAACATAGCCAACAACATGATGATGATGGTAGATTAGGACAAACACCACTTTTCATCTGTTTCTTTTGCTGTCTCTTTTTCTTTTATATTGGTGCAGTGATAAAAATATGAACAATGACTATTAAAAGGTTTGGTAGTTGCTTTTTTAAAAGATTTGCAAAATAACTTTGTCACAGGGAGTGCAAGCTATGGGGATAGGTTCAAGTATCAGAAAAGCCCTACAGCTGTTTATATCTTACTCTTTGCATTAGAAAATCTGTACAGCTCTTTGATCTTGCTCTTTGATCCATGGTGAACTACTTCCCTGATTTGCCAGTATTTGCTGTTGAAATAGATGTATGTCTGTCTTTCATATCTGCTGTTTTATCTGTAAAGTTCTTGCTGTTTTGTGGTTGGAAGTAGATACATAGATTATAAAATCCATTGTCATAAGCTAATTTATAATACACTCTGTCTTAAAACTTCAACCAAACTGGAGTATCGGTCTTTAGGACAAAATAAAGCTCAAAAAATCTTGATTTTAGAGTGTTCACTGATGAATGATCTAACACCAATTTGACAAGATGTTCCAGTGATTAATAATTCATGTTCCTAAAAATGTGTCTTTGTTTCTCGTCCAACTTGGTCTAGTTTTAGCTACCGTTATCTTCTTATATGACACTGCCTGCTAGATTCGAGAAGCATTTTATTTTACAGATTCTCACAATCCAATCAACTTTTTCTTTGATAAATTAAGAAGATTGAGCTCCCTGAGGCATTGGCTATAGAAAAGTTTCTCAAAAGTTTAATTATTCTGATCAAGTTCTTTCGAGCTATCTCCAGTATTTAAAAATTGCAATTGAGCTGTGAACATTTGCAGGCTTGTAACAGTTACACCATTGCCAAAGATGAAGAAAGCACATTGTCCCCACGTTTCTCCTTTTCCTATTTGTCTGTGAATTGTTGTAACAGAAGAAAATAAGTTCCACAGATGAGGCATCATGATTTTTGTATTTGTTTTTTTTTTAAGGATTATTTCTTCCAAAGTCATTCAGATCATTTTGTAAACATGTCCAGGTTTTCTTGCTGTGACAGAGAACTGATCAAGCATTTTAAAGCTGTACTTTACAAGGAAAACTAAATTTCCAAAGTGCTGAAACTGTACATTAAAATTTAACTATTTGACAGAAATTTTGGGGGGGAAAATGTGTCTTCAATACAACACAGAATTTCAGGTCCTTAAAGGAGTTATGCAACAGCAATCTGATTATAACACTGCTTAGAATTTAAAAAAAATCCAGGGTCTATTCCCTGCTCTGCTTCCTTCAAAAGCTAGACTTAAACAAAAACACCACAAAATTCTGGGTAGATATTTTATTGCAGTATTTTTAATACATTGCTAACTTCTACCTAGAAATGGACCAAAAGCATCCTATCTTTTTTTTTAATTCTGCCAACTATTTTTTTTTTATGTCTCTCTTTCCCCCTTTTTATTTCTTCAACAGTTTCAGATCCTTATTATTTTGATTGCTGTCAACCTCTTTCCCTCTTCCCATTTGTAGTATCTACATAGGTGGCATAGATAATCATGCAAAATATGACCCAAAAGGTTACATGCTAATATTTTTAGGTTAATGTCATAAAAGAATGTCTTTATTTCTGCATTTGCTCACTAGGTCATTTTGAGTGCATCATTACAGAAAAAAATTCTCCCAATTCATCCCTTACCCTGGTATCTTAAAATGACACATTCTTGCTGAATGTGACAGCAAGACCATTATGATAGGAATGAGAGATCACATATAAACACATATTCAGTTTGTTGTAGAAACTACACTAGCTGACATTATTATAAAATTTCCAACTTTATCAAACAATATTTGTACTTGTATACATTAAATTTTTGTCCTTAGCTTCTTAGTATAGTCTCATTTTTTTTGCTTTGTAGATGATGACAACGTATGTGTCTTCAAGGTAACATATTTTTAATATTATTTGTCGACAACTCGTACCAGATATAGTTAGGTATTCTGAAGAGTTTTATAAAGACATTTTCTCATGTTAGTGAGTATTGTTTCCTAACTCTTTTCTTAAATGTTTGACTGTAATAGTTATTTTAGTTTTAATTTTCAAAGTAATCTAAGTGTATAATATAGCTTGTTACAGTATATCTTCTTAGTATTCAGTGTGATACGGGTGCCAACCTCCTGGAATTTTATTCCCAAATCCCAGTTTTATGAGTGAATGCAACCTCATCTGAACAGGCCAATGATATATTTTTTATTTCTTAAATATAGCCATATCATTTGTAATGTATCCACTCAGTAGCATTTTTTTCTACCTGTCTTTCTACAAAATAATTATGAATTTTGCTAAGCTCACGGAATTTCATGGAAGTGTAAAAAACAAGGCACAGTTATGCCAGTCTTTAAAGTAAAGTGCTCTACTATCCATAAAAGTGATCTTATCATAAGACATCATTAAACAATTAAAACCGAATTATCAAAAAACATAAAAAACCATAAGTGTGAAAACGTGGTGTGCATGCCACATGTTGTAAGCTAACAGAATAAACCTATGACTTAAACATAATACAATCTAAAACCTGGGGAAAATATATAATTCAATCATGGTTAAGTATAGATATGTTGAATATAATAACGTTAAAGTAATTGTTGGTGTGCTCTTTATTAACCTAAAATACTAGTATTTCAAGTTGATAATGTAGTATAGTTAAAGCAGATGATTAACTGCATTATTGTGGCCTTTCCATACACCCTTAGCCTCCCTGCCCCCCGCCCNGTTAATTTTGTATTTAAGGATTGCTATACATTATGGCTGCAGTTACTTCACTGCTTGCCATAAATTTTTAGAGGGTGAAAGGCTAGCACAAATATGTGCTGGAATGTAGATAAAAAGAGAGGAACCAGATCACTCATTCACTGAAAGCTGTACGAGTGCCTAGACATGTGGCATGGCAGACTTACTAGCAAAGAATAACCATCCATAAAGAAACACTTTGTATCCAAGCATGAAACCCACAATTAAACTTAATAATAAGAATCACCTAATATTAGAGATGTGTAAAACTGGGGCTTCTCAACTTCCATCACAAAGCCAGAATATTGTTTTATATACTTACATGATTTTAAATAGATCACAAACTGCTTTACTCACCATTGTGAAGCATCAGGAATGGCAGGAAGGAAAGCCAAGAATGTCCAGAAAGAGATGAATGTGACAAATGTTCTCAATTATGCTTATTAAGTAGCTGTAAGGAACCAACAGAGCATTACAGAATTTCACCTTCTAATGAACAACTCGTACTTCGGTATTACAAAAGCTAATTTTAGTCATATTTAAATCCATTACTATTAAGACTATCTGTCAGTGGTAGTCTGCTTCAGCACGTATTTCTATGCATAAATGCATGTATTTCTTTATAATCTAAGAGTGGAGAAACAAGCTGTATTACAGAATCCACTTAATTATTTCATAGTACTGTCAGAGTTGCCACTAAATTAAAATGAGCTTCATGGGATGCAAAAGAAATAAACCCATCCATTAAGAGGTCAAACCCATTTATTGTTTTAAATTCATGAAATGTTCTGTTGCCTTTTTCCAAGAGACTCATTTTCTTTCTAAATAAATTAAAAACCCTTGAGAAATAGGTGTCAAGCACAATTTTCTCAATAGGGTCCAGCAAAACTGCACAGTTATAATTTTACTCAAGAGAGCTTTTAATGACCAGGTTTGAACTGAAAGGTTATCTCACAGACGATGGCTGACACCAGACTGATTCCTATCCATCTCCCTTACCCCACCCCCCAAAAGGCAAAATATCATATTATAATCAGTTCTTGAAGTTAATAGTGCCTGCTACTAATATTAGATACTTTATGGGAGGAGGTATAAGACAAATGGCAAGCCATCAAGGAAATGCATTGGAGTTTAGCACAGATACATGCGGAAGTGTGGAGGAGCAAAAACATGAAACAGGCGATTCTCCTCCTGTCACTGCAGCTGGGCTGGATACAGGCACTGAATGCACACGGTGTTTTGTGAAGGAAAGCACCACTCCTTAGCTGGGGCCCGGGAGTGAGCGGAGCGCTCCCATTGCAGTGCAGCGACAGAGGAACGCACCTCCCCTTCCTAGATAGGAGCCTTCACCCTGTGGTAGCTTCCCATGACCGGCATCAGGCAGGTAATGTGAAGCAGTCCTTCTCGGAGCGCCCTGTAGTAATTTTACACTGGTGATCTGCTGTTGGAGGAACACCAGCCCAAGTCCTGATTTACCGTAACACTTAAGCACATACTTACTCAAAAGGGTTTTCATAATTTTCAGGGACTGTTGTATTGCTTAAAGCAGTGTTAACTGCTTTGGCCAATTTCATTGCAGGAGTCATACCTAAAGCTGACTCTTTAATTAGGCAAGCAGAAGAATTTGCCAGGAAGCTGCACTCCATCAAGTGTTCCTTTTGGGCATCTTTAAAACACATTGCTTTCTTTTTCCAGGTTGTAGATCATGAGATAGAGGCTTCTTGAACAACCTGTGTTATCCATCCAGACAACTTGTCTAGTACATCACACACGAGTTTTCATTATTAGGGCTTCAAAGGGTACCAGCAGCATTCAGCTGAATTTGGTGAAAGCTGACGACAGGGTGCAGAGGTGCCTATTATAAAACTTCTGATCTGGGTCTGATCCAAAGTCCATTGTAAGTAAGGGAATTCACTCCAGTCAGCTTTAGGTGGGACTCCCACAGTCAAATTTGCCAGAGCAGTTAACATTACTTTAAGACTCTGATAATCCCTGAAATTACGAATACTCTTTACATTAAGATGACTTAAGTGCTTCTGTTATTGCATCAGATTGTGTCTGCACAGAAGTGTAGGAAGTGTAGGAAGGGTAATAATGGAGTTTGCCGCTAGCACGGGGGAAGGAAGACAACTTGATTTCATGCTGAATACCTACCTCTCTGGATAAAAAAAGACTGCCTCTCTGGAAATGTCAGTGTGACCATTCACAACATTTAAATGGCTGAGTACTCCTAATCGGGTTGCAGAGGTAGCGGTTTGATCTGTCACTAAAACAAGGTTTTGCTCTGGTGTGCATTCATTTGCAAAAAAAGAACTCTCTGACCTGTTTTGTAGTCTCAAACCGACACACAGCATGAAGGAGCAAAATGTATCTCCCACAGTTCCACAACGAATCCCAAACCCATTTGCAAACCTTTTTTAGCCAGGATCTTGAGGTAAACCATGAAGCTAGAATAAGCCTTTGCAGTATCAGAGAGAAGAGATCAGAAGTGATTCTGGCAATCTCTACTCTGCTTTGCACAGTATATTCTTGTTTTTATGAAGCCATCAGAACAGTTGTCTGTTTCTTGAGTTTTGCAGCAGAAAATGCAAATTCTTCCATCAATTCAAAATCCAGGTCAGCTTACCATGTCCGAGTCCCTTTTAATATCAGCAAAAGTTATGCAGTTTCATTCCTTGACTTGGATTTGCTGAGCTGCAAAAACAGCTCAAGTATCAACATGATCTAAACAAAGACTTCTGCTCCAAATAGAAAATGCTGAACATAAATGAGGATGATTAATTTATTTTTGCTTTGAATGTTACAGGTTATTGAAAAGGGTATGTATATCCAGACACCTACTAGTTAGCAACTGTTAAAATGACAAGAAAAATAAAAATGAGATGACCGTGATGAATTCTGAAGGGAAAGAGACAATGAGGTTTTAAAAGAAAATAATAATATTTGCATAGAGGTTTTCATTTTGTTATACTCTGAAATGGAGTTCACCCAGAGGCATTTCCTAAATTGGCACTAGATCATGAGAAAAGCAAAGAGTTAGATCTCCCAGTATCCACTAAGGAAACAATAGCTGCTATTAAATACCTTAAAGCTCAAAAAAGACTCCTGGGGTTGTCAGTTCTCTGCTTGTTCTGCATTTTCTATAAAGATACTGTTTCTACTAAACTCAGATTAAACTCAGATTTTTTATTACAAAGCCCCACAGCCCCACTTGGCTTTTTCATTGAACCATTTGTTTAAACAATAGCCAGGATACATCCAGCTGACTGAAAAAAAAAAAAAAAGAAAGAAAAGGAAAAATAAACCATAACTTTTATGGAAGGATATGTATTATGTTTTTGCAATGATGTTGGACTCTATAACGCAGAGCATTTTATATTAGGATCAATTTATTCAAATGTATCACTGAATTCACAAGGGCAGCTTAAACAGGAAAAGCCATTTTACCATATTGTAAAGGCAAAAACACCACGTTTTAAAATGTTTTGAGTAGGCACAAAATTTTACTGATCTCATTGTTGTATAATTGCAGTAGAACAACAACTGTAATTCTAGATGTGAAATTTATCTTCATGGGATACTTACCAAATTATCCTCCCTTTCACATTTCCTATTTAATCAGGAGACATTAGATTTGAAAATCAGTTACTGGATGGCTTCTGTACTTGGGAGAGGCCAGATTTCTGATCTTCTTTTTTCGCTGATTGTGTTCAAGTGACACCTTGCTGTTTTACTGCATCAGTGTATCAAGCAGGTAAGGAAGGCATCTTTGTCCAATACTTTGCCCCCCTTGTCTGTGTACCAATCCAATGGTGGCTACCACAAAAGATGCCAGGTAACAGCTAGTTAGAAATCAGGATCATGAACTCAGTAGTGGAAATAAATTACGGTAGGGGAGCTGGCAGGACTATGGACAAAGAAGATACAATGGGACAGCATTTTGAACTGTTCCATTCAGGTATTAAGATGCAGGAGATAAAAGAAGTTGAGATATGACTGAGAAAAGGCTTCCCCTTTTCTACTGACAGAACAAAACTGTTGAAATCACAGGAGTCAGCACTCTGGAAAAAATGCTGGACCCTTCATTGGCCATTAACTAGCATGAAAACAGTCATTCATAAAACACTAGAGGAGATGTTCAGGGTCACTGTGTTGTAACTACATCAAATAAACATCATGAAGTTCCACTATTAAAGGCATTCAAACTCTTTTTTCTTTCTTCTGCCGGAAAGCAATATCAGAACCTCACTCCTCTGATGATTAAGACTGTAATTTCTAGACTTTATTCAATAAAATATCCCCATTTGTTCCCATGGCAATTGTCCTTTGGTTTAAATATCTGAATTTTCTTCCTCTTCTTTTTTTGGCATAGTGTTTTCTTTCATTGTAACCTCTTCCTTGTCTACCTTCCAACTCTTGCGTGAAATCTTTGCTTCTGCAAGTTGACTTCTCTTTCTGAAGCATCCAAAGAATTGAAACATTCTTTTGATTTAAAACTAAAAACTAAACTAAAAAGTTCTTTGAGATACATAAATTTATACATTTATATATCTATTTCTAGATTCACCTCTATTTTTGTTTCTCTGTCACTACTGTGTAAAAATTACTTTATCATAAAAATAATTTCAAATTTAAAAATAAATACAAAGATATCTTTAATGCATGTATTTCCCCTTTCTGAATACCCATATGCTGTCAAAAAAGGAGCATTGTTCCAGTTTTGTAGGTGAGAAAATGAAGAGATCTGTCATTTTGCCTTCAACTAACATGTTAGTCTTTAGCAATATGTGAATCTGAGCATGGAAAAATCAAGCCTTAAACCTGCTACTGTATGTCCTCTCTCATCTATGAACTCAAGAAATTTTGCATTTCCAGTCTGTATGGAACATGAAAGTGTAAGTCTCACCTTGCATTTTCCTGAACATGATCTGCTCATCTCTAAACAAGGAGGTATTTATTGTCATTTAATACTCAGAGAAATTGTTTTGCATTTATAAATCAAGGAAACAAAGATGACTTATATCATGTGTTCCAAATTACATTAGTAAGAATAACAATATATTGCAGACTTACTTAAAATAAAACCGTCCCCCCTTAGGACCAAAATAAATCTTGTTCCCGACTCCACACCACTGAGAAGTTTACAGTAACATCTGAAAGATTCATAATTCTACCTTCTGTATCTATTAAAATGTAATACACTAGGGCTGAAATTAAAGCCTTTTTTTACAGTGCAATGTACGAATATATATATAGTGTGAAATTCTTTTTACAATAAAATACCTATATCACTAATAACTTTTAAAAGAAAGCATGTGAATTTTTGTTTTCATAAAAAAAAAAAAACACTGTTTCACTATTACATCTGCTCTATCTTTCTTGCTAGCAAATTAATGTATCTTAAATTCAAATAACATATTTTTGCCCGAAATAGATTTTTGTGCCTAAAGTCAGTACAAAAATGTCCTGATGCATTAGTAAACCAAGCAGAACCACAAATGTAAAATAAAAAATAGTACCAGTAATATCACATAATGTGTTTTTCCATTATAGCTACCAACATTTTGTCAGGAACAATTTGATTATTTACATTATTTAATCACTATCAGCAGATTCTACCATTTCATCTTAATTAGCATGTCACCACTAGGAAAATATACTATTCTTAGAGTTAAAAAAATTAGCTAATTATCGGAAAGCACTGTAGTTAACCATGTACCACTATTTTACAGTCTCAAATTATTTTATTATCCTGTGACTCTGCATTTGAGTAAGCTAACAGAGTGTCAGTTTTCATCCAAGTAGTTTGAAATAGTTGTGTTTTCTGTTGTTGTTTTGTTTTAAATAAGAAGTGAAGTGAAATTCAAGCTTTAATCCTGGTCGTCTTTTTGGAGATTTCTACCTACGGATGTTTGTATATAGTAAGGACATGTTACTTAACTGCAAATTGCTGTTTTTATGTATCAGGTAGTCTATACACACACATACGCAAACCAGAAATCAATAACTAAGCCATAAAATAATTTAAAATAGAATGCTTGTTTTAGCTCTGGATGCAACATTTTACTTAACCGGCATTTATGGTGTGTGCAGATTAATGCTTTTCATATATGGTTTGAATGTCTACTTTTTATTCTGTTGTATGTTAGATTTATGTGAAAACAGCCAAATAAAATATTAACGGTTTGCTGACAGCTTATTTAGAGCGTTGTTTTAAAGTCTAGTTCAAAATACATGTTTGCATACAGGGTACATATAAATGATATGTTAAAGAGAATAAAAATACTTTGTCTCTTTTGCATAGTTACATATCATCTATTAATTTGCTATGTTCGCAGCTGTAAAATCTGAATAAGCATATACACCATTTGAAAGAATTAAAGTAGGCCATATGAAGAAGCTGGTGTGACTACAAATAGTGTACTTTCTTCAATGTTCAGAGCAGAGATTCAACCTAACCCATAAAAATGCAATATTATCATACAGTCCCTCTCATTGCTCTTGACACATGTCCAGGCAAAACACAGAGAAAAGGCATAGATCAAGAAAATCACACCTTGCAGCATAATACAGCTGAGTGCCTCTCAGGCCAGCAAAAGAAGTTAATCACATACAAATTTTAAATGCTAAATCTAAAACCTTTATTTTAGATTGTAATTTAAAAAATAGTAACAATCTTTGGAGTTTAATTTTAAATTCTTTAGATTCTAATTCTACAGCATCTTGAGTGCCTCTGCTGACTTCAGTTACTACAACACAACATAAAGAGAACAGATATATTTCAGCAATTGAGTTTTTCAAGTAAGTTAACTACCTCAAGGTGAGCAAAAATCAGTGTGGTTCTTGGAGAATTTTTGCAGTATGTCATTTGCAAAATAGTTGCAACATTCTGTTCTCGGCAGAGGTTTGGAATATTTACAAAACAGTCTTCCAGGGGAAGAAAATTAAAAGACGTGTAGGAAGAAGTAATGCTTTATGGTAACTGATGCCAACAAAGAGATTAAAGAAAGTCTCAGAAAGTGAATGTCTTTCCTGAAGATTAACGAAATCCCTTTTCAGTAGTGAAAACAGAAGCATTTTCACTTATAAGCGCAGAAATGTCTTTCTAACTAACAAAGAACATTTCTGTCCTCCTTACATCACAGACTTGCCTAGCTACTGAGAGAGTAAAAGCATTGAACTGCCTGAGCCTGTCAAGACTGGACTGAGGAATGTGAGAAGTGAGACGTTTGCTTGGAAGCTGCCTGAGATGGGTACTATGCTGTAGAGAAAGGAAAGAGTCTGGTGAAGGCTCTGTCACTGTTATGAAGAGAAAGATGGCAGGAAAAGAGAGGAAGGTTAGAGACCCAAAAAGAAAAAGGGGACAACTGGTTACTCCATCTAATACTACATACCACATCTTGTAACATTGTGTATCTTACAACTGATATGAACAGTAAGTTTTTAGTAGTCTTCATCCAATTTCAAAAGTTTGTTCCTCTTTCTCCTCTTTAGAAGACAGAGCAGTGGTTCAAGACCCTGCTTGAGTTGGGCCTTCATCATTGTTGTCTGTCAACCACAAGCATGAAAGTAGACTTCATGATTGTACTGGATTAACCTTGACCAGCTGCCAGATGCCCACCCAGCCACTCCCTAACTCCCCTCTTCAGGAAGGGAAACAGGAAAGAGGGAGAAAATCAGATGAAAAAGCTCATCTATCAAACAGAGATGCAGTTTTTCACAAGCTGCTCCAAAGTGAGTCCTTACTGTGGGCTACAGTTCTTCAAGAACTACTTCAGCATGGGTTTGCTCCACAGGGTACAGTCCTTCAGGAACAGACTACTGCAGCATAGGTCCCCCACAGGCCACAGTTCCTGACAGAAAATCTGCTCTGACAGGGGGCCCCCCATAGGCCGCAGTGTGGGTATCTGCTCCAGCGCCCCGGGTCTGCTGCCCGGGGGCNCTTCAGGAAGGGAAACAGGAAAGAGGGAGAAAATCAGATGAAAAAGCTCATCTATCAAACAGAGATGCAGTTTTTCACAAGCTGCTCCAAAGTGAGTCCTTACTGTGGGCTACAGTTCTTCAAGAACTACTTCAGCATGGGTTTGCTCCACAGGGTACAGTCCTTCAGGAACAGACTACTGCAGCATAGGTCCCCCACAGGCCACAGTTCCTGACAGAAAATCTGCTCTGACAGGGGGCCCCCCATAGGCCGCAGTGTGGGTATCTGCTCCAGCGCCCCGGGTCTGCTGCCCGGGGGCTGCAGGGGGACCTCTGCCCCGGCACCCGGAGCCCCTCCTGCCCTCCTCCTCCTCCTCCTCCTCCTCCTCTCCCCTGGGTTCCGGCGGGGCCGTTTCTGCCCAGGCTTTCTCCCGGCTGCCGGACAGCGCCGTGCCCTCTCCTCCCCAGGCTGTCCCCGAGGCGCCCACCCGTGGCTGCGGGGCCCGGCCGTGCCCTGCGGTGGGGCCGTTGGAGCCGGCTGGAACCGGATGTGTCCGGCACGGGGCAGCCCCAGCCAGTGACCTAGTCTGTAAACACACCATTATCAGTCAAGGAATCACAGAAATGACCAAACCCCTGGAGTGAGGTCTCTAATACAGTGTAGGAATATCATTTGGACTTTCTCTGACGAGGTGGACATGAGTCTCCAAAGTGATGTACACCAAACTTGGAAGGTGAAGTAGTTATTATCCTTGTACCAGTTACCTTTACCTAAAGAGATGTTGAATGGGGATCTTCTGATACCACATGCTGGTGTTCACATGATTTTCAAACATTTTCATTTTTACAGTAAAAAAAAAAAAAAAAAGGGTCTTTGCATCATAACAGTAAGTATTCTGTGCATACTCTAAATTTAAAAATATTTTGGAAATCACTTAGAGGGGTGTAAAATATTGGACCATTATTAGTCCTCATGTCATACCACCAGCAGAACCGAAGGCCTTCATTACTTTGGGTAGCGCAGCACCATGTAGAGGCTCACACTGAAGAAATTCCTCAGCCAGCACAAACCCACACCAATACATCCACGAAGCATAGCAGAGCTCAAGCCTGAGGCTCAAAAGCAGTAATATTGTCACAGAAAGATTTTTGGATCAAAATTATGACCTTGTAAATTATGGAATTTATAACTCTTACATGTGTCCAGTTGTATGGGACTTGAAAGATGTTAAGAATATTTTCAAATGGCCTAAAATGGATTCAGTATTTTAACAGAGGAAGGTATCATGAATATTTGGTATGGTATTTTGTAGTCTTCTGGAAAGTACAGTGTTGCTTTCTGGGAAATAAACATTTCTTTCATATAAAAAAAAAAAACAAACCAACAAATCCAGAAGTCCATAAAGCACAAAACATTAAAGTCCTCCTCAAAACAAATTTTGCTTTTATTGAGCTTCCTTTCAGCTGCGTTTCTGGAAGGATTGACAGGGTACTGTGGTAAATTCATTCTAAAGGAAGAAAGAATGCTTTTTTCTAATCCAGTAATTTGAAGGTATTCATGGGATGCAAGTTAGAGATGGATTAATGGAGAGAGGACAGTGACAATAAACAGTATATGAAAAACCTACTTATAGCACTTATAATATGTTGTGTATATTTAAAAAAAGAAAAGTGTCTAAATCATTATTCTACTGAAAACAAATTGCTTTCTGAATATTTATTACAGTATAGTTGGAAAATATAAACCATTTCAAATCCAACATTTCAATTGTTTCTTAAACAAAGCACATATAACTGTTTTGTTGTTGTTGTTGTTGTTGTTGTTTTTTAAGAAATGAAAAAAAAAACTATACAAATGCTAATTATAGTATTTCATTATGGTCAAGCATGACCCAGCTAAGTAAACTGAAAGACATCAAATTTGAAATCCTGGTCCTGTCAGAAGGGAGGTTTTTATATTTACCAATTCAAAAGAGGGTTCAAATTCATCATTTTCAGGATAACTGCTGTATTAATTTGAGTATTCTTCTTAAATTCTAGTTGGAATTTTCAAAGATACTGAAGAAAGGTACACACTCGTTGAGATTTAGAGTTCAACTGGTATGGGATCCTTTGAAATTCAAATCTGTAGATACCATAGAATTTTGCCGGCAGATATCATAGGATTCCTGGTGACATCTTGAAAAGCAAAATCCTAAAATAAATAAAGCTCCATACTTTGGCAAGGAAATTATGTTTTTACCCAGGAATAGAGGGCATTAACTGAGTTGAAAGTCTAACCACTGACTGAAGAGAGTTTTTACAAAGAACTGAAATGGCGTTTGTGTGAGTGCTACTTGAGGGACTCCATAGATATGACCTTTTCAAGGCAGCAGTCATGGTAAATGAATATACAATTTGAAAGAATTGGGAAGAGGAGGGAGAATAGTCAAGTGGCATCTACAGACCTGGGAATATTAAGTTTAATCTGCAGCTGTAAGACTATTGGGAATTTATGACGAGAAACAGCAGTAATTATTAAAAAGGCTTTGTAGAGTGTGAGATTACTTTCAATGAAAAAATGATTATACTAGTGGAATAAGCATGCTGAATTTCACAGCATAATGTAAGGTGTTAGGTTGCTGTTATTTATTTATTTATTTGGTTTTGTTGTTTAAAATAACACTCTTTGCACTCATGTCCAAGATTAATTTAGTATATTTCATTTCATCTAGCTTTTGCTGTGTTTTAGTAATGCCATTGATGTTGCTATATTGTAAACGCAGGTTTGCTGTCATTTCCTTTATAGACTTCTGTTTTCAATTGCACATAGCTCAAATGAACAAAGGAGGAAACATTCTTCACTCAGACTTCAAGTACTTTGCAAACACGTTTTTGACTAGTAAAGGGCCTGCAACTTGCAGTCTCTGCAGTTGTGCTTTCTCAGTCATCTGTGCATTTAATTTTGCTGTACGCAGAAGTGTTTTAATGATACACATACATAAAACTTAGCATCCTCCCTGCATGTGTAAAAAACTACAGATAAAAAAGTAAGCAAGACAAAGAACTGAGTTCACAGACATCTGTGCAAGACTGAGAATTGTCGCTTATAAATTTTCAGAGGAAAATAATAATTTGCTGTGTTTTCCTGTACCAGTTTTAAGTTAGACATGGAATTTTTGTTTTATTTTCAGGATGCACCAAGGACTAAACATCTAAAGTTTAGCTATTGAAAATTGCTAATGCTTTCTTTAAACAATCCTGGCTGCATTTTTAATAGGCAAATTATGTTGTTTTGGCATTAGAAATGTTAGACTTGTGTAAGGAAGACATAAGTCAGCGTAATATTCTATCTTCATGGGTAGGATAATTTACTAAATCTTTGCAGAAGTTAAATGGTCCACAAATGTATTACCCTTATGAAGTAACAAATATATCATCATTGTGTAAGAATTCTTTTTCACAGAGCTGAAGATACTGAATAGGCAGGAAGAGAGCAAAATCCCAATTTGGCACTATTTAACAGGTCCCTAGAAATACTAAGGACAAATTTGACCACTGCACCATGTAGAGCAGCCTGAGGACTGATGTGTTTCTCCCTTCTTGTGCCAGATCCTGGAAGTTTTTGCATTACTCATTACAGAGCACTGTGCATTCAGCCCACGCACCTAGCACACGGAGGATCCTTTCTGCCCCTCTGGGAGGATTCTGCTGTGTACTACTATAACGGAGGCTTTCATTTTTTTGATTTATTCAAGGATATAGTTTATTTTCGTAACAATGAAGTAAACAAAAAGACCAGCTCAGGAGTTATGAATCATTATATTGGAAATAAGGTAAATAAACTGATGGTAAAATATTTTTCCATAATATTTATTGCTTGAATAATAGTAGTAGATTTTAGTAGTTATATTGTCCTATTAGGTATAGGCAATGGCAAATGGATTTTCACATTTTAAAACCAATCATGAATCCCTGAATGTACTCAAATACACACTTGCATTTCTACTTCATTTGCTTAGAAACCCATACCTATTCATGCTGGATTACAGCTGTAAATCAGAATCAATCCCAGAACTAATATATGCTGCTATGATTTTTATATACCTAGGTTATGCTATGCAGGCATAATAACATGTCAAGATTATTCTTATATTTGTAAATAGCATTATTTTTTGCAGTAATTTAAGCAGCATGTTCAATTGAAATTTACCATCACAATTTTTTTTTGCTTGTTGTGAGAAGATCTGCTATTGCACAACAACATAATATGCACATATCCATTGTTAACACATCATCCAACAAGGCATGGATCATTCTTGAAGTGAAGAGTCAAATTTCCAGAAAAAAAAAATACTCTTTTCTCTAGTTGAGCACACATTATTTATTTTTACTGAACATTATTATTATGTTACGCTGCGGTGCATCAGGCACAGCATTGCTGGCTGGGCGAGGGAAGGGATTGTCCCGCTCTGCTCTGCGCTGGTGCGGCCTCACCTTGAGCACTGTGTGCAGTTTTGGGCGCCACAGTATAAGAAGGACATGAAACTATTAGAGAGTGTGCAAAGGAGGGCTACAAAGGTGGTGAAGGGTCTAGAGGGCAAGATGTATGAGGAGCAGCTGAGGTCACTTGGGTTGTTCAGCCCAGAGAAGAGGAGACTGAGGGGAGGCCTCATGGCAGCCTGCAGCGTCCTCATGAGGGGAGCAGAGGGGCAGGGCTGATCTCTTCTCTCTGGTGACAGCGACAGGACCCAAGGGAACGGCATGGAGCTGTGGCAGGGGAGGTTCAGGCTGGGTGTTAGGAAAAGGTTCTTCACCGAGAGGGTGGTCGGGCACTGGAACAGGCTCCCCTGGGAAGTGGTCACAGCACTGAACCTGCCAGAGTTCAAGAAGCATTTGGACAACGCTCTCAGACATAGGGTCTGATTTTTGGGTGGTCCTGTGTGGAGCCAGGAGTTGGACTCGATGATCCTTGTGGGTCCCTTCCAGCTCAGGATATTCTGTGATTCTATAACTGTATGCCTCAAAATCTTAAAATCTACAGTCCAATGGAGTTTTTGAAACCATGTGTTGTTTCTTTATGCTTTTCATTCCTGTTATTTAAACAGTGTCAGCCTTGTGTAAATATGTCTGGACACCATTCCCGTTGCATTTTTATATAACAAACTTAATTGACTTCTAATGGCTTTTAATTAAGATTGACTTCTAATCGTTTTCAGATCACTCTTACCTAACTCTGCCTGGACTAGTGGAAAGTGTTTACACCAAACGAAAACTGTGTCAGCTTTTCATAAGCAAAATCTCCTTTGTCCCCACAGTTCCCAGAGTGCCTACAGAGGTGAGTGCTTTTGATGCTATCCCTTGGCTTCAAGGCAGACTCTACCAAATCTACTTTGGCCTGGCCATGCCTGCAGGCAAGCCATCCTTTTCCAATCAATGTTTCTCTCCTTATGCTGTGTCAGATACATACAAAGCTCTCTTCACTCCGAATGCATGTTTCAGTGGGGAAAAAAATAACGATTCTGCCATGGCCTACCATGCGTAGGATTCTTTACACAGCTTTTAGCTTCCTAAACCAAATAATAAATGATAAAAAGGAGGAAAAAAAGAAAAAGAAAAAAAAAGGCTAACAGCTAGTTTGTGGTAGTTTGTAACTACTGTCTCTTAGTGGTTGTCTTTAGAACCTCTTTGCTGTCTGTCTTCTGCAAAACTCATGGGATAACTTAACCTGGACAGAGATTTCTTTTCTTTGTCTGTTTCTTGTTTGCTTCAGTAAACTTGTATTTTAATATTTACTGAATTCAGTACCAACATTTAGGGGTGTACACTGCCCAAACGTTTTTCTAGTCAAGAGTAGTTGCAGAAGCAAACTAGGTTTAGTGTTCACCTATCTGTTTTTGACCATAAAATCAGTTTTTTAAGTTGGGAGAGGGAAGTAATTCTATCTCCTACATTGCAAAACTAGCCCATTCCACAGAGTTACTTTTGATTTACCCTTCTCCTTCAAACCATGGAATTCCTTTGCCTTTTTTATTTGTTTCTGTATTAATTTATTTTGTCAAAAAGGAGTTGGTTGCCTTTTCACTGCTTCGCACTATTTCAGTTCTGCACTTTTACACTTTGACTTTTCTACTACTTACAGTCCAGAATGCACTGTGCTCTCCTGATAATTTGGCTGTTTCTACAGAAAGATCTGTGAATATGGAGGCTTATCCAGCACTGATAGAAAAGCTAGCAGGACCTCTGTCCAAATACCTCTTACACATTAAAGGTTTGCTTTTGCTCTTACATCTGCCACAAATGCTGTAAAAGAAACATCTCTCATTTTTTTCCTGGCATTTTTGAAAGCTTTCTGCACTCCGGTCTATCCAGAAATTTTCTAGCTGCACGTCTATTTTCACTACAGATTTGTCCTTTATGTAATTTGTGGTCCCACTCACTGGGTCACAACAAGAGTGTATTAAGTTGTGCTTGGAAACATGCTAACACGTGGACACTGTGTTAAAATATGCGTCATTTTCTAATATCTTCTATATTCTTATTGCTGAAAGTGTATGAAAGTGTTTCTGTAGCCATCAATCTTCACAAAAACAGTTGTCTGAAAACCAAGTTCTACTTCTATATTATTATGATGCTGTATCACCATCATAAATAAATGTCATTCAGTAATACATGAAGCACCATGACAAACATCTGTCATAGGTGGTTTGTTCAATCTCTCATCCTCTCCCAACAGGGGGAAAGGACAAAAGGACAAACGCACTGTGCCACATGATTTATGCATTCATTACTGTGTCTAAAATTAATAGCAAGAACTAGGGACTTAGAAGCCTAACTACTGTCAATGTACGCATAACATCTACCCTTTCTCCCTTACCCATGAGACAGAGAAAAACTAAGTTTATTTGACATAAGTTGGATCTGGAGTATCTTTATGGCAATTATGTGTTTCCAAATTATATTTTAGGTTCTTAAAGTAGTCTGAATATTTGTTCCAGTACTTTTCTGGGTTTTTAAACTAAGCTGCCTAAAATACTTGTACCCGAATTAATTAGGTATTAACAGTTCTTTGGCTGCTCCTTTTTTTTTGCTATGAAAAAAAACAAACAACATGATGTCTTCCTTTTCCAGTCTTCTTGATTAATACAGCTAATCGGATCATCCAAGTTGTCACTTCTGTTTATGAATAAAGTTGGACAACAAGACCTATGTATGGAATAGGCATTAATATTAGACGTAAATGTTGTAAATACAAAAAAAAAAAAAAAAAAAGATTTGGGTGTAAAGGCTACTTCTTTGATGATTAAGAATAACATCTATGACAGATGAATGGGAATAAAGATTAAATTAGAAATCTGTAGACTCAACTCAGATAATTAATAAAAAATACCTGTAATAAAGAAACATGTGAGTAAGCTACAATAAAAATTCTGTCTAAAGAGTGTGCACGTCTCTAATATTAAGAATAAGTCTACCTTGACTTTATTCCCATTGTACCAAGAAATACAGGTTTGGGACCATAAGACATTTTCTTATCAATGTATTTTATTGTATTTTCTTAACAGTCAAAAGCATTTCCCCAAAATGGCAATGAATATTTCCCCCTCCTGAAACACTTTAATAAATACTGGGGAAAAATAAAGGATTAGGGAAAAAAAAAAACTTTTGGCTTACAAAATGTGATTACAATTAAACAAGATACAGAGGAATAATCTCCTCTGTATAATAATAATATATAGAAGCCTTCTGCTTTCAAAAGAATGGGTGCCAGTAGATGAGAAAGGAAATAAAAAAAGTAAGCAAAATGTGCTGCTGAGGGTCTCCTTTGCCCACCTACCCCTTCTCTTTTTCCATTCCCGCCTCTTGCAGCCACCAATGGCAAAAAACAAACAAACAAAAAAAAAGTGAAATGAAGATGGGTCAGAGAAGTTTTCACATACTTATGGTGGCATATATAAAACCTTCTGTACAAATTCCTGTTGGAAATAAAAACCCGTGAGTTTCATGTTGGGAGCTAAAGGGTATGTGATAAAGTCAGGTTCAGACAAAAAAATCCCTGAAGAATGCAAACATCCTAGAAGTATGCAAATACAAATATTCTAGCAATGATGAAGTACTTGAAAGTGCAAAGACTGTACTTTCCCATTATGTTGAGTCCTGAGCTTGGACTGAGCCCACCATTTCTGCCTGTATGGATCTGTGACTTGCACTTTCATTTGAATCTCTCCGAGCAGGGAAACTTGAGCACATGGCAAACATACTCTGTTCATAAAATTGTGAGTGCAACTGACTTAAAACATTTTATTCTGTGATATTGAAATTGAATGAAGAATAGCTACGTAGCTACTAAAGCAGTATACACATAATGTAAAAGGACTTTACCTTCCTGAGACAGAATTGTTCCTCCTGAGACATTTGAAAGCTGTGCAGTATTCCTATACGCCATATTTCTGGAGTGCTCTGTATCAAACCTTCCCCAAATATATGGCACATATGTAGATATAACTCTCAAAAGCCAGTATCCGTAGAAAACAACAGTGTTTTCCACAAATAGCTCAAACATTTGGCTTTTTTTTTTTTCTAAGGCACATTTCTGAAGAAATTTTTCAGTGTTCTTCTTTTAACAACAACAAAAGTTCAGGAAGAAATGCAGAAATGTCTACTTGCCAGAATTCATATGGTGAATTTGTAAGGAAGCTTAAGAATTAGAGGGAAATTGGATCCACAGCTTGAGGCATTTTTATGCTTTCAGGCCTTCCTTAGATATCAACCAGAATTTTAGCAACTCTTAGAGTTCCATCCTCATCTTGCTATCAGACCTACTTAATCTTCCTTAGCTACAGTTGCTTCCCCTTGAATTAAAGTACTCACTTCTATTCTGATACTCAGCAACTCAGTGCCTCACTTTCATTTATCTTTCGTCTCACAGGAAGTATTTCCTCTTTTATTTATTTGTTTGTTTGTTTATTTATTTATTTATTTGTTTGTGTTTGCCCTTATCCTTCTTCTCAATGAATTACCTCCACTTGGGTCATCACCTTCTCCTTTCATTTTCTAGTGTTGATCTCTCACTGCAATGCACTTATTCTATATACCCAAATCGAGAAACACTTTTGAAAAATGTTTACTTAAAGAGCAGCTATTAGTGTGTCTGGGAATATGGGGTCTTCCCACATTTACCTGCTTTACATCCCACTGACTTCACTGAGACAGTGTCTGCAAGCATACCAGAGCATAACCTGTGTTGAGCACATCTGGAGGCACTGTAAGACGCTTAACATGTTAGTAATGATACCCTAAAATGTGTACTGGGGCATAAGGAAGCTATGTGTCCCATGTACTTGTGCTTCAAGGTCTGATGTCTGATAACAAATATACCCCTGAGATCATTCTTGGGCTGAAAGTACAAACATACTCAATGAGGACATGTTTTCTCTAGCTGTAGCCAGTAAGTACTGAAGCCATCTGATTCTAAGCTATGTGGCCAATTAATTGAACAGCCTGTTGGCAACTCTCTGCTGAAGCAAAGCACTCCTACTCATTCATTCTATCTCCATCTCCAAGCACTTTGCACTGTAACTATTGGCATTAATGTTGCTTTCTTCCTTTCAAAAAAGTTAAAACTTTAATTAGCGGAAAAAGTGAACCATATACTGTGGTTTGCATTAGTCTTCAATTAATAAGTCATTTAATGGCCATAAATAATAGATGCATATAAAAGTTTTTAGAAGACAAAAATCTACTGAACCTATTTTACTTTAAAAATATGACTTTTCTCTAAGTTTTAGCCTTGACAGGCTTTTAAGGCACTTCCACTCTTGCAGTTTTCTAACCAACATAAAACATTATTCCCAGGACCAGACAAAATTTGACAGCCAGGACCTTAGCTGCTTGGAAACAACTCAGTAGCACTGAAGCTGATGTTTCACTGTTTCCTAATATCACAGAAAGATCGTTTCCAGCTAGATGATTCCTTATCTTTATGGATTCATATAGAGAAAACGATTTAAAACTGAAGTTAAACAGGGTATCCCTACCATATTGTATATTTCCAAAAGAATTTTTAAAAATGTTACCACATAGTACACTGTAGATTGCATTGTTCTTACTTTGGGACTACAGCCTCCAGTGGCTTGCATAAGGTACAGGATCTTTGAATGGGAAGCTGCTGATTCCTGTGTATGACAAAAGGTGAAATACCTGGCTAATGTTCTTATATCTGACCACATATGGAGAAGGATATCAAATACAATCTCTTTGTCTTTCTGTCTTTCACTTGTGGCATGAATGACAGATATTTTGTCAATGTGTTTTTCTTCAGTAAATGCAGTCTCCAGTGGTTAAAATTTTAATACTATGTGTAGGTGTCACTATTTTACAGGTGACTGCTGCCATATCATTGGTGTTGAAATCAATCAGGGTGGTTTTCCCACAGTGGTAATTCAGTTCTTAATGAGTTCATGGTCAGCAAAAACAAATGGTTGCAATAGAGCACGAGATAGAAAATGACACGACTTTTGAGCCTTTCAGTTACAACATGTCATGTCTGAAACTTTATGTTTGTGTAACTAATACTGAGTATAGTTCAAACAGAAGTAGAACAATTTGTTCTGATTCTCACTGTGGGATGAATTCTGAAAGCCTGCCAGACCCATTCTAGCTTGAGCAAGCAGTGAGTAAAGTGGTGCATCATTTACCCTACCCACAAAAAATGAAAGTAGCAGGCATATACTTAAGAGACAAATTCCAAAGCCAATTGATGGCAATTGGAGTCTTTTCAATTGCCTTCAATAGGTTTTGCATCAAACCCTGAGTACACTAAACAAAGGTAATATAGATAATGTATTTTTCTTTTACTAGAGTTGAAGGAGTCCTTTAATAACTGATTATGTGAATTAAAACCAAATATACTTGGTAATTGAAATGATCTGAACAATTTTTTCATTATGCAGACAACTTATAGAACTTCTTGAACCATTTATGACTTCTGTGTATGTCCTACTGACATGTTTAGAAATGTTTCAGGGTCTTTTGTTATTTATGAACTCAGTACTACAATTCTGGGACTAGTAGGTATGGTATAGGACCTGAAAATATCTGGGCCTTTGGTGTTTGCAGCTACTGAAAAATAGATACAGATGTGAAAGCTATTTAATAGCAGTGCTTGTTGTTGTAAGATGAGTGTTTTATGTGTTTGGTTAGTATCTGGCAGAGTGGGGGTCTTCATCTGTAGATGGGCTCCCTAGACATTAATACAGGTAAATAAATCATGGTTCTGTGCTTCTACTTCTGTATCAAGATAAAGGAAGTTGAAGTCTAAACTCTGTCTGTTTCAAAGTAGTATTTCATAACCTTCAAAAATTCATTCCAGCTTTTTGCATTTTTTATATTCTAATATATGTAATGAGTCATTCCAATTGCTGCCTTAGTGATATTATAAAGGTTCATTCATTAAAGTTTTAAAATCCCACACTTTCTCTCTATACACACATACATACATATAATGTATATATTTTATACAGAAGCATTAAAGTGCCTAAATGAGTGTCATAGCGTGATCATGTGCCTTGATAAAGACTATGGCAAATGTGAGGGTTAAGCCCTAAATTCCAATTCAGAGAAACAATTGTGTGGCTTTTAAGAACATTTTAACTTTAATGAGACAGTGAATAACTATTAAAGTACTTCTAAGATCTAAAAAAATTATAAGTGAATCCCAGTCAAAACTAAAAAAAAAAAAAATCTTTACTGAACTATTAGGTTTAAAAATAAACAAAATAAAATAAGCTACCTGAAAATAACACAGGCCCTCTCTTGTATTTTTAATTTCTGTGGGTTATGGCCTTACAGTACTGAGTACTGTATCCTACTTAGAATATACTACGATAATTAATTTAGTGGGACATCTTTGGAAAAGATTCGTAGTAAGTGAATAATATATGTTCAGGATAGATGGATGAGAAGCAGTAGTAGAATATAAAATTTTCGTTAACACTCATTTTGAGATAATTGTATTCCTTGTAAATTTAAAAGCTATAAATGAGTTCCATCTTTTTCCAAGTGGATGAAATAAACATTCTACCATAAAATACTGCTATGTATTTTCTTAGGAATCTCTCTCTCTCTATTTTTTTCAGAAAATATTTCTAGAATTCTTTCAAAATGTTTCAAAAGATTTTGTTTGGACTTTCATATATACATCCTTTCAGTTTGTTAGCTTCACTATTATAAGTCCAACTTGACAGGCCTTGGAGACAGAGGAAATAACATATTAAAATTTCAGAAAGAACTAAAAATTCTCTGGCAAATTCTCTGGCAATATACACACAATAAAATATTCCCTCCACCTGCTCCTTTCCCCCAGTCTCCAATTTCCAGTATGATCACCCTCTTCACCAATTTTGAGACAACAGACCATATATATATAATGCCTTCTTTTTGCTGATCCAGTATGTAACACTGACTGTGCTGCACTGCAGAATGCTTTGGCTTTAACAAAACTGGAGAAGATTTTTGTGGCTGCTGTCTTTAAAAATATGGAACATCACTAACATTTGCACACTGGAAATGATGTTTGAAGTAGCTTAAAAGGGAAGGCTTTTAGTTAGTGGAATGTAAATCGGATGATCAAACAGAAGAGATAAGCCTACTTCATTGTGCGATCCCATTAGCTATTACCTAGACAAGATACATCATATAAGATACACTCTTACTTTACTTGAAGTTGCATATCACAAAGTCTGTTCCTTTTCCTTTTGCTATTCAAAAAATTTCAAAAACGACATTGAATACCTGGACTCTTACAGAGAAGCAATAATATGAAAAGTATGAAGATTTCCCAACTGTTTTTGAGTTGCATAAGTAGAAATGAAATGACAAAAAAGACTTTCAAGTATGTTTCAAATATGGATATTGTGTGTGGGACAGTTGTGCTTGTTTTAAACACCTGATCACTTGTAGATGTCAAACAATCTAAGATTTAAGGAATTGATACAGGGAAATAATTCTGCTGGGAACTTAAAAATACTAAAAATCTACTGAAATCAGGCAAGTCCTTGACTAAGTCAGTGTGTGCTCAAGTGCTGGTGGGTGACAATGGGTCAATTGTGTAGGATTATATTTATTTTCTCCTTTCATCATCATATGTGTTTTTATTCATGAAAGTCTATCATAAACTTGCAAAGGAAAATGGAAAGGACCAATAGCAGGAGACAGAAACTTAACTACTTCAGTTAGGTATTAAAATAAGTAGTAATCAGGAGGATTTATAAGCACCAGAATAAAGTGCAAAGCAAGTGGTAGATCTCTTAATGTGCTAAAATTAAAATTGGATGCCTTTGTTTTAGCCAGATTCACATTACATAGCATAGTCACTGGGTTCAATATGAAATGTGTTTATACAATAGCTTCAAAGGCTTATGGATCCTAGGAACATCTCAGTTTATTTGATGTTCTGAATCTCATGATATTTAATCCCTAAGAGAAGGCAGAAGCCAACATCTGATCTCCTCAGTATCTAGAACTACAGGTAGAATTTGCACACCTGTGGGAATGTGAGACACTGAATCTCTAACTGGAGGCCATAAATATTAAGTAAATACTCTCACTTCTGAATTCTAATTTGCTTTCTATAACATCACAAAATCCCAGAATGGATAAGGTGGAAGTGGTTCTGGAGATCACCTAGTCCAACCAGCCCTGCTCAACAGACTCAGCTTAAGATGAATTGCCCAGAATTTTGTCCAGTTGGGTTTTGAATGTCTCCAAGGACACAAACTCCACAACATCTTTAGGCAATTTGTTCCAGTGTTCGACCACCCTCAAAGTAAAAAGTTTGTTTGTTTGTTTGTTTGTTTTGTTTTGTTTTGTTTGTTTGTTTTTGTTGTTGTTGTTGTTCTTGTTCTTGTTTTCTGTATGTTTAAATGAAATTCCTTGTATTTCAATTTGTGCCCAGTCCTTCTTGTTGTGTCACTGGGCACCCCTGAGAAGAGTCTGGCACTGTTTTCTCTGCTCTCCTCATCAGGCATTTATACACATTGGTAAGATCCCCCTGAGCCTTCTCTTCTCCAGGCTGAACAGGTCTCGCATTGTTGCTTCATATGTTAGATGCTCCAGTCCCTTCGTGATCTTTGCAGCCCTTTCCTGGACTCTTTCCATTATGTCCACTTGCCTTTCTACTGTGGAGCCCAGGACTGGACACAGTGCTCCAGCTATGGCCTCCCAGTGCTGAGCAGAGAAGGATCACATCCCTCCACCTGCTGGCAATGCTTTTCCTAATGCAGCCCACTATGCTATTGACCTTTGATGCAAGGGCACATTGCTGGCTCGTGGTTAGCTTGGTGTCCAGCAGGATCTCCAGGTCCTTTTCTGCAAAGCTGCTTTCCAGCTGATCAGCCCCCAGCATGCAACATTGGTGCATGCAGTTATTTCCCCCAGATGCAGGACTTTGCACTTCCCTTGGAACTTCATAATATTCCTGTCAGTCCATTTCTCCAGCCTATGGAGGTCCCTGTGGATGGTGACACAACCATCTGGTTTATTGACTGCTCCTTCCAGTTTTGTATCACCTGTAAACTTGCTAGGCATGCACTGTGTTCCATCTTGTAGATCGTTAATTAAGATATTAAACCAAATTGACCCAATTTTTGATCCCTGGGTTGTGCCATTAGTGACTGGCCGCCAGCATGACTTCATGCTGCTGGTCACAACCCTTTGTCCCCAGCAGTTCTGTCAGTTTTCACTCCACCTCACTGTCTTTTTGTGGGGTCTGTAATTCATCAGGCTTTTTGTGAAGATGTTATGGAAAACAGTGTTGAAAGCCTCGCTACAGTCAAGATAGACAACATTCAGTGCTCTCCCCTTGTCCATCAAACCAGTCATTACTTCTTAGAAAGCCATCTGGTTCTCTACTCCACTGTTAAACTAGTTCCCTCTATAAATTATTGCTGCTTTTATACTCAAACTAGATGCACAGATGCAGCAAGATTTTTTGTTAATTAAGTGAATAATCATAGAAAATGTTTAAAGGTATCGCTCATAGTGGCACCACAACAGTAGGCTTTTTGGTCCTTTAAAAGAAGCTGTATGTGTAACTTGACTTTACAGACATAGCATAGTGAAGCTGGGATCCTGGGAATGGGAGTCTGGGAGGAGCAAGGAAGTAGTTTATGCCAAACGGATTTCCCACAGAATAACAGATCCAAGAAAAACAGTTTGCTGTGGAGATTTCCTGGTAATGAGAATTTGATCTGTCCTTGGATACCACCTGTTTTTGGAATTTTCTTGGGTTTATGTGGTAAAGGTTTAGTAGCAGGGGGTCCACAGGGGTGGCTTCTGTGAGAAGATTCCAGAAGCTGCCCCATGTCAGACAAGATCCAGCTCCAGCCGGCTCCAAAAGGGACCCGCTGCTGGCCAGACCTGAGCCAGTGAGTGGTGTTGGTTGTGCCTCTGGGAAAGCAGATTTAAGAAAGGGAAAAAACTGCTACGCAACAGCAGCTGAGAGAGAGAGGAGTGAGGAACAGCCCTGCAGACACCAAGGTCAGTGAAGAAGGAGGGCAGGAGGTGCTCCAGGC
>VXAL01007187.1:179366-192338 GCA_013399475.1 Chauna torquata
GGTTGTGTTGGAGTGCTGCCCAGCAGGGTAAAACCACCACAGGAACGGAGCAAAATAAATCACGTAGGCAAGGAAGACAGAAAGAAGTGCCTGAAATGACATAAATAGGAAAAGACATACACATTGTCATAGAAAAGATGTATTCTATAATTAGTTACCATGACTGAAAAAAAGGAATGAGGAAAGGAAAGGAAAGGAATGGAAAGGAAAGGAAAGGAATGGAAAGGAAAGGAAAGGAATGGAAAGGAAAGGAAAGGAATGGAAAGGAAAGGAAAGGAATGGAAAGGAAAGGAAAGGAATGGAAAGGAAAGGAAAGGAATGGAAAGGAAAGGAAAGGAATGGAAAGGAAAGGAAAGGAATGGAAAGGAAAGGAAAGGAATGGAAAGGAAAGGAAAGGAATGGAAAGGAAAGGAAAGGAATGGAAAGGAAAGGAAAGGAATGGAAAGGAAAGGAAAGGAATGGAAAGGAAAGGAAAGGAATGGAAAGGAAAGGAAAGGAATGGAAAGGAAAGGAAAGGAATGGAAAGGAAAGGAAAGGAATGGAAAGGAAAGGAAAGGAATGGAAAGGAAAGGAAAGGAATGGAAAGGAAAGGAAAGGAATGGAAAGGAAAGGAAAGGAATGGAAAGGAAAGGAAAGGAATGGAAAGGAAAGGAAAGGAATGGAAAGGAAAGGAAAGGAATGGAAAGGAAAGGAAAGGAATGGAAAGGAAAGGAAAGGAATGGAAAGGAAAGGAAAGGAATGGAAAGGAAAGGAAAGGAATGGAAAGGAAAGGAAAGGAATGGAAAGGAAAGGAAAGGAATGGAAAGGAAAGGAAAGGAATGGAAAGGAAAGGAAAGGAATGGAAAGGAAAGGAAAGGAATGGAAAGGAAAGGAAAGGAATGGAAAGGAAAGGAAAGGAAAGGAAAGGAAAGGAAAAAGAAAAGAAAAGAAAGGGAAATATGGTCAGGAAAGAAGAACCAAGTCAGTGGCTATATCACAGCAGACATCAGTAAGGTTTACATGCAATTATCTTTATTCAATGATGGGTAAAACCCTGCATAGAGAGTTATCCATTCAAAGAAGATTAGAAAGACCTTCCAAAAACAGACAGTCAAAAATGTTTGCCTAGCCTCCTCCACATAACATGAATATTAATCCCCTTCATTAAAACATATCTTTTTAGCTATGGCTGTTCAGAAGTTTCTGTATATTTACAACTTGGTAGCTCTCACACCAGCATTAATTTCAGTTTTTGAAAAAAAAAAAAGATTAGATACATGCTTGACAGAACAAAAAATAATCAGTCTTGAGGCGTGATTGATAATAATAGAAGTTTTTATACAGTGCTCAATTCATTTTCTTGGCTGACAAAGGTGCTTTAATGATATAGAGAAGAGCAGAAAAGGATATAATAAAGATATGTAATGCATAACAGTGTGATGGGTGATTACTTTTTCTCATTAGGCTGCAGTCTCAAGGGATGGAAACAGGTCACTGTTAATTTTCTCTTTGATGTTGCAAGGGTATCCATGGGTTGCAGCGATTATACTCCAAGGTTGGTGGAAGTTTGGTATTTGCTTTGGGTATTTTTTGGAGTTAGCAAGGGCAGTTTATGATTTTTTTTTTTTAGAAATGTTGACCGAAGAGCTCTTTGTTTCCTTGCAATTTTCACTGATAATGAAGACATTTGAGAAGCAAACCATTTTCATGATGGCAATAACAATAAAGAGTAGTAGAGTAATAAAATATAATGGCCTAATAAAAGGGAGTAAATAGTAGTAAAGTTATCTATTCAAAGTTAATAACAGTAATAAGAAAATAAATAATATATGATAATAATTACAATCTCAAGGCATCTAAACAAAGTAACAGTAACTGTGTCCATAGTAAAGGCATCTTTTGCTAGTATAAAGATTCTTATTATGTTACTGTATTTGGTAAACAGTTTTGACATATTTTGCATAGTAGTCTAAATGCATACATATACCATGTATTAAATTTAATAAAGCATATTACACTGTATTTATAGAAAGAAGATAAATTGTTCAAGGGCAATTGCATTAATGTTAAATCTCTCTCATCTTTCACTGGTACGTCAATAGGAAAATCTAACCACACAACATGTTTAATGAATTCCTGGTGAGTCCCTGTGTCTTGTTTTATGATAAATAAGGTATGAGGTTTGAAGAGTTTTCTACCTGAATTATGAATGAATTATAAGGAATGCGATCTAAACCATTTAGGAAGATAAAAGTCAAGGGTGTCTCCAACTTACATGCAGCTTAGGCAATAAATAAATACATAAATAAATAAATAATGTTAATGTAGACAGCTGGCAAAGAGCAAGTGGGAAGATGGCAATTGTGTCTTAGTGGTTGAAGGTGAAAGAAGTTTCATTCAACATCTGGACCTATAGAAAAGACCTATAGAAAAAAAGTGTTGAATTTTAGAAACTGTTGTGATAGCTGGAAAGAGTCATCAGCAAAGAGCCGGAGGAGCTGTGAGAAAGGAACTGTGCTTTGGGAAAAAGGTTGAGCTGTATGGCATCTATTCAGCATGTGGCTAAACTAAAGCAAGTACACATAGAGTTTAGCTTTATTCTTAGAGTAGACTGCATGGAGGACTGTGCAGACACAAGTAACAATCTTCTAATTCTCAATAAACTGCAAGAGGAGGAAAGACAGGATATACTCCTTGGCTACAATAACCATTTCCTTCTCTCTCTATTCATTTGTATATCACAAAGGGAAGAATCACACAGAATCACAGAATCACAAGGTTAGAAAGGACCTTCAAGATCATCTAGTCCAACCGTCATCCTAAAGATGACGAAAGAAGAGGTAGAAGGGGAAAATATAACAAGGTGGAAGTGCAGGGAGCAAAAATGATCATCAACACAGATATCTCCAACACCTTCTTACCATTTCAGTTTATCACAAAATGCATCTTGCTTTTAGAGTGTTTATTTCTTATTTTTCCATTTTTTATTATTTATTATTATCTTCTCTGCTTTGTTTTGCATATCGTTGTGAAGTTTACATGTCTGCTTCAAGCAGTTGCTTTTCTTAAATTGTGTTTGTTTTCCTCAGTTTATTGAACTTTTCTTTTTGCTGAAGGTCTTACTTTTATTCATACAAATTTAAAGAAAGGTGAAGCTATGTCCTTGCAAAAAATATTTGGTTGAAGTACAACAGCAAATGAAGCACTTCACAGAACCCACCGAATTGATGCCCAGTTAGTCAAAAGTAGTTAGGGTAAAGAGGCACCATTAAAATAATCACCCATGTCAGCAGAGAAATAAATATGGCACCTATATAACCAGTTAGTCCCTCTCAATCCATAAAATTAGTCAGGGACAAAATGGTTCTTACTTCACCCAAGAGATACAATGAATGTTCAGAGAAAGTAATTTTGAAATAGCCAGTGTCCAAGCAATTAGTGTTCAGGACTGTCATATGTGATGTGGAGCCAAAATTACTTGGCATGCCTTTTTCCTTTCAGTTTTCTTCTTCTGTGGGTCGAGTCCACTAGTGCAGTCCTTTCTAGCTTTATAAACAGGCCATAGGAATAATGTCTTTCATACAACAGCTTTCAGTAAATTTTGAAAGCAAGATTTTTGTCATCTTCAGGTTTCCAGATACGCATTTCCAGTTGATACAAGTAAAATGAAGGTTTTTTCTCTCTCCAAACTGTGGGGAAAGTATTTTCACATGTATCAGGAATGCAGTCTGCTGCTAAAATAAACTCTAGGGATGTAAAGGAAATCTTCTGTCTTTGGTTCCATATTTTCAGAGTGTGTCATATTATAATTACCTGCCACTATTGCTGAATGCAGAAGAATTAAGAGGGAACAAAGTCATGTATCATTTGGTTCCCTCTGATTCAGCCTAGCTGCTGGGCTAGATTAGGAGGAAAACCAATAAAACAATATAAAATCACCTTCAGCTTTCCCTTTCTAGAGGACTATATTTTGGCTAGAATCTATAGGTGTGAAATAGAACTCAGGATGAAAACATTATTTTTTTTGATTAAAACAGGAAGCCTGAAGAAGTGCTGATTCCAGCGGGTTAATTCCAATCAGTATGATAGGAACTGAAGATCTGATCTATGTTACACTTTAGGGTTACAAAGATGGTGAAGGGTCTAGAGGGCAAGACATATGAGGAGCAGCTGAGGTCACTTGGGTTGTTCAGCCCAGAGAAGAGGAGGCTGAGGGGAGGCCTCATGGCGGCCTGCAGCTTCCTCACGAGGGGAGTGGAGAGGCAGGCGCTGATCTCTTCTCTCTGGTGACAGTGACAGGACCCGAGGGAACAGCATGGAGCTGTGACAGGGGAGGTTCAGGCTGGGTGTTAGGAAAAGGTTCTTCACTGAGAGGGTGGTCGAGCACTGGAACAGTGGGAGGCCTGAAAGAAACTTGCACAAATGAGGTTCAGGGTTTTCCTGTTATATCAGGACATCTGCATTCTTTTCTTGTGCCCCGCTTCACCTTCTGCTCCTCCCTAATACTGTCTGTGACAACAGACACTGAAATGTGGGGTTCGTATGCAGGAAACACATTCCTTCTGGGTTGAGTCACAGGTGACTTGGCCAGAGGGGGATATCTGTGGCAGAGTAGATCATTGGGAGGGCTCTCAGCAACATTGCTAGAGGAAAACCCTAATGGTAACTAAGAATGACTCAGATAGAAGGAGTCCTTGCAGTGGGGCTGCACCAAAAGGGCTACTGGAAAAAAACAAAAGCAGCAGGTCCGTCTGGCTCTTGGGAGTCACCATCAGACATAAGACAACCTCTATGTATAGAGGTAAGGCCCATTCAGCGCAGAAATTCCTGGCAACAATGAGTTTTCTCTGCTCCTGTTCTCTGTGCAGTTGAAACATGGCTGGCTGGCTAGCTCCCAATCATCAAAGCCATAGGGAACTTAGAAGATGAGTAAAATAAGATGAAACATTGCCTTCAGTGAAATCTTAACTTTATGCAGACCAACTATGATATCAGTCTGGAAAATGTAGGTGCTGGGGTTCTTGCTTAAAAGGCTTGAACAAAAGTACTTGTTAAATTAAAAAGCTGTTAACAACAACAAAAAAAGTGTAATACTGAGGTCTTTCAATATGTGTATCTACTATTCCTATCAGTAGTTGTGATATCACGGTAAGGGAAGGTGTTTATAAATCACTCAAGTGATTTAGGAACATGTGCTCTTTTATCTTGCTTTATCTTGCTAAATGTTTTTAAAAATACTGTTCAGTTATGCTACAGGAAAACAAAAAACAAAACAAAACAAAAGAATTATCAAAAGAAAAAAGGCTAACAAAAAGCCAACAAATAAGCTCATATTCCAAAAAATAAAGTGCAAAGTTTTAAAAAGTATTTGATAAAGGCTGAATAACTACTGTTTTCCCAAGCCAATGTAGATACTTGAGGATACTAAGGCATTAACTTAGGAATTACCTTTAATTTACTCAGAGAATGGATTAAAATTGAAAATCTTACACCAACATTTTTAGTCTAGGAAATATTAGTGTGTCAAATAGCCTATTTAATAATTTAGCTTCCTTGCTTCTCAGTGAAAAGGAGACATTTTCAGAGAGGATAAAGGGTGACAATTTTCATTATACAGAGTGGTCTGTATGGAGGAAATCAGTAGCTCTGAGAAAATGGGCAGGTATTTCATTAGTTATCTGCACCTAGTTTCTGACAAGGCAAAATCATACGCTTTCATCTCTGTTGTTCATTTTTTTCCTGAAGATTAAGCATATGACCTTTAAACCTTCAGACTCTGCAAGAGAGGACAATTTAGCTTAAACTATAAAGGGAAATTAACAAGTTTGTATTCACCATAATTCCAACAGAACAAATTGCCCACAGTGGCTTATGCAATTTTTGCCCTAATTTTTGAATCTTCCTGGAATTTATTGATCCCACCAAATTAAAATAAGTTTTTCTTGATCTTTACTCTCCACCTTGCAGGTTGGAAAAATACCACATTCGTATAAAGAAATTTTCTACCTTTGAATTGGCATTGGGAAGACTTTTTACCAAGATTACTCTTTGGAACAAGTAGAAAACGTCAGGGACCTCGGTAGTAAAAGTAACTATTAACCATACAGCTGATGTACTGGTGTCTCTCGATGGCGACCCTGGTGTCTCTCAATAATGACACTTCAGATAGCTCTAGGCTGCCTCGCCCCTCCTGCATACTAAGCATATATGCATGAGGACGTAGTGCAGAGAAAGTAGTGTGCTTTTTATTCATGCCCTACCTTTCTTCATGGTAATTTTCCCTGCATATTTCTGAATGCAGAGTCAAATTTTACTTCTTTGCTGTGTAGTCCCATAGCAGGCTTGTGTCAGCTCCAAATTAAATGACTGACAAAGAATACAGTTACCTTGATGGAAGGAGATAGATGGAATCTGAACCTAGGCTGGAAACTTCATTAATGAGAAACAAATTGTTGCCTCAGAAACACTTGTCTTGTATGTTTTCTGTAAATATTGCCTCCACTCAAGCAGTGAATTGTGGTGATTCAAGGTCTTTAAGAAGAGATTGGGGGAAGGGGAAGAGTGGAGCATGAAAGGAAAAGAAGAGAAAACATCCTGAATGAGTTAAAATAAGTATGCTCTTCTGGAGAAGTTTTGAGTGTCCCTGTAGACTTCCTTTTCTTTGTCTCACTTGCCTTCAAGTCATGTAATTTATTGACCTGTAAGCATTGTTTGGAAACAAACCACTGCATGAGAACAATCCCCAGACGCCAACTTGTCCAGGATCTGGTCTATGGAGTGTATAGATGTATGTGTACATGCATGTATACATACATACATACATATATTGATACAATACATAATATTAGAATTATATAATAATCTACAGATGCTTAGTTTTTTGTTTGTTTGTTTGTTTTTTTAATATCAGGAAGAACCTAGGGACATAAGGTGAAAGGAGATTTTCAGAGGAGGAAAGCACCACAAATTCTCACTGACTTTCAGTGGGAACTGTCTTAATCTTCTCAGTGACTACAAATCTTTCCGCAATGAATATGGCTGTGTAATGTATTCAGCGTGTTCCACATATTGGCTACCTGGAGAATTATAATTCCAAGACATTGCAGTAATGCAATAAGAAAAGTGGCTTTGTTGTGGTTGTTCTTTTTAATCTGTTGAAAAAATTGTAAACCTGATGCTGGTTTGGAGCATGTGCAAGTTCTCAGTGGTGCAAAGCTACTATATACCACAAAATTTTTCCCATGGGTAGTACAATTAATGTTTCCTCACTACCTTGCCTCACATTTAACCCTCTATTAACAGCAGAGGCTATTCCATACACCTCTGCATTTGAAATTTCCTCTGGAATGAAAAATACTCACCTTGGAGCTTGAGTTGTGAATACACTGTGTGATAAGGGGAAAAAAAACCCACAACATTATGAATTTTTGAAGGGAGAATCAGTTCTTCGATAAGTTCATTCCCAAAATAAAGAACAATGGGATGTCAATGCCCAGCTGAAGTCTCCAGGCACTACCACAAAACAGAAAACGCTTTAATAAAAAAAACATTTACTGAGATGAGACAATGAAATTTACTGACCTGCAATATATTAGTCTTAGATGATATGATCTGACAGATCTTTCCTACTTACTCTTTTGAAGTCACTGAATAATAAAAGTTTTTGTAAAGGTAACTATTTTAAATGTATCTATATCAAGGCATCATCATAAGAATATTAGCAATTCATAATTATGTCAGCTCCCCAAGAGATTTGTTCTTTTTGTTCAGTATTATAATAGAAAATGACAGTATTTTGTATTTTTAAATTGGCCTTATTCTGTAATAGTCACATTAGCACCTTTTTTATCACTGGAAAAATTGACTACTTAGGCACTGAGAGACGAGTTCTCTGAGTTTGTACTATAGTTGCACATAGTTCGAACAGTTTTATTTCCACTAGGTGGAGCATTGTTATCACAGCAGAATTTTTTTTTTTTTTTTTTTTAAGTTAAAAAGAAGCTTTTGAAGTCAAGGAAGAGATTGAGCTGGAGAATTTGGATCCAGATCTAGATAAGTTCTTGTGAAGTGTGTGAGGGGTGAAGTTTGCAAACTCTTGTATTTCAGCTTGATTGGTCTGCCTCCTTATCTTGTGAATTCTGTTTCTCAAGTTCATCATTATCCTTTGAAGGCTTTGATTGTAAAAGGGAATATTTTAAGGTAAAAGAAGTGGGAATCTGAGGCTTTTTAGCATTTTTAGGAAAAAAAATCAACATGGCTGGTATGGTGCAGATTTCTGTGTCTGAAGGATGGGCTTGCAAGAATTGAAATTGGGTGGCTGAATGGATGTTTTAAGAGATTGAATTTAATGTAAATACGGTTTTGTAAAGACATCATGAATTATATGCCATTTTAGTACTAACAGACCCCAAAGGGATTACAAATTCAAAGCTACAAATTCACTGCTGAGTGAAGCTTGGGGTAGGATACAACTGAAACTGGGCGAAAGAGTAAGGGGAGCTCATAGACATACAGCCCAGCTAAGGCTTCTTGGCTACGCCAAGCTGTCGGCGTTCAGAGCCTTAGCGGATTGCTGTTGACTTTATTTGCACTCAGAAGCACAACAGCACTAAGAAAACTGCAACAAATGTGGGACAAAACACTTATGTTTTATCACGTTATAGCAAGAACTGTGTATGGATACTCACGGCTATCACTGTCAACAGATGTCCTATCCTGTTTTCAACACTAGTCTTAGCTGATATAAGCTAAATACAAGCAGGGATCAGCTGTTTCTGCTGTCCCTGAAGGCTTGTGCCTGTTCTTAGCTTGTTTTTTTTTTTTTTTTTCCTTGATTGTTAGGTGAGTGTACAACAGCTGAAGCACTTTGCAGCTGTGTACTGTGTTTAAGTGCATTGAGTCATCCTAAGAGGTAGTCCCACAGGAAGGTACAAATGGGTCTATGGTGCTGTAGTTGGGTCACTGTAGAATTTCCAAAGGGATGAACCTGGCCACACAAGAACTTTCAGGTGCCAGTAATTTCAATCAGAAAGGCAGCCTGCAGCAGAAGAGCAGTCAACAACAGCTGTTTTGTGCTGTGCTGTTAAATAAGCCACTCTGTATGCAGCAGCTGGTGAGAGGTAGGCTGTTAGAGCTGGAGTAGGCTGTGCCTGCTTTATAAGGTAGACAACAAGTTTTTTGCTTGCTAATATTGTGTATGTATGCATCTCCACTGTGTAAAAATCTGTCTATGTGCAAATAAATGCAAATTAGCTTTAAGCTAATTAGTTCAGGTATCAATGACAGTTTGGACCTCAGTCTTAGCTAGTTGACTGAGAATATACTGTCTTACTGAGATGTATCTGTAGGCCTGAGCTGATGCGGCTTTCTTACTCTAACTGAAGGCATGACCTACTCTAATAATGTCCATTAGAGGATACTTTGTCATGTTTAATAATATCCTAAATGTTTGATGTAGATTCCAATGTTAAAACTAGGTGAGTATCCTTTTGTAACTGGATGTGTATGGATCTTCTTAAGGTAAAAGAAGAGTAATGAAATGGTAAAGTGAACATTGATGTGTAATAATTTGTAAACTCAAGCAATATAATTCATGAATTATGTTTCTCCTGCATGTTCCTGTCACTGTGGGCAACAAAAACATGCTTAGCAACTTGAATATTGTTTCAAATATATCTTACATCAGGCAACTTATACCTGTACCATATGACTATGCACAACACATTCACTCTGTGGGGTGACTAACTGGATTATCAATACTTTAAAGTATAACTTTTTTTTTAAAGATAGCCATGTTTGGTCATCAAACAGTAGAGAAAATGGTAGATTACCACCAAAAATGCTTTTATTGGGTTCCACGTGCTTTTCTGAGATATTAATTTCTGCAATTTACGTGTCAGCTTTGTATAACGGAGAGCTATTGAAAAGGTGAGCAAAATTTTCAAACGGTTTCTTCAGTTATGGTTTTGTAACTCATCTAAATTGTCCTAAATTACAGAAAATATGCATTATGTATTGTGTAAGTAGTGGCTGGAAAAAAATCTAGGTGTAGATTGAATTCAAAATTAATGTTTTGCCAGATGAAAGAAGCCTAATGTGAAGAAGCTTTTCTACAGCTATCCACAGAATAACAAGGCTGAGAATACACAGCACTCCAGAAGCTTGTTGGATCCCCCTGGCTTTCAAATCAATCATGTTACTAAATCAATAATATCAATTTTTCTGTGTAAGAGACTTAATGAATAACACATGGTAGGTTGAAGAAATCAGTCCGGTTCCTGTTTGCATACTGTTTTGCTCATTATCTAATGATAATTGAGAGCCATTTTGTTTAATGACTTGGAATACAACTAAATCAATAAAATGTTTGTGGACATTGTTTGGAAAAAAAAAAAAAGTGCAGTAGCTATCACCTATTGAAATGTAATTGACAAGCTAAAACTGAAGTGTGAAGGACTATAATAAAATATATTGCCATTTATTTTTCTGTGCAATTTCTAAATGTGTCTTAGAATGTGTAAAGTCTGTGTATCTACCTGTTAGCAGAACAAAGGGAAAGACAAACCATATGTTAATCTATATCATAGAGATACCATATAAGAAACTTCATCAAGATATAGTCCAAAGAGAATAAGTCAAACCTAGTATTCACAGACAATGATTCATCAAGTACAAATTTTACTATGAGATTGAAAGATGGCATGTTGTTGCTAAAAAGGGCTAGGTGTTATACTTTAGGGGGACCATACCAGTCTTTCTTGGATTTACAATATATGACTCTATGGGCTGTTTTAGGCCCTACTCACTGAGTGTTGCCTATGTGACTAGCATAATCAGTGTTTGTTTGTTTTACCATCCTGGGCCTTGACAGTATCCTGCTTCATCCCAGCTCTGTGCTGGGAGGATACATTCACTTGTATGTCCAGCTTGTCTCAAAGATACGTGAGCTAGAACAAGTCCATGAAGAACAAGGGAAATATGTTGCGCCAGTAGCCCCTCTCCTGGGTGTGATGAGGACATGAGTATTTCAACATACCCTAGAACACACTTAGTGCCAAACTGGGTCACAGTCATTGCTGCCAGTTTCCCCATTGACCCATTATTTATGTGAATTTAGTTGTAGCTTTTTTTCTTCTCTTTCTTTCTAACAGGAAAGTTATTCAATCAAAGCCTTTTTCATTTTTTAAATTCTGGGCAATTCATTTCAAAATTTTCATTCTCAAGTCCTTCACACTTCTATTTTCCCTTTGACCTTAATCTTGACCAGGACTGTTTTCAGCTTTGAGAAGATGACCACTTCAAAGAGCAGGAAAGAGTGTATTTCTCTCAGTGCCACTGGTAGGAGTTCCCATTTTTCTGGCATATAATGGAAGTGGCTGATGAGGAAACAAAAGTTTTTCTATCAGGTGCTGTTGAGGCTGGGTGATGAGATGGTCAGAGTCTTTCTATCTTTATGCCTAAAATGTGGGAGCACCTTGTGTGGCTTTATCTTTTCTTCCAGGGAAGAGAAAAGCTGTTCCTCTTCTTCTCTCTCTGCCCAGTCATTACTTTAAAATGTACATTTTATTGGTGTCTTAAAATGGATGGCTTGCCAAATTTACAGTAATATTTATTGCAGGACATAGAGTTCATCACGTTGGAACAAACCATTTAGTTCATCTTGTCCAGTAAGCAGTTGACAGTGGCCGTGAATAACTGATGTCTCAAAGCAAGCATAAAAATAAACAAGATGCACTCAGCCAATTGTGCAGTGCCAAATCTCTGCAGGCGATTAGCTAACACCCTCAAGCATGAAATCTGATTACCTTATTATCATCTTAGCACGCATAGGCATGATTCTTAGCAATGCTATTAGTTATCCATTCCTTTTTAGAAGGTAACTATAGTGTTTGCCTCAATGAGTTCCCGTGGCAATGATTTTCATAAATATATTATGCAAACTTTTTCCTTTTGATCAGTATTGTTAGCTCAAGTTTAACAGCAGAAACACATTCATATCAAAAATATAGTAGCTGCTACTTGAATAGATACTCAGTTTAAATAAATTATTAGACTGAAAATCTAGTCAAGCCTTAATTAAAAGTAGTAACATAATGAGTTTTCCTTATTAATCACAACCTTAAAATAATATAGTGTGGGGTTCTTTTTCAAAAGAGAGAGGAAGAGCCTATCTCCATGCCCTACAAGGAATGAAACTCACGCTATTTTTAAAATGAATCCTGAAATTCCCAAGTGGTCACATGGAACTGAGAGCCATGGATTTCAGATAGTGATGAAACAGGGTGAGACTTGCAAAATTCTGCAAGTTGGTAACAGTGGGTTTATAATAGCTAAATAAAAGAGATCCCATCCTAAGCTACAATACCCTTGACAAACTTAAATACATTTAGTAGTTCTAAGCAGGCTCTATTGTTTAACCACTGACAGCCATACCAAAGCAAATAAGACAAAAAGCTAACAAGACTTGCAATCTGACCAGCTACAGTGTCTCTTCATTTCCTTCCCTCCTCCCTTTGCAGGCAAGCTGGGAGAAAAGGCAGGCCTTGCAAAAGAGCTTATATGAAACTGAGACTTCTGTGTAGTAAAACTTCTTGTATTACTGTTGATGAAATATGCATATTAGGATTTTTAAGAACAGGAACGATTGTCTGCTCATTGGCCACTTTGTCAGTGTGTCTATGACTCATCATCCCCCCCTCCAAATTACCCATGTTCTGCTATGAGTTGGTAATCGCACATGGTTAATTACTCTTTTCACAGGTTGCTGTATGCTACATCTTCTTCCTTAAATGGCAGTGAAACAGCACTTTACTGTAGATTTTACTGTATTGCATAAATCTGGCATCATTTTCTGCTGTAAAGAAGCAAGGAAGTGTCAGTTGTCAGACTGCATATAATGTCATAAAACGTCCATGCAAAAAAGGCAGATGCAAATTAAGCATTTGGTTATAGGAATCTGGCTTTTGATTTTTGGGGTTGGGGGGGGGGGGGGGG
>VXAL01007188.1:4662-25055 GCA_013399475.1 Chauna torquata
CTCCGGGCCCGCGCAGGGCGCGCCCCCGCCCTTCCTCTCGCCCTGGGGCCTCCCTGTGGAGGACGAGGGTTGACTTGCACTCCCAGAAGCGCCTACAGAACACCAGCTTTCAACCAAAAAATACCACTTATGAAGCCTCCAGGGGAGAAACCAGCGTGCTGCCTCCTGCACCAGAGTGGGCTGACCCAGGGAGGGTGGCTGCAGCCTGGCAGCAGCGGGAGGGTCGGCCCCACGCGCATCTCTCCTGCCGGCCAACGCAGCAGCCCCAAGCATGGCAGTTCCTGGCGCAACAGGGACGCCGGGGGTTTGACACTAGGTAGGACAGGCTCACACCGTGTATTGGGTTTACGTGGTAAAGGCTTGGTAGCAGGGAGGCCACAGGGGTGGCTTCTGTGAGAAGATTCCAGAATCTGCCCCATGTCAGATAAGAGCCAGCTCCAGCCGGCTCCAAAAGGGACCCACCGCTGGCCAGGCCTGAACCAGTGAGCGATGTTTGCGCCTCTGGGAGAGCAGAGTTAAGAAAAGGAAAAAAACTGCTGCACAACAGCAGCTGGGAGAGAGAGGAGTGAGGAACAGCCCTGGCAGACACCAAGGTCAGTGAGGAAGGAGAGCAGGAGGTGCTCCAGGCATGGGAGCACAAGTTCCCCTGCAGCCCATGGTGAGGACCATGGTGGAGCAGGCTGTCCCCCTGCAGCCCATGGTGTACCACGGCGGAGCAGATCTCCATGCTGCAGCCCATGGAGGAGCCCACGGTGGAGCAGGTGGATCTGGCCTGAAGGAGGCTGCAGCCCATGGAGAGCCCCCGCAGGAGCAGGCTCCGGGCCGGACCCGTAGCCCATGGAGAGGAGCCCACGCAGGAGCAGGTGATCCGGTGGGAGCTGCCACCCATGGGGGACCCATGCTGGAGCAGTTTGCTCCTGAAGGATGGACCACGTGGTACGGACCCACATTGGAGCAGCTCTTAAAGAGCTGCAGCCTGTGGGAAGCCCACACAGGATCCATTCGGGAAGGACGGCATCCCGCGGGAGGGACCCCACGTTGGAGCAGGGGAAGAGAGAGTGACCACGAAGGAGCAGAGGAGACAAAACGATATGGACTGACCACAGCAGCCCCCATTCCCCATTCCCCTGTGCCGCTCAGGGGGAGGAAATAGAAGAGGGTGGATGGGGGGAAGGTGTTTTTAGTTTGCTTTTTAGTTTCTCACTGCTCTAGTCTGCTAGTGATAGTAATAAATTATATTAATCTTCCTATGTTGAGTCTCTTTTGCCCGTGATGGTAATAAGTGAGCAAGCCTCGTGTCCTTATCTCAACCATTAAACCCTTGTCCATCGTATTTTCTCCCCCTGTTCCTTTGAGGAGTGAGCGGTTGTGGCAGAGCTCAGCTGTTTAGCTGGGTAAAACCACCACACACCTGGAAGGTGTAACTGATCCAGGAAGGAAGGCACCCCTCCAGGACTCAATTTCTCCTTATGGCGAAGGGGACAAGTGGCCCGAACCTTTAATTTGGGTTTGCTGAAAACCCATTGCTCAAGTTAGCGCTTTGGGAGAGAGAAAAAAAACGGCCAATCAAGGATGTTACACAGGAACCCAGAAAAAGGCCATACCTCCCCTCTTCCTTTGACTACTGCTCACGTTCCTCTCCACCTTGTCTTGAGGTCAGTGTAATTCTCCTCTCATCTCTATTTCGGAGAGCTCTAGGAAGAAGAGGGAAAAAAAGAAGTGCCATTCCCACTTGCCTTCAACTAGTGACAAGCAGAAGCCCGATGACCACCACGGCTCAGAAGAGCACTTCAACAAGGAACAGCAGCACACGGAAGACGAGGCTGGCCAGTACCTCTGCCCAGCCCACCACTGCTGCTGCTGACCACATAGAAGCTCTGTAAAACAATGAGGGGGAAGAGGATGAGAGGAGGAGGAGGATCAGTGTTGTATTCCACCTGATGTTTGAGGAATTTTCCTCCCACTCCATATACTCCAAAACTACACCATCATGTGTAGGGATGCTCAGCGTAACTAGCTCCACACCAGAGAGGTTCCACTCTTCTGTTTCTGATTAGGAAATGTATTGCCCTCTCTGTTGCAAAACCAGTACGGAGAGGAAAAAAAAAGCCACTGGGCCCAATTTTTCTGAATTGGACATCTTGAGAGGTCACTTGTTCCCATGTTTCTCAGGCAGTTGCCTCTAGACCTCTGGCGGGAGGAAGACCACAAAAGCACAAGAACCTCCTCAAATCCACACCACTGTACACATACTCCTCACACACACAAAATAAAAGTCCCATGAATCCACCTCTCCAGGCCCCCAACCACTGTCTCCAGGTACTGCCTCATACTCTCTTCTATCAAAGCTCCCCACTCCCAGCTTCCGCCACCAGCTCTCCATACATCCACTTTCTTCTTTCCTCACTGAAGCAGGCAAAGCTTATCCAAGTTAGAGGCAATGGGAAGCATCACAGAGCTTAAACCAACATTCGCCACTGGCCACTAAGGCAGTAATAACCTCAGGCAAGGATTTTCTCTCATGCACCTCAGCAGGGTTTGCTGCGGTGCCAGGATAATCCAGAACTCCATCACACAGAAAAGGACAAAATATTGCTCCTTACCTTAGGAAGCTCAGGGGTTTTGACAAAGGAGAGACTTTAAGTTCTCTGCTAAGCACCTTATTCAAACTGTGGTTGACCATCTGACAGTGATGCATCCAGCCTGCTTTTTCTGTATGTCTTTCTTCCTGGCTAACAGCTGATGGCTCCCTGTGAGCTGGAGGAGAGCAGGTAGCTAAGAAAGAGAAGGACAAAGGCATGTTATTCAGCAGAACAGTTCAAGGAAAACAAATCAGAGGAGCGTGAAACTCTTCTACGCACACAGACTGCGTGAAAGGGCAAACAGAACCGGTTTCACTCGTTTCTCTAACAAAGACCCAAACAGTCAAGCGAGCCTGATGGCGACTGCTGCTCTGGGGATGCCACACAGGTGCGGGTGGAGGGGTTCGGCTCTGCAGGGACACCAGAGCCTTAGAGCACTGGGAGGGACTCGGGTCCCCCCACGCAGCTCCGCTCCAGGCCCCGAGAAGCCGAAGGGGCCGCGTCCGGGAAGGCCGGCAGCCCACCCGAGGGGCGCAACCCGACACCACCCGTCCCAGCCTACCACTCCCAGCATGCCTCGGGGCAGCCCGCCGCTCCCATGGATCGCCGCGGCGGAGGCTGGGCGAGACCACAGCGCTGAAGGGCGGAGGGGTGACTGTAGTTGAGGGCTTCCCTTCCACGCAGCGTTCTCAGCGATCCCCGTTCCCCCTTCCCAGCTCGCCTGTGGAGCCGCCACGTCCCGCTCCGATATCTTCCAGGCGCAACGGAGAGCGCGGAACCGAGAGTGTCCCCACGGGGCTGCCCAACGGTTGCTCCCCCCGCCCCGCAGTCGCTTTGCGCGTGCACAGTGAATGCCGGTGCTGCCCCCCGCCCGCCCTTTTCTGTCCACGCGCTCGGCCCCGGCAGCCTGCACATGCGCAGTACTGGGTGGTCCCGCCCAGCGCGCAGCGGCGCCCACGCGCTGGTCCGCCGCTTCTCAACCGAACTTTCTGAGAGCGTCGGGGAGGGGGGGGGTTGGGGAACGCCGCCTTCTTATTGGGCGTCGGGCACGCTGCGCGGGCGGTGATTGGTCGCGGCGAGATTCGAGGTAGGGTGTCGCGGCAGGGCGAAGCGGTGCCGCCGCGAACTGTATCTAGAAGGTTCCGCGCCGGGCCCGCGCTGCAGTCGCCGCCGCGATGATGGGCCCGCGCCCCGTCCTCGTTCTCAGTGAGTCCCGTTGGGGCCGCCGGCCCGTGGGGGGGCGGGGGTCCCCCTTTCCTCTCTCCTCTCTCCTCTCTCCTCTCTCCTTTCTCGCCGCCATGTTGGCTGCCCCTCACAGCTCGGCCCTCTTTCCTAGACGCCCTCCGCAGCTGGGCCGGTTCCCCTCTCGGGGCGGAGGCCGTCTGCTCCGGGGCTCTCCTGGACGCCGCTTCCCGGCCCCGGCACGGCCCGGGCGCCCCACGCAACGCCGCTGCTCTATGCAGCCGCTGCCCGGCCCCGAGGGCCGCGCNGCGCGTTTAGCTTTTCCTGGCGGATCTCGGCTTCTCGCAGCTGTTTTCTGTTCGAGTTTCGCAGCGTGGTGCTGTGCGCTGTCGCACTCGAGCCCCTTGCACTCTCGTGTTTCTTTTCCTCTCCAGTAAGAGGTTTTCGGGGGCGGGGGGGGTTATTCCTTGGGTTTCTCAGCCTCAGCCTGCGCTGTGCTGCTCGCTGTAACGCCGAGAAGCAGGCTGTTGTAGGCCAGGGTCCGCTTTGCTATAGGCGCCCTTCCCTTATTCTCGATGCTGCATTTACTGTTGCTTTCTTTTGTTCTCTCCTATAAACCTGGATGTAGTTCTTGCATCTACTTCTGAAGCGAACCTGTCTTCATCCAGGCTAAATGTGTAATAGGTAGTCCCCAGATACGGTTGTGAGCCTCTGGTACAGCAACGGCTTCTTACACTAACGTGCCAAGGACTGAGCATCCCTGATGTATAAAACTGAATTTTAAACCAGGGTGCTACTTATCATGCACGGGCATCTGTGTCTTTTTAGACTGTGAATACTGTGCAGCAGCTTCTAAGACTTATGGGGTCTTTCAGGTTTTTGTGAATCACTGCTGTTTGATTTCCTTGGGGAATAGGTTATATCTCAGGGATGCAAATTTTAACCAGGAATGCTGTTTTTCATTGATACTCTTTTAGCAGTATGCTTTCTTAACGCTAGCTGTAGTAATTATGTTGTAAATTCTTAACTTAGAACTGGTTGTATATTGCGTGTGTGACTGGGAGGATATCTTTCATGCATTGTCAGTATCACTGTTTCAGTCTTGGGTTTTCTGGTAAGGCCAGATGACAGCTATATTTGTGCTGTTACCATTTATTTTTCCTTTGTGCTTTAGGTCAGAATATGAAACGCGAGTCTGGAAGAAAAGTCCAGACTGGGAACATCACTGCTGCTAAGGTACCACATTCTGATGTCAGTCTTTTTTTTCATTTTTTTTGACATACACACACCCAAAATCCGGAGTAGAAGGAGCATATCAAATGAATTTTCAGTGTTAAAAACAGCATGTGCGCTGTAACTGAACCTGGAGATGTTTAAACCATCAAAACCTCTTTCTCTGCAAAATCTGAGAGTGTTTAAATTGGTGTGATGCCAGCGCTCTTATAATCCCTGTGTTCTCATTCCCACACAGGTCTTAACTTCTGCTGCATCTAAGCAATTGCAGAATCATCAAGTTGCTTAGATTTCTTGCAGTGGCTGCTTGTTTCATGTAGATTATGGGTTTATTAGAGGCTGATGTATGCTATTTGGTGCCCTCTTGTATTGCCTAATTCCTTTTATTCCTCCTAGACTATTGCTGACATTATCCGAACATGTTTGGGACCAAGAGCTATGATGAAGGTAAGAAAGTTTGCTGAAATGCCTGTGCTGCATACTGACTAGAAACGCTGCACATATTGAAGGTCAGTGCAAATATTGCTTCTCTTTCGGTTGCAGATGCTTTTGGACCCCATGGGTGGGATTGTGATGACCAATGATGGCAACGCTATTCTTAGAGAAGTAAGTTTCTCCTAAGGGATTGTCTCGCTTAACTCGTGAGTCAGAATGTTCTGGGGGGATACAGTTACATAGCTGCCAATGGCACAGTTATTTTGTCTTCCGTCTTGAGAACCAACAAATACTAAACAGCGGTACCAAGAAAAGGTGCTTATTGGAGAGGAATTAAAAGTTTCTAGGTAATGCTCTTCCTCAGAAAAGTGGGTTTGATCCCAGGGCGGTAATTTTTCATGGAGGTTTTATAAAACTGGTAGGAATTCTTTGTTAATTGTAGTTACAACCGCTTGATTCAAAGCCTGATGAGTAGGCGCTTAATTTTACCATGCCAAATGATTAGATCAAGAAGTCGTTGTTGCCTTTCTAGTGCAAATGCTGTGGAAGTAACGTCACAAAGATTGTAATGCCTGAAAAACTGTGGGAGATGCAACACTGTGAAATACAAAGGCTTATTTTTTGTCTCAAAAAGAAAGAAAAACTTATGCTATAGTGGGGCAGAATGCCTTTGTTTGTTTAAAACGTGTGGTATTTGTCCCATTGAGTGATAAAAGAAGTTTCGGCTTTAGTATTCTGGACCAAAAACATACCATTTGCACCTGTACAGATTCAAGTCCAGCATCCAGCTGCAAAATCAATGATTGAGATCAGCCGTACTCAAGATGAAGAAGTTGGAGATGGGACCACATCCGTAATTATCCTTGGTAAGAAGAGTGAATAAGATGTGTACTTTTTAGAAAAAGTTAGTGCTGAGGTTTGTCTTGCTCGCTCATCAGAGCCCTGTCAGTATGCCTTACTGAGACAAGTATTTGTTATTTCCCAGCCCGAAAATTGGTTTTATTGTTTGGGTTGTTTGTTTGCTTGTTTGTTTTAAACCATGAAGAGTACTGAGTTCATTAGACCCTTTGGTGATCAGCTCCATGCTTCAAAAAGTTGTGTTCTTTTCCCCAGATAGGCACAATTAAGTATAACAAAAGGTATAGATGAGGTTAGAGCTCTCTGCATGGATAGCAGATGCTTTTGGCTGGTGTACTTTTCTCATGTCTTGACTGTTGATTGTTCTGCAAACTCATGTAGGGAATTTTTATTTTTATTTTTATTTTTTTCTTCACCCTTAGCCGGAGAGATGCTGTCTGTTGCTGAGCACTTCCTTGAACAGCAAATGCACCCAACTGTGATCATTGGGGCTTATCGTAAGGCTCTGGATGACATGATCAGTATTCTAAAGAAAATCGGGTAAGTATGGGCTGCTAGGAGTCAGAGAGAAGGGATATGGGTCTTCTGTATTGCTTAAAGATGATTCTTCAGGGAAGCATGGTGGTAAAACATAATTAAATATAATTAGGGATGAAATGAGATCATGAATAGGTTGTAGCTTGGAGTAATACTCAGTTTACTATTCAGTTTTTCCTTTCTCTCAGCACTCCAGTGGATGTGAACAACAGAGATATGATGCTTAAAATAATAAAGAGTGCTATAAATACCAAGGCAATAAACCGCTGGTCTGACTTGGCCTGTACCATTGCTCTTGATGCTGTTAAGACTGTGGAGTTTGAGGAAAATGGCAGAAAGGAAATTGATATAAAAAAATATGCAAAAGTAGAGAAGGTATGTCCTTAACCATTTCCTATCTGTGTGCTCGTTCCTCATTTTGAACTAATTGTTCCTAGGATGCAGTGGGAAGAATTTTGTGCTACTGATCTGAAGTCTGCAAACATAGCACTAAATAAAATATCTGTAAGGGTTATCAGCCTTGCTGGAGTACAGTGAAAATGGGGGCAGTTATTTCAACGGTTCTAGAATACTTCTCAAAAAGATCACTTTGCTATTTCAGTTTCCATCTACCAACCACATGTTGCCAAGCAGTAGGTTTTAGGCAGTTTCTCAAGCTCTTCCATGGCTTTTCACTTGACCTAAGTCAGTGTGTTCTTAACATTAACTCAGATTATCGCCTGAGTACGTTATATTTACTCAGGAGAGCTTTCCTTTTTCAGTACATGGCATGGATAGTTTCAAGAGCACAGATATACCTTTTTTTTTTGTGGAGTAGACTGATGCACTTCATTTCCTCCTTTCTTATGTCTGTCAGATTCCAGGTGGTTTTAGTGAAGACTCTTGTGTTTTGCGTGGAATCATGGTGAATAAAGATGTAACTCATCCCAGGATGCGTCGCCTCATTAAGAATCCACGCATTGTCCTTCTGGATTGTTCGCTAGAGTACAAGAAAGGAGAGAGCCAGGTAAAGCAAGTTCTGCTAGGGATGTCTGCAACTTCTGATTGAAGACTAGTGAGGTGAACAAATCCAGGTAGCTAGTTATCTGCGTGAGTGGCAGAAGGCTCCATGTTTTTTGCCTTTCAGAGACCTTTGGCATGATTAGGCTAATGCTGCTGTGGGATCAGTCAGTACCCTGGAGAAAAAGGTAGAAAAAATAACTGAGTCTGCAGTGTTTTGCTCACTGAAGTAGCTACAGTGATTTGTGTAATGTGACAGTCAAGAGTCAAAGAAATATTTCTCTGTTTTAATTAACTCTAGTATTGAACTGACATGGTGTCACAGTTCATCTGATCAGTACTTTTAATTGTGTAGTTCCCTTTAACTCTTTTTTTTCCCAGGCAATTCTGGGGGAGTTAACATCACTCAAGCCAGGGGATCTGTGTTTAACTCAGTGACGGGTTGGGATGAATGCAGTAAGATGTTTACACCTCTTTCTATACAGACTGATATTGAAATAACACGGGAGGAAGACTTTGCCCGCATCCTGCAGATGGAGGAAGAGTACATTCAGCAGATCTGTGAGGATCTGATGAGAGTCAAGCCAGATCTGGTCATCACAGAAAAAGGAATTTCTGGTAATGACAGTCGCGATCCTTTCTTTTGTTGAATTTGTCTTAATGTTCATGCTGTGTTAAACGTACTGTTCGGTAATTTAGAAAAAAAAAAAAAACAACTCTAATTTTGAACATGGCCCTTTTTTTTTTTTTTTAGCTTTCTAGAAAGTGGTTCTAAAATGCAGGTGTTAAAGTTGGTTCTTGAGGTTGCTTTCTGAACACGGATGCTTATAACAATATTTTGCTTTTCCAGCATTTGGAAACAATATCAAAACATAAATGAGGATAAGTTTAGCAAACCATGGAAATCTGCACTGTAATTTTGCCTTGCAGCTTGGTTTGAGAAGTGGCGTTCAGTTGCTTCCTTTCTTTTCTTGCTACTTTAAAGATGCACAGAGTTTGTAAGGATACTGCTGATTCATAAATAAAGTTGTACAAACCTGATTTCAGACTTGGCCCAACACTACCTGATGAGAGCCAACATCACAGCGATCCGCAGAGTGAGGAAGACAGACAACAACAGGATCGCCAGGTAAACACTCTCTCCTTGTTGGAGCCCATTCTTGCTTTCTGTGGCGCCGAGTTTCATTCTTATCTCACCCTTTCTCTGCGGTCCTTGTTTGTGAGCATCTAACTTAACTGTTGTTTGTGTGATAGGGCCTGCGGAGCTCGCATTGTGAGTCGCACAGATGAGCTGCGGGAGGAAGATGTGGGAACTGGAGCCAGGCTCTTTGAAGTTAAAAAAATAGGAGATGAATATTTTGCCTTCATCACGGATTGCAAAGACCCCAAGGCTTGCACTATCATTCTGCGTGGGGCCAGCAAGGAAATCCTTGCAGTAAGTTACTATATGTTCTGTTTCCCCTCCTGCCACCTTCCTAGTGTCAGTAAGTCATTGCTTCTTTGTGAGTTTCCTCTGGGTTCTGGAGTGACAAAGAATTCCCATCCTGTGTGCTGTACAAGGCAAAGCTGTGGAGGGGCAAGCCCAGCAGACCATGGGCTGTGTTTTAGCTGGTGGTGTGCTAGTTTTCTGCATCCAATAAATCTGCTTTTATGCCTACTACAGGAGGTAGAGCGCAACCTTCAGGATGCCATGCAGGTGTGTCGCAACGTCCTCATTGATCCGCAGCTGGTGCCCGGAGGGGGAGCTACTGAAATGGCGGTTTCCCATGCACTGACAGAGAAGTCCAAAGGCATGACGGGTGTGGAGCAATGGCCCTACCGGGCAGTAGCCCAGGCTCTGGAAGTCATTCCCCGAACACTCATCCAGAACTGTGGTGCTAGTACCATCCGTGTACTGACCTCGCTCAGGGTAAGGCACACACCGTGGAGTCATCCCAAGAGATTCAGTCCCTTTCTGCTGCCTCCCACCACTCAGATCAGTGGTCCTTCCATACCGGTATCTGTTGATGTTGCAGCTCTGCAGCAGTGGCAGTAGGCTTTTACGGTGAAGGAAACCTTTGTTTTTAGTAACCCATCCACCGAAGGTGATTGAAAGACTGTCTTTTTTTGCATTAGCTGGGCTGCAAACATTTGCTGAAGTTTTGTGCCAGAATGAGAAATTGTGGAATATGGAATTAAATGGTTTGAAGTACCGGAGTGTAAGCGAAATAACAACAAAGGCCTGAGGGTGAACAAAATCAAAATCTTCCTTGGAGATTCCTTTCTCCTGACATTCAATCTAATCTCAAAGTGTAATTTCTGATATAACTGTTTCCGGTGGTGTGCAGTAACATGCTTTTATGTAAATTCTAAAATTGAAAAAATTCTAATGACTGCTTGTGATTTTCTTGGGCCCATGTGTAGTTTGAGTTTCTTGAAGGTGAGTTTGCTGTATTCCTCTATTGATGATGACCTGTCATTCTGCTTACAGGCAAAACACACTCAAGAGGGCAGCCAGACGTGGGGAGTGAATGGTGAGACTGGAGCCTTAGTTGATATGAAGGAACTGGGGATCTGGGAGCCTTTAGCAGTCAAATTGCAGACCTACAAAACAGCAGTAGAGGTAAGGAGAGGAGGAGGTTTTTTTTTTTTTTTTTTTAAAAAAAACAAAGCCCTAAGTGAGCCTTTGTAGCATATCTTTTTGGAGAGGGGAATGTTACTGCTTATGCATTTGGATGTCTGGATAAGCACCACAGACTGAGTGTGGTGTTTGTCAGGTCACTAATGGAAAACCTGGGGTGGGGATGCAGAAGGGATACAACACCCATGGGAGCCTGTACACGCCCTCACGGGAGGGTTGCATGAACCTAAAATGTGTCATTTTCCATCCAACCTGTCTCTATAAGCTCTGCTACTTAGTCTCACAAGCATGGGTGGTTCTGTGTGATGGCCATGCTGAGCCAGGGCTGAGAAATTTGGTGCCGGTACTGTGCTGGAATCAAATCAGTGGCCCTGGGAGCTTCTGTGCTTTGGTTGTCTGACCAGGGCTGTGTAAGCCACGCTTCCCTTCTTAAAAGACACGTGAGCATTTGCTCACTGGTGTTAGGTCAACGGCAGCTGCTTAAAGGATGCTGTCTCCCTTTTCTGTCAGTCAGGGGGAAATACTGGTGTCTCCCTCTTCACGGGGTCCCTGCTGGGCGCTCCCACCTGCCTTTGGTGGGTGCAGTATCCTTTCTGCCCTGCCATGTGCTGTTCAGCAGTGGCCCCAGTGTGGCAGTGCTGTCCTGGGTCATCAGGCAAAGGCAGATGGTTCTTTGGTGTGAAAGCCAGGGGGATTGGATTTTATTCTTTGTGATGGGCTCTTGATAAGACCTGGATATGGGGTTTCTCCACAGACTGCAGTTCTTCTGCTCCGCATCGATGACATTGTTTCGGGACACAAAAAGAAAGGTGATGATCAAAGCAAGCAGCCTGCAGCGACCGAGGCAGCCCAGGAGTAGAGAGGTTGAGTCACCACTGGGAAGAATGGGGCACCTTGGCCCCGATGCCAGGAACAGCTCGATGAAGTGATGTGGTTTCTCCCCTGCCATGCCGGGGGGCCTCCCCATGCCGCAAGAATTAGTTTGTCTAAAGTCTGTGGCAGGGGTGGGGTAAAAACCAGGAAGGTGCTAAAAGGGCCAACATGTCCCATTAAGTGCCCGTGTTTGGTGTGGAGATACTGATGCTTAATTTAAGTCTGTCCTGTGACTTCTGTTGCTGTTTGCCTCAATAATAAAACATGCAATTTCACTGCTTGTGCATTTTATGCAAGGGGGGAGGAAACAGCCCGGCTTGGGGCTTCAGCCAGGTTGGGGCCATTCCCACATGACATCTGATGTTGTGTGCTGCCCTGAGCCCTCTCGGCGGGTTAGTGCTGTGGGCCGGGGGGCCTCCCCATGCCGGGGGGCCTCCCCATGCCGGGGGGCCTCCTCCCGCGGCCGCGATCCCCTCCCCTCCCCCCCCCAACATCCTTCTTGGAAGGGGGCGGCTCCTTTAAGAGCCTCCAGCTCCCGGGTGGCGCGGCGCCTGTAAGGGGGAGGGGTCTGGGCGGTCACGTGAGCGGGCGGTGCCGCCGCACCGGAGCGAGCATGCGGCTGCTGCTGCTGGCGGTGCTGCTGGGGGCGGCCGGCGGCCGGGAGGTGACGGCGGCACCGGCACTGGGGGCGGGAGGGGCCGGGGGCACCGGGGCCCTGACGTGCGGGGTTCGACGGGCACGGAACCTCCTCGGGCCTCCGCGGCCCCGTCCTGGCGGCCGAGCTGGCCCCGTCCCCCGGGCTCAGGCTGGAGCTGGGGGGAGGCCGCCCGCTGCCGCCCCTGAGCGCAGCCCGCCCGCCTCCGGCGCTGGCTCGTCCCTCGCCTTCCCGCAGGGCTGTGCTCCGCGGGGAGCGCCGCGGCTGTGGACGGGGAAGCGGCTCCGAAGCAGCCGGATGTGAAATGCTGACCGAGCTCGTTGAGCAACGCTTGGGCTGCGGCAGGGCTTCGTCACCCGCAAGGCTCGCAGGGAAGCCGAGGCAGCTCGTGTGCCCTCATCCAGCTGGGTAGGGGCTTTGGGATTGTCCCAGCTGGGTGGGAGCCTCCCTGAGGCCTCTGCTTCCTCCACAGGTGTCGATGCAGTACAACCCCGGCTGGAACGGCTCCTCTGTCAACCTGCTGCACGTGCGGGCAGTGGGGCCCAGTGACACCCTGCACTACATCTGGAGCAGCATCGGGGCCCCCACCGTGCTGCTAGTGGTCACGGAGGGCGCAAGCAGCGCCCTGTGCATCAACTGGACCCAGCTGCTCTCGCCCACTCCTGCTGGTGCCATTTGGATCGACCCTGCCAGCAGCGTTGTGTACTCCACCGCCGTTGTCTTCACCAAGGTACTGCCAGGGCCGTAGCCCTACCCTGGGAGAGCGGCCCCATGGTGCGGGGGGTGCTTGGGGCAGAGCAGGTCAGCCCCCAGCTTTCCCGGCTGCAGCTAAATAGTGCCTTGTGTGTCCTACCGTGTTTGTCTCTGTCTTGAGCTGTGATTTTGCTTCAAGATACCTGGCCAAGGCAACTCCTTCTTGGTCTCCCTCCTCTCTCTGCCAGCAGTTGCAGCCCTGTGGACCATAACATGAAGCGGTGGTGTCCAGAGCACCTGCTGGTAGCTTCCAGTCTCTCTCTCTCCTTCCTTCTCCCCAGGTGTTCGAGTACAGCAAGACCAACATGTTGGAGGAGGTTTTCTACCCCACCTATGACCTGTCTACCTTCTCCTGGGACAGCATCAATCGGACCCTGAACCACACAGCCCTGACAGCCGAGTTTGTGGGTGTCCCGGCTGCTGACCCCACCAGCAGCTTCTCCAATGGCAGCCTGGCATTTCGGGTAAGTCTGCAGAGGGAGAGCAGGGGGATGTACTGCCCTGGGATGCTATAGGGAAAACCCAGCGAATATTATGTCCAAAGCACCTTCTAGAGAAGGAACGTTGCTCCTCGGAGTCCTGGCCTGGGATCATGCTGTCCCTCTGACCTATGTCTCCTGCAGGTGACAGCTTACAAGACCGGTGGCCGTGATGGGACCCTGCCCAGCCTCTTGCACACAGCAAACAGCTCTAAAGTGGAGTTTGTCCTGGCTGGGGCGGCCCCCCGGGGCAACAGCTCCTGGTTCACGCTAGAGGTGGCCACAGTGGAGGAGACAGGAGTGGCACAGAGGCTGCGCTTGGCACGCTCCATCGACGACGAGTACGCTCCCACCGTCTTTGAGGTGAGTGTGGGGCGAGCGCTGGGTTTGGGTAGGTCCCCTGCAGACATCCACTGCTGCAGGAGCAAGGGTGAGGGGGACCTAGGGAAGCATCTAGTGCTGCCTGGCTCGCCACTATGGTTCACCCTGGTATAAAGACCCTCTCCTGCTCTCCCTTCACCAGACATACTCCTTGGTAGCCGAGTCCCAAAACGACAGCTCCGCGCTCAGTTTCCTGCAGTGGAAGGCAACAGCCTATGGCTCCCAGACCCCTAAGCGCGAGGACAGCATCCAGTGCCGGTCTGGCAGCCTGCAAGCAGCCAACTGGAGCCTGCCTGGGTCCAGCATTGTCCATGCCTACTTTGGGGATGGCGTTGGCAGCACCTACACCATCAGCGCCATCAATATCTCTTTTGGGGGGGAGGACGGAAACGTTTACGAGGAAAAGCGCTACCTGAGCTGGTGAGTGCAGTCTAGTGTGCGCAAAAATGCTCTCCCAGCCACTAGTAACTTGCGGTCTGGGAATCTGCTAGGCTAGAGGGTTTCTGTGTTTAGCAGCTCTCTCTCTTTGACAGTCTGTGTTTTCCTCTTATCCTGTAACAAGGAGTCTTGCAGTTTGACCCATTCCCTCACCATCCACCAGCATGGGAGACCTCCCTCTACTGTTCCATGCGGGATCTTGCCAAGAAATCCTGATCTGACCCTATCCTATTGGGATAGAAAGCCCCAGATATTCCCCACTGTGGGACAGAGCTGATCCCCATCTCCATGGCTGATGTGTCTCATTCCTTCCTGCAGGTCTGCGCTGCTGGGCTTTGGGCAGCCCCCCAGGGACACCTTCTCTCCCCTTGTCATCTCCATCATGGCTGTGGCGCTGGGCACCCCCGTGGTGCTGCTTCTGGTTGGCAGCTGCGTGGTTCTCTTTGCCCAGAGGAAACGCTACACGGAGTACGAGCCCATCAACTGAGTGGCATGGTCTCTGGAGAGTGCCCCAGGATCTTTCTTGTCCCTAGGGAAGCAACCACAGCTGCTGCAGGGGCTCCAATGCCTGCAGTCCCCTCTCTGTCTTACCCTCTGGCCCTGCAATCCAGCCTCAGAGGGGACATGGGCAACATTCACAGCAGTTGCCCTCTACCTCTGACATGCTCCCTCCTACTGTCCAGATCCTGCACCTGATCACACTTCTTCTGTCTTTCCCTGATCCACCCAGCCAAGGACAGTGACTGGGCACAGTTGATCAGGGAAAGATCATCCTTATCCCAAGGGATAAAACCACTACTGTCCTGTCTGCAGCAAAGCAACAGCAGGGATGGGCTGTGCCTTGTCCTGTGCCACTTCCAGAGCACTCCAGGTTTGTCTGGGAGGTGTTGGCCTAGGAGGCAGGGCTGGGGGCTGGTACCACTCCAACAGCGTGCAAGGTGCCTTGCTGCTTCTTGCTGTGCTGGGGGCATCCCAGCGCAGCCCCCCTGTCAGCCCAACCAGGGATCACACGCTGCTTGATCCCCACTTTGAATGGGTACCTTGTGCTGTGCCGGCCTCAGTGAGGGCTGCTGACACAAGAAGGAAACTCACTGCTGCTTTGCAGCAGCTGCTTGAGCTCAGATCCCTCCTGTTAGAGCCAGGAAGGGCTGTTCTAGCCTTGCTGTCAGTTAGGCCGTCACTGGTTCTGCAGGACCAGCTTGGAGGTGCTAATCCATGTGCTTGAAGCTGTGGGACATGCGTGATCCACGGCTGCTCGGTGCTTGTGGAGGCACCACATCACTTAGGAGTGGGCTGGGGTTTCGTGTTCTCAATCACTGACTTGTCTTTGACCAAATAAAAGGGATTTCTAAGAGTGGTTTCCTGTGGAAACACTGTACTATGGGCGAGTGGGATGAGAGCAGTTCTGGGGCCCCATGGGCATTAAAGGAAGGGAGCTGCAGCTCAGCAGGAGCCAAGGTATGAAAACGCACCGGTGAGAGGAGGGAGGCTCCTAATCTATAGTGGCTTGTGGTGTTCCAGGGTGGTTTTGGCTATGAGTGGGGTCAGCATGAGCCCAGGCCCTACCCCACATTCCTGCTCTAAAGCATATTTGAAAGAGTCAGACTGTTCCCATTTTCCAGCTTGGCAGGGCTGCACTGGGTGAATCGCTCCCAGGATAACTGCAGTTGGGGATGGGAGGCTGGAGAGTCATAGAATCATTTAGGCTGGAAAAGACCTCCAAGATCATCCAGCCCAACCTTTAGCCTAGCACTGCCAAGTCTACCATTAAACCATGTCCCTAAGCTCTACAGTTAAAGGTACTTTGAAGACCTCCAGGGATGGTGACTCAACCACTTCCCTGGGCAGCCTGTTCCAATACTTCACAACCCTTTTAGTGAAGAAATTTTTCCTAATATCCAACCTAAACCTCCCCTGGCGTAACTTAAGGCCATTTCCTCTTGTCTTATCAGTTGGTGCTTGGGACAAAGAGACCTATTTGAGAAGCCAAATGCTTAGCAGATCTAGGGCTGTAGGGGCTTTCCCTTTATCTGGGGGATTTTTATAGCTGTTTTGGCTTGTGTCCGAGAATCAGAGAGCTGTGACAATCAGGCTTATACGGGGCTGGATGTGCAGTGGTCCCTTCATGCCTGTGAAGGGCTACAGGGTGGGGCCCACAGCGGGGTGCAGGCCGGGTCCCAGTCCTGTGGGGGGGAGTAGCCGTCCTGGCCCAGGCAGCAGCAAACCTGGGGCTGTCTTACCCTTCCTGGCCTCACTGCCTCTGTCCCAGGGGCAGGGCTCCCTCTGACCCAGCTGACTGGTTTGCGAGCTACCTGGGTGCTGAACCTCTGCCAGGAGGAAGAGGTGGAGGAGGGACAAGCTGGGTGGGACTGGCCATGCCACCACGCAGGGCTGGGGCAGTCACGGTGCTGGGAGATGGACGGTGTGGGGAGGCTCCCCTGCCCCTGCTTTCAGAAACATCATTTTGGGGCTGGATGATGGCATCCCATGGGTGAAGCTGAGTCCTGGCAGGGGCAAGTCTCAGGGAAAAAAAAAACCTCCCTCCCCAAAACAGCCACAGAGCCACTCAGTGAAGGGCTTTATTGGGCGAAACCAGCTCCAGGAGGAAGTTTGGCAACTCTTACCCTAACCATCCTCAAGGAACGGGTCCTTCTGCTCCCTGGCTCTTGCTCAGGGTGTCGTTTGCCCAGCTGCAGGAAACTCCCCATGCAGAAGGCTTTACAACTCAACCGCATCAACCCCAGGGTTGATGCAGAGAGCAGGGGTGCAGTGGATGTGCCCGCGCCCTCCACCTTCAGAGCTCACAAGACAGGGCAGCAAGGAGGGCTCAGCCCCTCTGCACCTCAGGGGCCAGGTACCCGGTCTCCCTGGGGCTCCCTCACCCCCAGTACCGGAGTTTGGCCCCACTGTCCTTGGAGCGGTCCTCGGGCTTTGGCGCTGCCACGGCAAGGAGGTTTTCAGGCTCCAGGACAAACATGCTGTACAGGTTCCAGAGCAGCATAGCCAGGAGGGGCAGGAAGGTCATGCTGAAGCCAAAGGCACGGAAGGAGCGTCCGATGGCGTATGACAGCCAGTAGATCAGCCTGGAGAGGGCAGGCAGGTGGGGGATTAGCGAGGGCGATGCTCTGGGGCTGGCACCCGGCTTCGCTCACGGTACCAGGCCCAGCAAGAGTTTGCCAGGCATGGCTGCTGTGGGAAGCAGAATGAGGAATGGAGCAGGGATGAAGCAACCCTTTGCCTGTGCGGGCCTTTCCTGGCTGTCAGCAGCCAGGTGAGGCATTGCTGGAGTTTGAGTTTGCACAAGCCAAGCGCCATTTGCACACTGGGAACTGCCGCGGCCCAGGGAGCAGAAAGGAGCCACTTACCGGGAGATGGCAAAGAGCCCTGTGAGCAGGGGGATGAGCTTGAGGACCTCCTGCTGGAGGTAAGTGGCCAGCACAGCCATGTTGAAGAAGTAGAGGATGAAGAGGTGGATGGACTGGGAGACATAAGTGCGGTGGATCTCCACCTCCTGCTGCAGCTCTCCAAAGGGCTCCAGCGCAGAGGAGCAGAGGCGGGAGATGCCGCTGACGATCATCCCTGGGGGGCAGAGAGAGGGGCTGAGCAGGCGCCTGGTCAAGCTGTGTTGGGCCCAAGGGCTGGGGGAGGACCAGGGAGATGCAGCAGGATGGGAAGAGGGCAGGAAAACTCAGTTGGCTGCTCCTGGCAAAAACAATGGAGCTGCAAAGAGATCAGCCCTGGCTCTACCCACCACCCCCCATAGCCCTGGTGCCCCCGGGGCTAACACAACCCAGGGCTTGGCACTTCGGCCCCATGGCTCACCCAGGATGATGGGCAAGGTGGCAAAGGCGGCGCAGCGGAGCGTGTAGACCAGGCGGGCACTGACGGTGGGCAGGAGCGGAGCGTCGAAGGGCAGGAAGACGTAGGCCCCGTAGATGAGGCAGGGGCAGAGTAGCAGGGCCCCCACCACTGAGGCCACAGCCTTGAGGCCACCAGCACTGCAGTCCCTGGCGCATGAGCAGCACGGCCCCTCAGCTGGTGGCTTGGCCACTCGCCCCTCAAAGCCCAGTGGGTCCCTGTAGCGCAAGGGGCTGACGGGAAGGAAGACCTGCTTCTGGTGGAGGCTGTTGGGTCTGTCCCTGTGGGGGACACAGCCTCCCTTGCTCTCCTCCCGGGGCCATGGGGTGGGAGGCTTCTTCCGCTCACCAGGCATCTGCTCAATGCACTGGGGGTTGATGGGCACGAAGACATGGGCTGCCATCACAGGCAGCCCAGGGGCTTCCCCATCTTCTGCCTCGGCTGGGGGGCATGCAGGAGCAGCCTCCTCTGGTTCTTCACGGCCTCCCTCAGGACTTGAGCGCCTCTTAGTCTCTGTGGGCTCCAGCTGGCCCCGGGTGCCATGCTGGCACTGGTCCCACAGCAGGGTGGCATCGGGATCCCTTGGGTGTTCATCTGGGGCTGGAGGCACCTTGTCAAGGGGGGCGGCTGGGGGCACTTTCCCCAGCTCCAGCAAAGCCACCTCCTCTGGGGGCAGGATGGGATCGGCAGCAGCCATGAGGGTGGTTGGCTCAGTACTAATGGGGATGCAGCTGGGCCTGGTGAGAAGCTCTCCCGTGTTTTGGGGTGTCAGGAAGGTACTAGGCTCCCATACCTTCTAACTTTACCCTGCGCAAGAACAGAGACAGACAAAAAGACGACAAATTTGAGAGGTGTGGGCTCATGCACGCAGCCCGTTACAACACGAGGCACAAACAGGCAGCGGCCACCCCAGGAGTCTCCACCCCCCTGTCTGCAAAACAGGGACAGACTGGGAACTGCCCCCCACCCACCAAAACACCCCAGGTTTCCGTGCTGGGGATGAGCCATGTGGCTTGGGGAAGCCGGACACTGCCTGGCCAATGCAACTGGCTCCACCCGCAGCTCCATCCCGTGCCAGCATCAGCCAAGCCCAGATATCTGGGGAGAGCCAACAGGACCACATTGGGGAACCACGGCTAAAGCCGGGATGGGCCAGATTTGCTGCCTCTTGTGGCTGAGACAGATTTGGGGCGGGTGCAGGAGGTGGGCAGGTGCCACTTGCTGTAGAGTACCAGGAGATTCAGGCAGAAATCCCTCCATTGTTCCCTCTGGGCAGGGAATCCGGGTCTCTTAACCCACTCCAGGCATTGCTGGCTGTGGGCACAGGAGCCTCCTGCCATGAAAACCCCTCTCCCTCTGGCACCTTCCCCCATGCATGCCCGGAAAGAGTCCTGGCCTGGCCACGGGCATGGTGAAACTGAGGCACAGAGCGGTGCAGGGCTTAATCTGAGGTCCAGGCCAGTGAGGATGGCTAAAGCAGCTCCCTGCCCACCTCCATCTCCCCTCTCCCAGCCCCACTCGCCCGTAGCCCCGTGGGACACAGGAGGAAGCTGGCACCAAGCTCCCCTCACCGTGAGACTTACTTGGAGAGAGGCAGGGGGCCATGGGGTGTTGAGCCGCGCGGCAGCAGTTGCAGTGCTGGGAGCCTGCGAAATGCTTCCGAGGTCTCTCTGCCGTCTGGACTTCAAACCTGTTTAACCAGCCAAGGTGGGGCCAGGCAGAAAGGGGCAGGCGCAGCAGCCTCGCCCAACACAGCACGGAGCCCACAGGCGCCGCGGGTGCATCCTCTGCGGAGCGGGACAGCCGCCTCACAGGGCTGCGCCTCCCACTCCGTGGGGCGATTTTTGGCCTGAGAGGCACCAGCAGCCAGAGGGCTGGGCCCTCGCGGGGAAGGCGAGGCCCTGGAGCTCGTTTGCAATGGCAGAGACTGGGCCAGGCGTCTGTCCCAGCTCATCCCACGTCTGCGCTGAGGGGGAAGGGCCAAGGCAGACCTGGGGAGCCCCAGTGCCAGCCAGGCAGCCCTCTTCTTCTCAGAAACACAGCACCCGGAGCCGCTGTTCTTGTCGGACTGCAGAACGCTGGGGTTCCTGCCACAGCAGGAGGGCTTTCTCCTGAAGCCCTACCCCACACGGCCTCCTTCTCTCACAGCCCCCACAGCCTGCAGGAGGGCAAAGGCGGCTGGAGGAAGCGGCGTTTGGTGCCTCCCCCTGTCATGGGGCGGTGACAGTCGCCCCCCCGGCCCTCAGCGCCACTGCCCCTGCTCGGCGCGCGGGGCGATCAGCGCAGCTAGCTGAGCGACGCTGGTGCGGCCGCCACATTTGCCAGCGCTAAGTATTGGCGCGGCGGTCGAGAGTGTGCGTGAGGGTGGGGAGCTCTCGCGAGATGACGCCGCGCGGCCGCCATGTTGCCAGCACTAAGTGAGGGCGCGGCGAGAGGGAAGCTCTCGCGAGGTGACGCCGACGCCGCAGCCGCCATGTTTGCCCGCCGCTCCTCGGTCTCGCGGTCGGTCT
>VXAL01007188.1:25446-52497 GCA_013399475.1 Chauna torquata
AACAGGGGGAAGGGCAGGGGGGGATCCATGGGAGATTGGAGGGGAACCAGGGGATGGGAGGTTGGAGGGATATTCAGGGAAGGTGGGGGGAAGACCAGGAGAAGGAGATGGCAGGATTTAGGGGGAAAGGGGATGGTGGAATTTAGGGAACATTGGGGTGAAGGAAATTGCGGAGGGGTCAGTGGAAAGGGATGGAGAAGGATCCTAGGAAGAAGAGTAGAAACAAAAGGAGGTGGAGGAAGGAGCTGTGGGGGATCCAGGCAAGGTGGGGGAAGAAGGCAGGGGGGTCCAGGGAAGATGTGAGGGGGTAGCAAAGGCAAAGGGGGTGTGGGGCACCCAGGGAGATGAGTCAGGACGTGGGGGTTGGAGGAAGGAGTTGTGTGGGATTCACTGAGATGGGGCAGGAGATGATGGCGGGTTGAGGGGGCAGGAGATGTGGGGATGCAAACAGGTGAGGGTGAGATGCGGGGTCATCCAGGGAGGGGGGGACTGTAGAGGGTGTCCATGGCGTTGACAGCACACAGGGAATGCATGGGAAGAACTGGAAGAGATGGCCTAGTGGGCAGGGGCTTGGGCCAGGGTACCCTCCTGCTGTAAGGAGGGCAAGACTACTGCAGCTGTGGACCTTCTTGATAAAAACGCTCCCTGGGACTCCACTCTCACTTGCATTTCAGCGCTGTGTTGCTAGTGTCGGAAGACAAGATTCTGATGGCCTTGGTCTCCTCAGCCCAGCAGGGGTGAGGTGCTGTGCTGTCAGCGCTAAGGTGCCTGGCCTCTGCTCTGCGGATGACTTGTTTTGTGACTGTGTCCCAGTTATTGCCCCCTTCTGTCTCAGTTTCTCCATTAGTAAAGCAGATTCATAGTTGAGTTTCAGGAGTGACAGTGGGGTTTCAAAGATAAGCAAGATGGTGAAGGCAGGAGACTGATTTTTATGCAGGGCCCATTTTCTTTTGTCTTGCTGACTTGCTCGGTGACACTGGGCATGTCCTTTCGTCTCTCAGAACCTCATTGCCCTCTTCTAAAACAGGGCCACACTTGCCTCTCTCTGAGAAACCTGGCAAGATCCTTGCCCGAAGGTACAAAGCAGTAATAGCAGATTTGAGTGGTAGTCACTAGAATTTGTTTCCCCGATGCGCTTCATACAAGCGTGTTCCTTGCCCTTTGAAGTTAGATTAGGTGGATTTCTTTTTCTGGTTGCAAGGTCAGTGGTAAAATGCCATGGCTTGGGTCCCCTGAGCTGTGGGCTTCAGTATCGCACTGGAAGCACCTCCCGGGCTGTGGAGCTCTGCGCCTGCTGTCCGAGTGAGGTGCCCCATTTGACCTGAGGGGTGACTTTCCACGTCTGCTGGAGGCTGGGCGAGTGCAGCATAACACCTTGCCTCCTGTCACCTGATGTGACAGGTGTGATGGACAGGACTGGAGAGGATGTGTGTTTTCCTGCTTGCGAAAAAGAACATATTTTGTTTAAATCACCCTCATCGTGGTTAATGATGTTTTACTTTGTGGTCACAACAGATGAGGAATGTGTGTGGGCAATAATTGCTTCCTAGCTTACCTGACAAACGGTACCTCATCATTTTGCTCGAGCTCACAAGTGCACATCCCTTGACCAGATGTTGGATTGGTCATCAAGGCAAGGAAGAGGCTGTTTTCTTTTAAAAATTTTTTATGGCAGAATTAGGTGAGTGGTTTCTTACAGCATTTTTACAGCAGAAGAAGACGGCTACAACTCCTGTAGATATCTCTCTTCTTTTAGCTGTAAGTATTGTGATTTTAGTGCGGGGTTTGTAATATCTGCAGTGGCCACAAATTTTCTTGCTGCATAGCTGATAGCTCTCTTAGCAAGCTTTCTACATTAACGGTATCTTGTCAATTTTTCTCTATTTTAGCCTGAAGTTCAGTTAGATGAAGTGGTAACTTACTCTCCTTTAAAAGACGCATTGTACATTGTGTGATGGCTGACTGTCTCTGGAAACTTTTGGCTGCCAGATTAAACTGTGCTTTTGAATCACAGATGTTTTTGAGTGTCACCCAACTACAAACTGTGTTGGCATGGAATGAGATTTGTGTCTGTCTGTTGTGGGAGCAGTGGGAGTCAAGCTCAGGTCTCTGCAGTCCTTGGTGTGCTGGCTGCATAGGATGGTCCTTAATGTTTTCCATTTAACTCTTTCTGGATTGATAATCCCTGAGTTTTACCTCACAATGTGGCAGCTGGATTTTACTGGGTGCTGTTACAATGTGCTTTTTAGCTTAGGGTGACTATATTTCTTTTCCTGCGTTCTGGGTAGCTGCTAGCTCATTGGCTTTGCCCTGCTCTTGTCTGCCAGCCTTGTTCTGGGCAGTATTCTTTGTGTACTGACACCTGCCAGAATGCAAGTGAATGGCTGCAGTTCCTTTCCCTGACAAATGTCTTACTCCTCAGAGACTGTGGCTCTTAGTGATGTATTAAATAAAGAAAGATAGAGAGGACAAATCTCCCTGCCCTGTCACCCTGTCCCAGAACTTTAGGGGAAAGTGTTGGATCGGTTTCTGCATGGCCAGAGAGGACTTGGCGTTGGACCGTTTCCACTCTGCTTGGCATGATGTGCTGCACTTGGTTCTTTTAATAGACCGGTGTCTGATTTGCCTCCTCTGCGGTTCTGATGTGCTGTCTGAAAGCAAGGTTTAAACCTAGCAGGTTTAAAACTGGTTACTGAGACAAAATTTGGCCTCTTAACTGCTGAATAGAATTCAGCCTGTGGTCTCAGCCACCCAAAGCACAAATGCTAAATAGCGTTTTAATTAGTGCACAGTTTACAGCTCCTGTATTGATGTTTCCTAACATTTTTGAAGTGAGGTAGGCTCCAGTCCCTTTTTGTCCTCACCATGTCTCTTTTCCTTACCGCTTGATGATTCTTGCAGGCCATCACAGATTCTTTGCTCCTGCCTCTGCCTCCTCCTGGAGCTTGTGCTAATAAGAAGAACTTCTAGCATGGGGTCTGCCTTGTGCCTTACAGGCACCTACATCCTTGTTGTGGTTTAACCCAGCAGGCAGCTAAGCGCAACACAGCCATTCACTCCCTCCACCCCAAGGGATGGGGGAGAAAACTGGAGGAAAAAAAGAAAGTAAAAGCTTGTGGAATGAGATAAAGACAGTTTAATAGGACAGAAAAGGAAGGGAAAATAATAATAATAATAATAATAAAAGAACATACAAAGCAAGTGATGCACAGTGCAACTGCTCGCTACCTGCTGACCAATGCCCAGCCTGTTCCCGAGCAGCGCCTGCCCCCTGCCACCCCAGTTCTGTTGTTCAGCATGACGCCGTACGGTAAGGAATATCCCTGTGGCCAGTCTGGGTCAGCTGTCCTGGTCCTGTCCCCTCCCCACTTCTTGTGCACCCCCAGCCCCCTCACTGGCAGGGCAGCAGGAGAAGCTGAAAAGTCCTTTGCTCTACATAAACTCTGCAGTGTGTTATCACCACTATTTTCATCAAAAATCCAAAACACAGGATTATGTGAGCCTCTGCGAAGAAAATTAACTCTATCCCTACCAAACCCATGACAGTCCTAAAAGATAAATCTTGCTGCCCTGTGGCTTTTGAGTCACCAAGTCTTTCTTTTTGAACCTGTAAAAAAAGTAGCAGAAGGGACTGGTGTCTCCAGGTGCCCATGCCTGGCTGTTGGTATGGCAGACACCGTCCAGAATGCCCTCACTCTGTGCTTGAGGGAAAGGTGAAATACCCTCCAATATCCCTGGAAGGAAACTTTTCTGTACTTCACATTTGGCAGGCATTTGAGCCCTGGTGCATGTGAGTAGGCTTCTTTCCTTACCTGCTTGGTTGCATTTCTTACCCACTGTTGGCAGTTGTGTTTGGTAGGCACTCAGAAAGGGTGCTGTGGCCACTGCCTTTTCAGCAACTCGTGTCATGTCACGGGTGTCGTACTGCACGGCATCAAGGTGCATTTCTGTCTCTGTTGAACTTGAGAGGATCCTTTAATGAGGTTTTATGACCCCTTTTTTAGATATTAAAGAAAATAGAAGCTTGCCTGGTGTGTCAGCTACTGAGCAGTGAGAGAACCTGGACCACGTACCTGTAAAGGATTCTGAATTTAGTAAATGGCAGGAGAAGTGGCCAGTGTTGGGCCTTTGAATACAGTTAAGATGCCCACGTGGATCTGGACACATGGGTTCATGCCTGTACACGTGACATTCCACCCTAAGGGCTGACCATGTCCTTGGGTGCAGGTGCCTACTGCGTGTAGTCACTGCGAAATCACTTCCCACTTTGAGGTGTCAGTGACGTGTGAGCTTGTATCCGCTGCGCAGCAGCTGCCAGTTCGGTGCACAGTGAAAGCATTTTTACAGCTATTTTGAAGATGTAGAGACTACCTATTTGGGGAAGAGACGATCGTAGATTTCCTATATTTCTCTCTGGGAATCAAATGAATCAGCAGTTCCCCTTTCTTCTGGTCACCCTTCTGCATAGGACACAAATGAGTTCCCTGTGAACCACACTGTTTGCTTCCTGCTGCAGTGTTCACTGCAAGAGGCTCTTTGGGAGATCCAGTGATGGGATATTAATCACAGGCTGCAGTAAGGATGTTTGCTGCCTGCTGCTTTGGGGAGATGTGTTTTGGGGAAGTCAGATGTGTGTGGAGGTTTATTTTTCTTTTTTTTTTTTTTTCCCTTTGATATGCTGTGAGTTTGGTTGAATGCTTCATACTTACTGTCTTACCGGTTAAACAAAAAGCATTTTACTTGCTTGCTTTACTTGCTTTTGGGGGTGTTAGGTTGTTAGAGTTTGCAAAAGACCTTCACACCATGTGAGAAAGATGTTAGTGAGCAGAAGTAGCTGTGGACATCAAGGTTAGTAGCAGACTTCTGTGTAATTCTTACTCTGTTCTTGGTTTTCTTCAAGATTATTTAGGAAGAAGTTGGTTCAACTCCGTGGTGTTTTGATCTCCTAAGCCATTGTGTAAGGCAGTCTTCTTCCCTACATTCCTCTTCTTCTATCAGGTTTTGTGGTTTACTGAAAGCAAGAGAGATTTCCAGTTATTCCTGGATGAAAGGCTTCCTGAGACATAGCATGAGATGGGACATTTTCTCTGAGTTCCCAGATGTCTGGTGGTTTTTTTTGTTTATTTGTTTGTTTCAACGAGGTTCCTTTTGGTGTGGTGGGTTTGGAAGGAGATTTGCCTTGCTGGTAAGGGGCTGGTATCTGAAACTGTCAGTTACCTTACAGTAATATCTGTAGTTTTCAAGGAAGTGGTGGTGGTTTCAGTCTATGCATATGGTTTTGCATGTTTTTGCTTGCAAGTACCATGTGAGTGTCCTGTGTGCAACATGGCATCCATTCGTGTGTGTTCACAAAGAGAAAGATCAGTTGTTGCGTTGTGCTGTGAGCGTGCCAAGGGAGTTTGCTTTCTGCAAACGATGGAGATTTCTGTGGGGGAGACTGTTAGCAGCACCCACCCGCTCTGCCTCACAGAGGTTGGCTCCAGTCAGGTCTGTCTCGTTCTGTACTTGCAATGCATCTTCAGCTTCTCGTTCAAACAGCTCTCAGTGCACAGCAGTAGCAGTGATAGAGGTATTAGAGCAAACGAGGAATGACGGGTAGATAGATGAGAAGTGGAGGGACAGAACGAGTATCTGTGGAGTTTGATAGCTAGTAGCTGGGGATGGCTTGGAGGACACGTCTCTTTTGAGAGGAACGTGTAGAGACAATAGGTGGCAAAAGTTAATTTCGGGAGTCAGTTTATCGACCTCAAACACAGGCTTAGAGATGATCTCTCTTGGTAAAGGATGGTTTAATGTGGCTGTTCGATTTTGCTGTATCGAACTGTCCATGAGATACTGATGAGAGTACTTTCTGTCAGCACTAATTTTTCTGTAAGTTGCTGGTTTTATTTCATTGGAGTGTTCTGGAATTGTAGTCTGATTTGTTCACAGCATCAAACTGGTGAGTGTTTGAGATTTTACCTGCAGTGGCATTCCTCTCAAGGAGGAGAGTCTCAGGCAGTAACTCACAGAAGTGTTTTTTTGCACAGCTCAGATGCTTTGAGGTCACTTGGTCTGTCTTTTAGCTGGCTTTCAGGGAAAAAAAGCTGGCACAAATTTCATATTTTAGACTCTTTTGACATACCTCTGTTACCTGTCATCCAGAGATCTTTAAGAGCTTTAATCAAGGAATCACGGTAACAAAGGTAAGGAAGCTTTGACAAATAAGTTGCCTTCCTTCGTAGGTAAGTTGGTAAGGGAACAGGAGTCGGTGGAGGTTTGACTTGCTCTATCAAAATGGTGATCATTGGAAATGAATTTATTTTTTAATCATACAGCTCAGTACAACTAAATTAATATGAGTGTATGTGTTGCATGATTTAATTGCTGAGGTTAAAAGTTGCTAGCATGTCCAAGGACATTTCTGAATTTTCTGCTTTTGAAATAATTGACATTTTTGACCATACAGGCAGTGGTAACTGGTAATTAAATAGCTGATTTGCAGCAGAAACTTTCTAGTGTATGTATGCTTTCTTCTTCTTTCTATAAGCTTTTTAAAGTGGTCTGCAGAAAGAAAATCAATTAATATGGTATGGTAGAATAATGCAGCTTTGTCATAGTGGAATTAACTAGGCTGGTATGGTTCTATGCAGAGATTCCAGATCTTGTAAAATAATCTCAGATAACCTGCCGTGCTGAAACTCCTCTTTACATATTACCTTGCAGAGCGGTGGTAGAAGCTGTTCATCGATTGGATCTCATCCTTGGTAATAAGGCAGCATATCAAGAAGTGTTCAAGCCAGAGAACATCAGCTTGAGGAACAAGTAAGATGGGCAGGGCACTTGTTTTTTTGTATTTGTTTGGAAAAATCCATGTGAAGTAACACATGGAGGTTTTAAATCAGCAGTTTCACAGTGCATTTGATTCATGGTGCACCCGCTGATCAGGGATCCTTCCAGGTTTTTGGAGCAGAAGCTAGATAGATTTCAGGTCTGTATTTGAACAGCACCTAGTCATAGAGTCCATGGCTGGAGGCTTTCCAGGGTGCCGTTGTAATACAAATAAGTTGTCTTCACGTTGGCTAATGCTTTCCTTGTAATTATCTTTTAAAAATAATTTTAAAAAAAAAAAGCGTGATGTAGAAACTGCATGTGAGAAATCTTTTATCAGGTTCAGAGGATACCTAGTGGGGTTGACTTATTAATTTTTTAGTCTATGGTCATAGACAATTTTTGACACTACTGCAATATAAGAAGTTACTGATGGCCAGCTGAGCCAAGGTAACTGGTTAGGTGTATGGCTTTTCCAGATGGTCTTGTGTGGGAGCGACACAAGCTGTACCATCACCAGATGGCCTAGCTCATCCATTGTAATTAACTCTAATTTTCCTCGTTTTTGCTCATGTAGTGGCAGCTGTATTTGAAGCTGCTGTAGCTAAACATGAATTCTTTGCTATCTGTCTCAGGCTGCGAGAGCTGTGTGTGAAGCTGATGTTCTTGCATCCAGTGGATTATGGAAGAAAAGCAGAAGAATTGCTCTGGAGAAAAGTTTACTATGAAGTTATCCAGCTCATTAAAACTAATAAAAAGGCAGGTGTCTGTTGCTCTGGCATGTTGCCTGGCCAGGCAGTGGGTCAAACCAAGTTAAAAGCTTCATTTGCTTGGAGATATTGTCGTCTGAACACAGGGCAGTCCTGAATTTTAATTGTGGAGCTGACAATACTTTTTGTCTAGTTGTGGGCGGGTAACTTCTAATGATCTGCTGAGAGGGCTGCCGTTGCAGAGTATATTCCAACATCATTTACTTAATTTTTGTCTTCCCAACTTCAAAAGACACATTTTCCATGTAGAATGAGTGCCAGTGATGGTCTTAGGAGGCTTTGTCAGTGCTGATTCCCCCCACGCACACCAGAATTGATCACTGGAAAATAAGAAATATTCACATTTGTGTTTTCTAATGCTGTGAACTGTCTCCTGGTGATCTGGTTGGCTGAATGTAATTAAGGTGTGCTCATACCAGACGCCTTGATTTTACTTTTTTATTCTTTGTTGCTGCAAGTGTTTCTCCTTCTTGATGTCAGCCCTTAGTAAATACTATTAGATAAAATACTGATGAGCAAGGGGAGATGCAGAGCTGCGCAAAACCAATTACAGCTGAGTTGCCCACTGTCTTGCATCATACTTGGTATAACTTGAGTTTCCAGACTAAAATGTTACCCGGACTGCATTAACATCTTCTCACTTCTCTTTCCTCCAGCACATTCACAGCCGTAGCACTCTGGAGTGTGCGTACCGGACTCACTTAGTTGCTGGCATAGGATTTTACCAGCACCTTCTCCTCTACATTCAGTCTCACTATCAACTGGAGCTGCAGTGCTGTATTGACTGGACGCATGTAACGGACCCTCTAATAGGTTAGTGTTCAGTGTGTCGGGCTCTTGGGTAAGGCTTGGATCCCACACAGGTGGCTTCCCTTTGTGCTAGTCCATCCTTGTGTCGGCATTCAAGGGACTATCTTTTTTAATTTTTTTTTCTGGTGAGCTTGTTACCTGTTTAGAACAGACTGTCTGTCCTGTTCTCTTTTCCATGGCACTTTTTTTTTTTTTTTTTGAAATCAGCAGGTTTTTGTCAGAATATCCCATTCACTAGATGTAAGACCCTGTTCCTACTCTTGGTGCCCCATCTGTCTGTACTTCTTTTGTGTACTTCCTAGTTGTACGCTTACTGCGTGTAGCTTTGAAACTGCCATTGAATCTTGGACTGAGAAGATGAGGAAGCTCCTGTAACAAAGCAAGCTGTATGTTAGCTGTCTCAAGTAACTGCCTCTGTGCATGCCCTCTAGATGCAGAGTAATTTGAAGTATCTTACCTATTAGGGGAGGAAAAATAAGTGTTCACGGTCTTGAAACAGCTCAAGGCTGTATATGGGTTCACATCCTAGATTATCTTGCAATACTTTGTTCATCTTCACACCTGGGTTGTGCTCAGTGACCTCAAGGTACATGTTTCTGTTTAGGTGAGTTCAGCTGAGAAATGGATTGTCTGAATTTTTGGGAATTGTATTAGCAAGGGTTTAATTGATTTTTTTTTTTTTTTTTTAAAGCTAGCCGTGGGGAGGACGACAGAAATTGGAATAAGAGAAGTTAGTACGTCTTTAGCAATAGAATGTTTTAGTCGCTGGTATCCTATTCTTAGCTTCTGGGAGATGATTGTATCATGATCAGCTTTGAAATGTCAGTTTATAAGGCAGATGTCCCTGGCAACTGTTGCTTTTAGAAATGTATCTCGGTACTGCAGAATTAATAAATTTTCAAAACGCGCATTCCAGATGGGCTTGTACCCTGTGGTGCATGATTGCATTTGAAAGGCTCCCCTTACTCAGATTTCTTAATGTGTTCAGGCTCTATAATTAAAATGATGCAGCAGACAAATAGGTAACTTGATAATTAAGATGTAACCTTGCATATCCAGAAAGGATGGATGTGGAAGAATCCTGTATGAACTACAAATTTGGGTGGTGACAACTTGATTGTTATATAAAGGAAAGTAAGAGAACTAAAAGGAAAAAAAAGAAAAGGAGGATAGATCCAGTAATGTATGTGGACACAGCTTTGAAGGCCTTGTATCGGTATAGTGTGACTCGTACAGTGCCTGTTAGTAAGTGGAAACCATTCCTCACTGGTCACTTAAGCCTCCAGATTTCACTTCCACTCTTTTAAACTAAGTGAAGAGGAAAGCAACTCAGACTGCAGATTGGACTGATCTTAAAATCTTCCTTTGGGATTACTGCTTGAGGGATTTTTCTCCTCCAGAAGATGGGAGACCTTGGCAACAGGAAGACTGAACCTAGACTGCGTCCATGGCACTGGTCTTGCCCAGTGGCAGTAAATGGTCTCTGGAGAGGAAGGACAAACACAAGACCTTTGCCTCCTGAGCTCCAGCTGAGCCACGGTCCCACAGGCTGGGGAGAAGGTGCTGATGCAGAGATGGGAAGCGGTGGCTTCCCAACTGCAACCCCTCCCAGGGACTGAGTTGTATTTGACGGCTTAACTTAGATCAGGCCAGCTGGCTGGAGCCGTCCCCTGTTGCTTTTGACACTTTCCACTGCCTGAACTGTTTTTTTTCCCTGGAGGCAGTTCTCCCTGCCTGACTGCAGCTGCCTTGTCTACAACACAGATTTGGTGTCCTGACTTTTCCTTTTTTTTTTTCTTTTTACTTCTCTTCCTCCCTTTTTGTTGGCCAATCCTAAATCCAGATCTCAGTCTTGATACAAAGAGTTCGTTTCCATCTTCAATGTCAGGGAGGGTATGTCCATGGTGTATGCTGTCGCCAGGTGCAAGCATGCTCAGCCTTTGTTCTGCCTTCCAGGGATTTGCGCCAGCTCCTATCCAAAGGCCTCATTAGCCATGCTAACAAAATCAGCCTCTCTGCAGGCCTTATTAGCTTATGCTCGATGCTGTGTTAACACAATCACATGGCTTGTAGACAGGAACTGGCCTTTGTCCTCTCATCTGAGTGCAAGCGTAGCCAGCTCGCTGTGGCATACCTTTTAGACAAAGTCTGAGTGACAGTCGTTTCAGTGACTGGTAGTGATGCAGTGACATACGCTGCCCCTAATCAGCAGGGAGCTGAAGGGGAGAGTAAGTGAGCATCAGTGTCATGCATTTTTCACGTTTTGACATCAAGGGTGAACCATTGCTCATCTGTAAGGTGCCGCAGACAGCAACCTACAGTGTGGTCTGAACATGTGATCTTTGTTTTCACCCAGTGAAATGCTGGGTGTCTCAGGCAGAGGCGTAGGCTGCTCATGTGTCTTTCCAGCTGCCTTTACCCAATGGTGTATGTGATTTCATATTTCACATGTAGGCTGCAAGAAACCTGTGTCTGCATCAGAGAAGGAGATGGAGTGGGCACAGATGGCATGTCACAGATGTCTGGTTTATCTCGGAGATCTAGGTAAGAACAACATCATGTTTCAGGGTAACCTTTAATACACTAAAGATGGTGCCTATACAGCACTGAGTCCATGGCTGTTAGTCACGACCAGTAGTTGCTAGCAAACACTGGCTTCTCTTGCACGTTTGTCAATGACTGGTTTAGGGTGAAATCCTCATGGATAACTGAACTGCTGCAGATTGCAGAGGCTTTGTTTTTGTGCCAGTAGATGAGGATTTTGCTTTTAGCAAACAGCTGTATTTCTGAATGTTAAAGAATGGGAAGCCTTTGCTTTCGTTTATGTTGTTTGGATAGTGTGAAGGAAGCTCAAAGCGTGCTGAATTCTCAGTTCAGACTTGCTTTGAGGCTGCCTTACAGAGCCACTGTCATGAACAGAAGTGTAAATGAAAATCAGATTTGTTAAGCAGTATTGTGAATCAATCCAGAGTGAGAGGCCACTGCAAAGCCCAAGGTTCTTTGTCATTGTATCTGGCTGTGTGTCACCCTTTTTATAGCAGACCTATCTGTCCCACAGTCACGACCTCCTGAAGTGTGTGGTAATCGTGTCAACTTCTTGCTTGATTGTGAACATGTGGGTGTGAAGGCAGTGAGAAAACATGTAACAGTGTGGAAAACAGCTATTTGAAGTGTGGCATGGGTAAATGTGCTTGACACACAGCAGACTTCAAGCTCTTGAAACCTGTTGTGCTTTATTGTGCGTGAATCAGCCTAAGAAAGTACAGCAAATAAATGTTTTATGGGGGTGGTAAGAGTGACATACGTGACTGGTGGGAGACAAATGTGCTCACCTCTTCACTGTGCTTTCACTGAAGGTTTCCAAGATGTCTCCCATCCCGCCTGTGTCCCACCGCTGCCGCCCCCACAAATAAAGTTCAGTCTAGCCACAGCCAGGTGTTCTGTGTTTGATTAGGTCAGCTGTCTTGCTTTAGATTTCACACTCTGCTGTGGTAGAATATAGCCTGTTTGAAGTACTGGAAAACGGAATACAACACTGAATTATTTCAGGGAGAAATGAATCCACACTTAACACATGGAGGAGAATTTCTTTCTTTTGCTTACATGCCACCACAAATGTTGAGGGATGTCCCCTTTGCTTGAAATGGCAGGGATTGTAATGTGTGGGACAGTGTAGTTAAAAGTGTTTCAAACAGGCCTGGGAAGCCCCGTACATTTCTTTGTTTTGCCATGAGTGGTTCTTACTTGATGGATTCATTGACTTGGTCAGTATTTCTAGTTTTGTGGTGTTTTTATTCTGTAGGGAAACTGTGCTCCTCTACAGAAGAGAAGAGAAGATGCTGGCCTCTCATTTCTGATTTGCAGTGTGTGGTTTTCTTTCAGCTCGTTATCAGAACGAACTGGCAGGAGTGGACACAGAGTTGCTGGCTGAGCGGTTTTACTATCAAGCCCTTTCTGTTGCACCACAAATTGGTGAGTTACCGTAAATTTTTGTTGTTAACATCACGTTTCTGTAACCTAAAAACAATACTCTGTGGTACTGCTCTGTTCAGGTTTATATCCTGCTGCTGAGTGAGGAGTGGTTTTATTCTCTGGTTAAAATTACATCCTTCTGCGAGAATCTCTCTCTTGCTGACAAGCCAAACAGAGGAATTAAAGCAAAGGTACTCTTCACAAATGGCCTCAGCTTACTCATCTGAGAAGGTCAAACTCCACGGATGTGGTGGGCTTTTGTCTGGCTAAGGGAAGATCCAGCTGTCCGTTGCCAGAAGCAAAGCATTATTGCTCGTGTCCCTCTTCTTCTCTGCCCACCAGCACCCTCTCAATCTCGTGCACTCCTTTCTCCTTCAGAAGCAACTAGTTTATGAGAACACATTGTGGCGAGAGTCGAGAGCCTGTCTTATCATAAGAAGGGTGTAGTTCCAAAAAGATATTTTCTCTGCACTGTCTTTGCAAGATTCTTGCAGAGTTGTTTGTTCAGGCTGATCCCAAATACCAATAACTGACCAACATTTATGTAGTGCAGTGAGCTGGGACAGAATTTTTAAATGCTGATAAGATGATGTCTATGGCAAAAGGAATACAGTGTAACAGAGTCAAGGCCATGTTGTTATTAATACAGAGGAGGAGGAATTGTTTGCTCTGCTTTCTTATGCAGCTAGCCAGCAGGAAGGTGCGGAGGATCTAAAAGCACTGTAAAACAAACAAACAAACAAAAACCCTAGGTGGTGAACGGTTGGCGTAGTCCAGACCTTTGTGCTGCAGCTTTAGTATTGTTTGTGCTACCTGGCATCCCTCCCACATGAAATACAGTGAGGAGGAAAGGATCTACTTTCTAGGAAGGCAATTGGAGAATTCTAAGTTAATTCCATTGTCCCTCTCTTTCGTTACAGGCATGCCTTTTAATCAGCTGGGGACACTGGCTGGGAGCAAATACTACAATGTGGAAGCCACCTATTGTTACTTACGCTGGTGAGTGTCTGTGAGGATCCTGGCTTTCTGGGCAAAGAATCAGTGCAGTGTGGTTGGTGACACCAGATTTTCTTCTTTACTTTGGTCCTGTGGTTTCATTTCACCCTTGAGCAGGACTGATAATAAGAGTGAGCCTTGGCCAAACCAAACTATCTTGCTGATCACTAAACAAACACACACAGGGCAGCACTCAGAGGGCAGGGTTTCACCTGGGACCCTGTGCCTGGGCTAGAGAGCCGGGTTTGAAGGGGAGTGGAGGTGTTAAGTGAGGCACCCAGCACAGTGAGGTGGATGGAATTCAGTTATCTGAACATGGCCTTAAGGCACAAATTTGAAAAGGTTTGTAAACGTTGCTAACAGCGCTGTGGTGCATCTTGGAGAGTGGGGTTTACAGACATCAGTGGGAGTTAAGTACCCCGGCATGTTCAAACAAAAGTGCTAGATACCTGTCTTCACGTTTAGATGTCTGAATAACTTTTAGTGAAGTAAAGCCATAGAACATGAGCAACCTTGTGGCAAAGTAACTCTTGATGTGTTTCATTTCCGTATCTCAGTATCCAGTCTGAAGTGTCCTTTGAAGGTGCGTATGGGAACCTGAAGCGGCTGTACGACAAAGCAGCCAAAATGTATCACCAGTTGAAGAAATGTGAAACCAGGAAGTTGTCTCCAAGCAAGAAACGGTAGGAGGGCAGAGAAAAGGAGAAGGGTGCAGGCTGAGGGTGTGCAGTGCCACCAGTGTGCTACTCTGGGTCAGGAGCGATGTCTTTCTGGGAAGTGGGAGCTGGTAGGTGGCCCACTTGAGGCAGTGAGCGTTCCCAGAATTTTTGGACCACCAGTTTAGAGACCGAGCTCTCAGGAGAGAAGCTGAAGGCTCTCTAGGTGTAGAGGTTGAGGTGAGATGCTTCTAGCTCTCCCCTGGAGCTGGTGGCTGTACAGGAGGGTTGAGACATACGGGTGAAAGCAGAAATATATAAACTGAGCTTTTTTTTTCTGCAGTTTCCTCGGAAGGTAGTTACCAGTTGAGACCTGATTTACCTATTAGTAGAGCTCTGTTAGTCTTTTCCATCTGTGTGATGGGTACCTGCAGGAGGGTACCTGCTTTACGGTGTTTTCTTCTCAATCTTTTTAGATGCAAAGACATTAAGAGGTTGCTGGTGAGCTTTATGTACCTGCAGAGCCTTTTGCAGCCAAAGAGCAGGTAAGGTTATGACAGATTATATCTTCTATTAATAATTCACAGTAGCAGGCATTCAGAAATGGAAGAAACTGTTCCCTGCAGGACAACGGTGCCTGTGCTGAGGCTTTCTGCCAAAAGGTCCAAGCCTTATGAAGTCTTCTAACCTTGCAGGGAGGGGGAAGAAGATGGCCTTCCACGGGAGGCTGAAATACCAGAGAGTTAAATACTTTCTGACTCTGGCTAAATCAAGCCAGTAGCTGAGTGAGTGTTGAACTCCTGAGCCTCCCAACTTATCTGTGTGCTGTATCATGCCTTTGGTGTGTTCTTGCCTTGTTAAGTCATCAAATGCTTTTTTCCTGTCAAGCGCTGAATTTAGGTTTATAGCGTGGCAAAGAATCGCCATTTGTATGTGCACACGGCTGTTCATTGTATTTGGAAACCTGTAACCAGATAGCTTGTTCAGAGGAACAAACAGCATAACCAATTTATGCTAAAATAAAGGGAAAGCTTTGTACAGCAGTGCATTTTTTCTTGGATTTTCTCTGTCTCTACTGGGAGGTTTTCAGGTGATTCTAAATTAACCTCTTACTGCTTGAAATAAAGCAAGTGTTTTAAAGGGCTAGTACACAGACTACAATTAAACTTGTCATGGAATAGTTTAGGTTGGAAGGGTCTTTCTCTAGAGTTCCAGTCCTGTCCCAAAAGTAGAGTCCACTGTGAAGGTAGATTCAAATGTGAAATTAGATGGGGTTGCTCAGAGCCTCATCCAGTTGAGTTTTGAGTAGATCTGAGGACAGATTCCACACCTCTCTGGTTTCCCTTCCAGTCTTCCACCACCTTCACCGTGGAGGGATTTTTTTTTCCTCCTTTTCTGGAAATAAAATATCTCGTGTTCCTTCTCAGCAACTTGTGCTTGTTGCTTCCCTTCTTTCTGATGTGCACCATTGGGAAGAGTCTGGCTCAGTCCTCTGTAACCACCTATTTGGCATCTGAGAACAAAGTTTATACCCCCCTAAAGCCTTCTCTTCTTCAAGCTGAACAAACTCAGTTCTCTTTCTCTCTTCTCATGCATCATGTCTGTGTTACTTGACAGTCCTGTGCTGGACTAAGTGCAGTTTGTCAGTGTCTTTTTTTTTCTTTTTTTAACTGAAGACCACGAAACTAGATGCAGTACTCCAGATGCCACTTCACGAATGCCAAATAGAGAGTAATAATGATTTTCTTCAATGTGCTGGCCGTCCCCTTGCTGATGCAGCCCAGTATGGGGTTAGCTTTCAAATATTGACTTATACCAGAGTGGAACTTCAAGGCTCATTTAACATCTGCTTAATGCATATTTAGTGCATAAGAAAATAAGAAATTACTTCAATTTCCCAAGTATGTTGCCCCCTGAAAAGGATTTGCTAGATGTTTTGCAGACAGGTGGGGTTTTTTTGTTTTGTTTTGTTTTGGTACCTAGGAGACTCGTGTAGCCCATTATACTGAGTACCGTGGGTGCTTCATTTGAAGTAGCTAATAGCTACAGAAGAATGTTCCTATGGGGCTGTGAGTTAGAGCCATGTGAGGAGGGAAAACTGAGTCCCTAGCTTGTGTGCTGCAATGTAATCCTTTAACTGAGCAGTGGATCTGAAACTTTTGCTATCTTTGACATTGAAGCGCCCTCTATATGTTAATGGCTTCTGCCTGATCTCCCAGGGAAGAAGTCGTCCAGTGGTTATTTAGGTTAAATATAAAGTGTTTTTGAGACCTTTGAATTACAGGAGCTAGAGAAATCTGAAGAGTGAATTTAATCTCACTTTTTTTTTCCTCTAGCTTTAAACTAGTATTTCATGTTTGGTGGTTTGAGCCCATTACACTGAATAGTGCTGAGTTAGTTGGCCCTCCTGCTTAATGCCCAGAGATGTGCAAATAAGGACTGTGTTCATTCCCGTGCTAGTCTGCAGGAGTGTCACTTTGGTCCTGGGAGCTGATGTGTGAGTCCACCTGCTGACCCCATCCCACCCCATATATTTTCTGGTGACCCATCTCTTTGCAAGGAGGTGCTCTAGTTGTAGTTTATCTTTAGTTTATCAGCTTTGGAGAGGAAAACGTAATCATTTGTCTCACTTGCTTCCCATACCTGTTGTTGGCTGCAGTATATTCCCCATTGCTTTATCCTTCCTGGCGCAAAGGATAGCCTAACTAGCTTCTACCAGTTTTGGTGAGTTTCCACGCAGATGTTGCCAGGAGTTTGGGTCTTGACTAATAATTCTTGTTTGTTTTTTCTTCTTGTTAAGCTCTCTGGATTCTGAGCTGACATCTCTCTGCCAGTCTGTGCTGGAGGATTTCAACCTGTGCTTGTTCTACCTGCCTTCTCCTCCTAATCTGAGCTCAACTAGTGAAGATGAAGAAGAATATGAGAGTGGCTACTCTTTCCTTCCTGATCTCCTGATCTTCCGCATGGTGATCATCTGCTTTATGAGTGTTCACAGCCTCAAGAGGGCAGGTAACCAGTGCTTTATTCAGCCATTCAGAAATCAAGTGATACGAGTAACACTCAGCAAGCCAGTTAGGCAGAAGAAGTTGTCTTATGTTTTGGGCTAGCGTTCAGTCTTCTCCACCTCATTAAGCTGTCTTGTTGCAGGTTCAAAGCAGTACAGTGCAGCCATTGCTTTCACACTGGCCCTCTTCTCTCACCTGATAAATCACGTCAATATTCGCCTGCAGGCAGAGCTAGAAGAAGGGGAAAATCCAGTCCCAGCCTTTCAGAATGATGGCACAGGTAAGAGAACAGAGATGGCATAAGCTGGGTCTCCCCACTTGTCTGTCTATAAGGGGACGGCTTTTACTTTCCTTTCCTAAATCTCCTGGACTTGGGTTTTGTAGCGTAGTGCCTGAGTGGAGTTAGAGACATCTTGATCTTTGACTGCTGGGCTGAAATCCCCAAAGACAGGTAATTTGCAGAGACAGTCTCCACTTAGATGCTCTCTGTGAGTGTCAGAATCATGATAGGATAAAAGAGTTGCTTTCCTTGTTGTAAGGAGTTATATTTCTGTATCTCTTGGCAGCTCGTTCGTCATCGGTTTACCACAATCTGTGCTGCTTATTTTCTGTCTCTCCACTCACTGTTATTTAGTGGAGTCTTTTCTCTTCCGCTGAGGAAATGATCTCAGGTGAAACACCTGGGCAGAGCAGTTTGTAGGGGAGGCAAGCCTTGCCCTGCACACCTCATCTCTGTTCAGACAAGAACAGGTCTTTAGTTGCTGGTGGAGCCTGTTGAGCAGAGAATAGAAGCAGGGAATCTTTCCCCTCCGAGCAGTCGATTTGTAACATTTCACAGAATGCAAGACTAGAGTTTTCCTGGCCAAAAGCAACAGTGAATGACTACTCCCCTGCCTGGGTTTTGAAGCTGGCAGAGTGACAAAGGGCTGCTGGAAAGGCTCTGAGCATGTTGGTCAAGGAAAGGGATTAGGTCAACTCAGTCTGGTTACGAGATGGAGTGGCTGGTTTAATCGAGATGACTGGCACATGCTCTTGCCCTGCTAGGTGGGTCGCTTGGCTCTCAGACTTCAGAAAGCTGGGGAAAAGATTTAAGATTCAGCTGTGTATTTTGTGCTGGTTTGAGAGCATTCAGCACTGAGGCTGCCTGATAACGGAGCAGCACAGCTTGGGCAGTAGGAATCCAGGCTTCCCAAGTCTTTCCGGCTGCCTTTTAGAGCAGTGAGTCATTCTCTCAGGGTTGCCATTACTTGTTCTCTGGTGAAAGACACTAATAGAAGGCTGAAATTTGTGCTACTGGTTCCCCCAGCTCAGGGCTGGCAAGCAGCTTGTGTTGCCACTTTTCTAACTTGTGGTCTCATTTTAAATGCCTGCAGATGACCAGGAGCCACGGGAGCCCTTGAACTTGATTGAGAAGGAAGCTGAAGCTGAGTTGGCCAATCATCAGCCCAAAGAGGAACAACGGAAGAATGACTGCAAGAAAAGCAAGAAATACTCCCGCCTCTCCTGTTTGCGTCGCCGCCGCCACCCCCAGAAGGTGGACGAGAGTGACCTGAGTGAGGGTTTTGACTCCGACTCCAGCCAGGGCTCTACAAAGGGCAGTGATGGCTCAGAAAGTGGTTCAGAGAAGAGTGATGAGGAAGCAGAAGCTGCTTTTGATGTGGAGACGGACTCTGACATGAACAGCCAAGAATCTCGGTCTGACTTGGAGGACATGGAAGATGAGCCGGGTGAGGATGGAAGTGGCCGAGGCAAAAGTGGGCCCAAAGAGGCCTTAGAAAACTGTGTGGATGGCAGTGGGCTTGGGGACTCTAAGAGCCCAAGCATCTCTAAAACTGAGATTCCAGATCCAGCAGTGAATGGGCCAGTTTCCCTGAGCACTAATGACGCAAGCATAGCCAGTAATCTCCAGGCTATGTCCACCCAGCTGTTTCAGACCAAACGCTGCTTTCGCTTGGCTCCCACTTTCAGCAACATCCTTCTGAAACCGAACAGTGAGCCACCTGTCTTGAAGGATGGAATAGATGGCAAGCCATGTGTCAATGGAGATCTGGAAAAGCCCAGCTTGGCAGAGCAAGGTAAGGATTAGGGCACTGGTTCAAAACATGTTGCACTTCTGTGTAGAAAGATGCAAGCTTGTAGCCATCTGTTTGCTAAAATCCACCCCTTTCCATCCTGCAAATTCTCTTTTGGTCAGGTTTGGAGGAGCGAATTGTTCAAGTATTGGACAGGTCTTGGGTTGGGTGTTTCCTGGAGGAGCTTTACTCTTACTACCTGACATCCAGGACCACGTGCACTTGAGCAAAGGAGATGCCTGCAGCCAGCCAGTGTTAGCAGCTGTTCTGCTCAACAGGCAGAGTAATAATTCCAGCTAGGTGCTGAGCACCTCTGATAGTACTGAGGATAATTCCAGTAGGTATTAGAAGTTTGGATTGTCTTCCTCTTTCCCCTGTGAAATCTCTGTAATTAGACACTTCCTAGCACTTCTGATGACGGACAGTGCGGATGCAGTCCAGGAAGTTCTCCATGAGCCATCAGATTATCAACTCTGCAAAGCTGTTGTAGTAGCTTGTCTGTAAGATGTGATGTAGGTGCATGCGAGAGGAGTTGAGGGCCACTTTCTGTGACCCTCTGAACACTGCCTCACTGAGTGTTCAGAGTTGAACCAAACTGCTGATGCACAGCAGGTGGAGCTGCAATTTCTCTATTACCATACAATTTATACAACTGAGTAATATTCTGGGGAAAAAACAGCTCAAAAGGGAGATCTGATGCGCTACAGGGCGTTGTTTGTATTTCAGATAAAACCACGTGGGCCTGTTCAGTCTTGTTTGTCATTCCTCCCTGCCTCCCTGGAGCAAGGAAGCATTTCTGCATCATGCTGCCAAACTCAGTGGGCTTGATTCAGGCTCTGCCCGGGCTAGGGTTTGAAGGGGGAGTATTAGTTAACATTTGTGACTCCCAGCTTTGCTTCGTAGCCACTTGAAAGAGATGGGGGTAAAGAAAGAAACAAAGGGGTTTTGATCTGTTTAACATTTTTCCTTTATATATTCAATGGGCTATGCAGATGTTGCAGATCCAGGAATGTATTTGAATAGTGTGGCTATGGTGCCTGTACAGATGTAGAAACTGAGAGGTTGAATTAACCCGTGTGATTTTTAGCTTTGAGCTTTCCTTGCCTCAGCTGTGCTGTTTCAAAACTTGGGCTAGTTAATGGTTTTAACACTCTGTTGGGGATGGCTTCTGAAAAAATTGCTTCCTCCCTTTTGATTCTGCAAATTTTTGAATGATAATTGCTGTGCTAATAGACAGGAATGACTGTGCAATTAAAACAAGGGATTGTAGTAAAATGCGCAGTTGATTCCAAGCTTGCTGCTACCTTGACCTCAGGTCACTCACGTAGCTGGCCTGCAGTTTCATCAGGGGATTTTACTGTATCCTGGCTACTGGTTTTGAGATCCTTAGGTCTGTAGAACTGTGAAGTTGCAAAGCATATTCAATATTTAAATTCCTGTGGTCCCCTGGCTCATAAAATAGCACTGCCATTTTCTGCTCTTGTGTAGCCTTTGGTGCGTATTGACCCGACTAGTGATCTATGGCTCTGTTCTGTACAGTAAATGATGCAGTTCTTGTGCTGGCACATGCTGTTCCCCGCCAGCTTTGTTAGTGAGTGTCTCAGATGCTGCTGCAGGGGGTTAAGGCAGTTGTCAGGTTTTCACAGGGAGATTTTAGCAATCTTCCCCCAGTGAAGAATGAAGTGCAGCAGTGATACACTCTTACCAACTGCACAGGGGACAGAGAACTGGTTTTGTCAGGATATGCGGAGGCACTGAGAAGTTCCACTTGACTCTTCCAACCCAGCACTGTTCTCATACCAGTAGGGCTTGGCTTCTCAAGGGGCTTAACGCCTGCCATCTTGCTTTTCCTTTCATTTTCCAGATGATGTGTCCGACTCTGAGGAAAGCATTTCAAGTAACAAATCTTGCCGGAACGAACGATCCCTTCAGGAGAAGCTAGAGATCGTGACCAATGAGGGGCTGCTTCTCACTGTCAAGGTGTTCCTGGACTGGCTGAGGACAAACACGGACCTCATCATCATGTGTGCTCAGGTGGGAACTGGGCTTGGTGTTTGGTCCAAGGCTGCATCTGTTCCGCTCCCCTTAGCTGGGATGCTAAGTGCATGTTGAAACTACTGGCCCAGTCCGGGACAGATGGTGATGTTACATACCTTACCAGCTGAATTAATGTCATCTTGGCCTCAAGAAGCATAGTGAAGTTTATGCTTTTTAAAGCGTTTTGAGGTCTGTGAAAGATGCTGGGCAGCCCAAGTGGCCTGGTAATTGCATACATCTGTCTTGACATTTTCTGTGGCCTTTTGTGTTTTGTTTCTGCAGAGCTCTCAGAGCCTGTGGAACAGGCTGTCTGTGCTCCTGAACCTTCTGCCTTCTGCTGCAGACCTGCAGGAATCAGGTACTGGTGAAGGAAGGGGCAATGTGTTTCAGCAACCCTAGTCATCAGTGGCTTTTCCATGGTGTGTGATAGATCTGAGGGTGAGATTTACCAGTAGCAGTTTGCTTATAAGCACAATGGGAAGCGACTGCTATTACGTGTTATTTTCATGTTTAAACACCACTCCAGTTAAATACTCTCCTATAGACTTCAGTTCTATTAATCCATAATATACGGCTGACAATATACCGAAACACTTGCACCTGTGTGCCTGCAAATCCTTGTGTGGCGAACATGATTGGAGTTGACTGTCAAGACTGTAAGTAAGGGTCTGATTTCATCATGGCAATCATGGAAACTCGTTTTCAACTTCTGGATGCTCATGATGTACCCTGTACCTCAGCCTAAAAATTTCCATGGGTGATGAGAAACATAGTTTCAAGGGATGCTTGTCTTTTGGAAGGAATGGGAAAGCTAACCCTCCAAACTACAGCTTTTCTGAAGTGGTGCACCTCAGCAGGTTGTTTGGACCAGTTACTCTTTATGTTGTGGGTGGCCTTTTTGTTAATACTGTTCCTCCCCCAACACATGTTCACAGTACCTATGTAATTATAAACCTCTGCCCTTGTTCATTACGCGTTATGTGCCTTAGAGCATTTTTCCTCTTTGTCTCTGCATCAGTTGTTTCGTTCACCATATATTGCTGTGTTTCTCCTCCGTCCTCTCCAGGGCTGGACCTATGTAATGAAGTCAAGGACATGCTGAGTGGTGCTGAGCTCCCAGACCTGCACACCAACTTGCTGCTCCCAGAAGATGTGGCCCTGCGAAATCTGCCCCCTCTGAAAAATGCACACAAGAGGTTTAATTTTGAGCAGGACCGACCCGTTTTCTCAGCAGTGGAGGAGGTGAGTCAGGGTAAATCCTGAATCTTGTCATGAATTGCATTTACCTTTCTGGAACTGCAGCCTGTCATAGCTGTACAAATGAAGATCTAGTTCTTTCTTATCCAAACAGACCCCAAACTGATAGAAGCCTCTGAGTGAGAGGAGTTCATGTTATTGGTGGCTGCTGAAGTCATCTGTGTATCCAAAAAATCAGTGTGCTTTCCCTTCCCTTCACTGTCAGAATCATTATGAAAGGAAGCACAGTCACATGTTGTTGGCATTGCTGCATGAAGTCTCCTGACCTCCCTGTCTGGACAGAAGAGTTCTCTCTGCCCTGCCTTGGATGGCGGAGTCAGAGTTGCAGGATACTTCCTGTGATCCTACTCGAGAAAATGTGGAAATCTTACTTCATGTGGCACTGTGTGCCCTCATAGAGCACTTCTGTCTGTTTTCCCAAACGCAAAGGGCCAAGGTGATAACTTTTGGGTAGTGTAGCTGTCTGCAGAAAAATGCAACTGTTCTTCTCCTGTCTTGTGTTGCTAGACTAGTCTGCTTCCTTTGGGATGGGGAATACGTTAACATCCTTTGCTTTGATTTAAGGGCACTGCTCTGACCTGTGATGTGGAAACCATGTTTGTTAAATCACGGTCCAGCTGGGTGAGGTCTTGAATGTCATCTCAAGGGCAGCTGGAGCAAAGTACATCAATATCACATCCCATGTGAGCTTGCCTTTTGCTGCCCTTGCCCAGCAGCCCAACAAAGAGTAGTGCCTGCCCCAGAATCAGTGTATAAATTGTTGTTTCATTTGATTCCTTTTCCCAGCTTGAGCAGAGATTTCTGAGGGAAAGCCTGTTGATGTTTTTCTGGAGCTTTCCTGAGCTGGGGAAACCCAGACTGCAAACGCTTTTTATCTTTCTGGCCAACTGTAGACTTTCCTGCAGCCCTTTCCCCATGTCACTATTCAGAAGCACATTTTCATCAGAAATATTTCCAATGAGTTTTTTTTTAGTAGCAGTTTCCGCCTTATCCAAAAGTATGAGCTGCAGTGTTGGAGCTGGCTCAAACTACAACCCCCATTGGGAGACATAGCTGGTGACTGCCTGTCTGCTTCTTTGCAGTCTGTTGTTCGGATTTGCTGCATTCGGAGCTTTGGCCACTTCATTACCCGCTTGCAGGGCAGCATACTGCAGTTCAACTCGGAGCTTGGGATCTTCATCAGCATAGCACAGTCAGAGCAAGACAACTTGCTGCACCAGGCCCAAGCCCAGTTTCACATGGTGAGTTGGCAGAGGTGGGCTCATTCTCTGCGCTGCGCACAAGTTCCTGTATGGTTACTGTTAGATTGTAACTATAGTCATGGATTTTGGTTGGAGATGAAAGTTTTGCTCTTGTTACCATCTTGAAAGCTACTCAGGTGTGTCCCCTTTTCACCCTGTTTCTGGAAGCATGTGCTTTTGTGTTTCCTGCTAATTGATTTGGAAGTTTGTTTTTGTAACTAGGCTGCAGAGGAAGCTCGTCGGAACAGGCTAATGAGAGATATGGCTCAGCTTCGATTGCAGGTAGGAAATGCTGGTTGCTGCCTGCACGCTGGCAGTGTGATGGCTGAAATGTCTGAAATTAGGAAGGGAAGGGGGAGATTTGTGCATGGAATAGGAGTAGAGAGGTAGTAAGTCTGCTCTGCAAAGACAGAGATGATGGGTGAGATGGAACTGACCCACTAGCCACGTCCAGCTCTCTGCTTCCTGCATAACCTCTGTGTGCTGGGAGGTTGGAAGGGCCTGATGGAGCACTGTAAGGGAAATCTTGCCCTCTTTGATCATTTGTTTCAGCATAATGTAAAGCAAGTGTCTCTGTGCATGTGTTTTTCAGCTGGAGGTTTCTCAGCTGGAGGGAAGTCTGCAGCAGCCCAAAGCACAGTCAGCCATGTCTCCTTACCTTGTCCCGGACACCCAGGCCCTCTGCCAGCACCTGGCTGTTGTCAAGCAGTTGGCCAGCAGTGGGAGGTTCATAATCATCATCCCTCGAACAGGTATGGAGAGACTGCTTCGCATCACATAGCTGAGCCTGCCTGCTCCTCATTCCCTCCTTGCTAGGAAGCAAGCACTGCAGGCCAGGGTGGCTGCTTTCCATACTGCTGCTGTTGTCCTTTAGATTGGCTGGAGCAGCTGAAACACAGTTTCCACGTGTCCCTGTTGGGGCCTTTTTTATGTGTGGCTCATGCTTGGGATCTAACATGGTGTATCAAAAAACAGCTGGATAGACAGAGGCCCTGTTCACCCTCCACTTTGCATCCTGTGGCAGCAACTGCTGCCGTGCAGAGACAGTTCAGTGGGATGAGGAATTCTTGCCACATCTGGGTTAGTTTGCAGAAGTATAGCTGTAAGCCAGATGGTTTTGCTTCTTTCTTTTCTGTTAGTGATTGATGGCTTAGACTTCCTGAAAAAGGACAACGCAGGTGCTCGAGACAGCATCCGGTATCTGGAGGCAGAATTTAAAAAAGGAAACAGGTGAGAATGCGAGAGTGATGCGATTTGCCCTTGGTTTTGTAATAGGTGTATTTTGGGATGGAAGAAGATGTCAGTGGTGGGAGCAATGTGCATCCCTTAGAGCAGAGTGAGGAGTTGGCCAAGGGAAAGCCGGGCCTCAGGAATGCACGTGGCAAGAGGGGAGGTGATGAAGTAACAGATTTGGCAGCTGGTTCTCCAGCTGGCTTTGTAGTTGCTCCTAGGCCATGAAATGTGCCTGCTTCTGAGGTGTGGAGAGAGTTGCAGCTCTTTTATCAGTATGTAAAATTGAGCAGTACCTTTTCCTGAGGTACTGGGAGTGCTGGGAGAGCTATACTGCATTATTGCCAAAGTATGCTGCAGGAGGGCAAACAACAGTGCTTCTGTAAAGACAAACTGCACCTTCAAGGCCTGTGTCAGGGCTGACAGCCTTTGAAACACTTGTGGTGTTTGTGAAGTGCATGCAGTGACAGTGATGGGGTTGGGAGTGACCTAAGGGATTTCACAAGGGATATCTTGGGCAGTAATAATACCTTATTCTGGTTGATAAAAGCCAGCACTACCGAAGGTGCCTGCAGACCCTGATAGACCTGTTGTAGAGCATTGACCTCAGTCCGTGTGACAGTCTCTGTGGGAGCTCAGTGACTCTGATCTTTCCTTAGATACATTCGTTGCCAGAAAGATGTCGGGAAGAGCTTTGAGAGGCATAAATTGAAGAGACAAGATTTAGACGCCTGGTAAGATTACAGCATCTGGAGATGGCTGAGCCTGATTCCCAGCAGGCAGGTGACTCTGGGGAGAGGTGTTAGCACTGGGACCAGTCGCACAGCTTGCTTGATTTGGTACTGTATGTGGGTGACTATAAAATTGCCCAGACAGAGTGGTAGGGCATCCATCTGTGCATCTTGCGTAGCACCAAACACTTCTGGCCCTAAGAAGGGTCTCAGAAAAGCCCTCAACAGGCAACAGAGAAACAGTCCTCCTTTCCATGCATTGTCCTGAGCATATCTGAAACTGTTTGCACAAACAAGTGGTCTCCTCTCTCTTTCTCTTTTCTTGCATCTGTGTGGCAGGAATCTTTATAAAATACTGGATAGCTGCAAGCAGCTGACAGTGTCCCAAGGGAGCGGAGAGGATGACACCACAGGAATGGTCACCATCATCACGGGCTTTCAGCTGGAAGACCCCAGCATGCTCTCGGCACCCATGCAGGTCAGTAACTCTTTGTTCTTGCTGAGCTGAGCCCTCCTGCTTCCTAGCAAGACTAAAATCTGGTTGGCTGGCAAGAGATTTTTTTTGTTCATGTTTTCTGCAATTGGTAATAACAGTCCTGGATTTCCCAAATTTTGTTTGAAGCTGTTGGTCCCTACACATACTTCCTTGAAGGCCCCTTGATCTGTCATGCTTTAGTGGTGCAAAGTATCCTGGAGGAGGGGGGAGAAGTAATTTGCATGTCTGTACAGGCCTCTAATGCCAGAGCAACTTTAGCATGAAGGAAAATTGGGCCCTTTAGCCATGACACACTGTGCCTGAGAATCTCCAAGTTGTGAAGGGCAAGAAAAGAATAACCTGTTGTGTCTGTTTGCTTGCAGTCTGCCATCCAGGCAGCCGCCAGTGCCAGCGTAGAAATAAAAAATGTTCTGGAGTTCTACAAGCAGTGGAAAGAGATGGGCTGATGTTCAGAAGGGCATCGGGTTGGTGTACCTTTCTCTCCCCCTCTCGGAACGTGCAGCGTCTGAACAAAGGAAACAAAAATCCAGGCGACACTTAGACACGAAGCAGCAGCAGCAACAATAACAAAAATACCTACAAAAAGAAAAACCGATTCGGCACACACACGGACACCCACCACCTGTACCCCGACCAGACGGCTGTACATCTCTGACGGCGCCAACTGCTCTGAGAAGAGAGAGGCACCTCGGCACGGCTGAGGCAGAGCTCTGCCCTTCTCCCAGTCGGCAGGGATGGGCGAGAGACGGGCAGTCATTCATTCCCCCCTCCTTCTTCCCCAACGCTTGCTTGGTCATCTGAAATGGGCAGGCGGCTTCTAAAGCGTGGACTTTACTTAAATGAAACCAAACCAGCGCAGCAGAAATGGAGCCCTCCTAGCTTGGCAAGGAAGATCCAAAGAGTGTTAAGCTTTTGCTTGGCAATCTGGTGACAGGAAAAAAGATACCTTTTTTTTTTACTTTTTTTTT
>VXAL01007188.1:67959-78804 GCA_013399475.1 Chauna torquata
AGCGCGCATGCGGGAGGCGCGCGCCCCGGCCCCGGCCCGGCGGAGAGCGGAGGGGCGGCCGCTTAAGGACCGGGACTGCCCCCAGCCGGGCACTTGGAGGAGGAAGCGCAGGAGGAGCCTTTACTCGGAGGGGCGCTCCAGCGCCTGCCGGGGCCCAGGACTCGCGGCGTTCCGCAGAGGACCGGGACGCCTGCTTCAGACTGGCCCGCAGCTGCGGCCCTAGCCGTGCTGCAGCCCGTGTTTTGGCCGGCGTGCTCGGCTTGGTGCATCCTCACTGCCGCTGTCGTCTCGCTCAGTCTCTGCTGGGTAGGTCTCTCCTAGGGCTACTTGGAAGGCAAAGCATTAAACGTAAGAAAGCAGTGCCGTGAAATGACAGAAACTGGCCGACTGCCTTGGCAAGCGCACTGAGACTGACTCGCTTTAAACTCAGGTGTTGAGTTGAAGGTCTCTGAAGTTTATTAGTCACCGAGAACTACTGTGGTTACGAGAGACATATTAAGCTTGGGAGCATCTCCCTACATTCGTGGTGTCTGCTGCTTCCCCTTACACACCAAAATTTACCCTGCTGGTAATCAAAGGCTGATTATTGTTATTGTTTTTAAAACTGGTATTACTACTGCCCTTGCATGAAAACAGGGCTACCACACACTCAGGATACTTCCTTGCAATCCTGTGATACTGCTGTTCCACTTTTTACAGCAGAATCAGCTGCTACAGACAGAGCTGATTGAAAGGGAATGGTCTTTTAAAGAAGGAAAGCGCAGAAGAGCAGCTTGCAGAACATGCTGCTTTAACTGCTCTGTCACTGGCTGAGGCATACATCACCTTATTTAATGTTGCAGAAAATAATTAGAAGTGGGATTAAAAGGTCTTTGATGACTCATCTGTAACCCTATTAAAGAGCACTGTATCTTATAACCAGGTTCTGCCTTTGAACATAAAAGTCGCTCTCTGACTTCAGCAGCCGCTGTTTGTACTCATTCCACCTGCAGCGGAAGCTGTGGCGTGCTGTCTCTGCACAGGCTGAGCTGCACCCACTGGGATAAGGCTAGAGCCATGCTGAGCACGTCCCAGATGAACAGACAGCTGAGAGCAGCAGCCACAGTTTGGCAGGATCAACCCTACAGCCAAGAATCCCTTGCTACGGCAGTGAGATGAACAGAGGCAGCGAAGTATCTGTTACTTGGAAGCATCTCTCCCACCTCGCAGACGTACAACTAACCGGGATGAGCACTACGTGTGGGCTGGCATCATAAGAGGCAAATCTCAAATACTGAGATCAGCAGAGTGAAGTCAAACAATCCCTTCCTTTCTTCTCCCCAAACAGCAGTCTCTTACTTCATCATTCAGCTGCAAGTTTTCATCTGGTAAGAAACACACACCATAGCTTAAGATTTTGATCCAGCAAGAGCGTACAAAGAATCATCCTTGTCCTTCCCGAACAGGATAAGCAGGATTTAAACTTACAATGTATTAGCAAACCATTACTTCTTATTCAATATGAACATGCCAGTCAGGTCTGAACTGGATCAAAAGCCAGTACAAGATTTTTTTCTTCCCTACCTCCCATCCAGTTGTAGCTCAAATCAGGCTCAGTTCTCATCTTGGCCGCTGACAGCACAGCAATCTGACACTTCCAAACTCTGCATTTGTTTTTGCTTAAACTAACTAAAGGTGGGAAGTGGCATCAGCCACCCTGAACATGCAGTATTGACACTCACATTGAACAAGGCCACAGAACAACCACTCAGTCCCCCAGAAATCAGAATAAGCTTCCCTGAAATAAAAAAATTAAATAACATTAAAAAGATAGGTTAGGTGTCAAAATCGCCATCAACTAATTACAAACAGCCAACTTGACCCTTAACTTGCCTATCAGCAGGCCTGCTGTTTGAAGGATGAGAGACAGGAAACATTTCCAACAAAATACAAAAAACAGTATGTACAGATCTATTCAAAATGCAGTACATAAGGACTTAAATGGTTCCAGGTTACTCTCTTCTCACACCCTCTGGAAATAAAAGCATGTGAGTGGGGAAATTTACTTGTCTGGTCTCTTTCCAGCTTCCCACAGTACAACTGCAATCAGCAGGCAACCCACCAGAGGGCTCTGCTGCAGTCTGTTAGATTCCCCTGCCTGGAAGTTTGGCAAAGATTAAAATAATTTAAAGAATAAACTGGCTTTTTGCTTCAACCAGCAAGTCTTTAATTAAAAAAAAAAAAAAAAAAAAGAGGGAATTAAGAACATGCCAGGATTCATTCACACACCTGGCTGCTCTTGAATGACCTGTCATAGGCAAACAGCATTGCCGAAGGTCTCATTTTTGATGGTTTTAAGCAAAAACAGCAGCAGAGCATTTGATTGCAATCAAATCTAAAGAGGTGAGTTGCAGTTGCTCTTGCTTCTGCCTTGTACTGTGAAACCCACTCCATGTTAGCTAGAGACAAAGGAGACAGCAGCTGCCTCTCCTGAGCTTTCAACCGTGACAGTCCCAATCCAGAGGGTTCAAAAGAAGGTTTCTCTCCCACCATCTGCCTCTACCAGTGTCTTGAATCCACCAGCTCCGGGCGGAGGCTCAGCTTCTTCAGAGTTTCGTACCCCACCACGATGACAATGGTGGAGGGAGTGGCAGAGATGATGCGGGCAGAAAGACCTTTAGTCAGGCCCCAAGGACCTTCCTCTGCTATGAGCTGTTTGAAGGTAAGGATGATGGAGCTCTTGCCTTCCACCTGCAAAGCCAGAACAGATATTCACAGAGCTGCTAGATTTCATCCTGAGCTGCTCTGGGGCTCTGCTCCAACTGAAGACTCTAGACGCTACAGATCAGCCAGTCCAATAACCTTTATCTAGCATCTAGAACTCCCAGAGGGGGAATGAAAGACAGCAAGTCCTGAAGAGGCAGCAATAAGTGGGTTTCTTAGACGTGTCTCCTCCTTCCTTCCGTCTGCCCCCACCTCAAAGGTGCTGGATCAACACAACGGCTCAAGTCTCACTGAAACCAACTCTGCTGGAAGCACCTCTCCTCTTCTGAAGTATGCCACATCTATGGGGGAGCCTTATTTGAACAACCAGGTAGCGAGGCCAGCCTTGCTACTTTAGCTGCCTCCTACTAATACCAAGTGCAAATTAAGTAGTGAGATACCCAGGACAAAACAACGTACAAACAGACAGAAGGGGAACAGTTTAACTGAAGCCACAGAGATCAAAGAGATGAAACTGAACCCCACCCCTGCGTCATGCTGCTGTTGCAGACAGACGTGCCAAGCAAGCTGAAATCTTACCTGAACCCGAGCTCTGATGACATCCATGGGGTTGGTGAGCGTGGAAGCTGTGGCAGCTGCAAGCGGCCCCGAGATCGCTTGCAGGAGGAGATGGGGACAGTCCTTAGGAGTCAAGCTAGAAAGCTGTTCTGAGAATGGGAAAGAAAATAAATTTCAGAGAAGTGGCTACTTATTAGTCCCTTAACTAGACATGCTAATTTAGACTGATTTACAGTGCACAGAACTCCTGATTTGCAACCTGTCACCTCCTCCCACAGCACATCTACCTGTCAGCAAAGTTGGCAAAGTGCAGGCAGCAAGCCTGTAAACACCCCAATGACACCAGCCTTTGATGAGCTCAAATGCAAGCTCTCAGACCTGCTGGGCAAACAGGGCAGCAAGAGCTTGTATGTCCCCAGAACAGAGCATGGAAACAATCCCTCTGGCCGCTGTAAAAGGCAGGGGGGAAACCTTTAGACAAGACTATCAGAAGTTGCCTGCGGAGATCTGCAGATCCAGAAAGCTGTCACTACTACCCAGCAGATCATCCAAGAGATATCAACATGACACCCTGCTGTGGGATCTCCATGAAGGAAAGTACCACATACTGTTCATACCAGGAATTTCCTCATTCTGCTTCTACTACCTGGCAAACAGGATTTGAATCTCCTCCCTCCCACACTTTTATTGGCTAAATTTGCATAGAAGAGAATCCAGAAGTCCCAGCTGTTGGGCTGGGGTTTTTTTTGGATGATAGACACAGCTTGGTTGCTGTGTCAGAGAGAGAAGAGGGAAGGAAGCTGCTCTATTTGTGACCCAGAACACCTGATCTGAATCCCTGCCAGCAGTGTACTTTGAGCCCTGCGGAAGGTTCAATGACCCCTGCTGCTGGCAGCCAAGACCAGCACACTACCCACGGGCAGAGGACTAGAAAAGCAGCTGAAGTAGAGACGTACCGACAACTGAGGCCTACATTTAGCATCGTCTTGATTTCCATTGCGGAAAAGCAGGAAAGAGAGCAAACATCTGAAAGAGGCAAGCTCCATTCTCTCCATATCAACACCCAATTGCTTGTTCTTAGATGTCTGCTTTTGAATCTTTTTGTCATGAAAATCTTACCATCTAGTACAGTGGATTTTGCTGTTAAAAACTGCTGACACGGAGAGTGAAAGGAGCAGCTCCCAAAAAGTTCAGACTGGACCAACATTCCAAACTGTTGCCATTTAAATCCAGCACTGACCTGTAACCAGTGCTCCCCATAGTTACCAGGATGTACCCACTCTGAAAAGCAAACTGCCCATTTGAGATCCCTGTATTTTTTTAAAGCAGGTGACTTCCAAGATGTACTTTAAGCCTCGTACAGCGAGATCTAAGCCTGCCATTATCATCACTTTTAGGCAGATTGCTATTAAGCGCTTATTGGTCTAAAAACCACATGCAAAGCTGGCATGTCAAATCTAAAGGATTACTGGGTTGGTGGGGCGGAGGGGGAATGTCAGCTGGCCAGTTATCTTTAGTATTTGGGGACAGCCCAAGCATTACCATAGCTGAGAGAGAGAGAGAGAGAGAGAGAGAGAGAGAGAGAAAACATAGCATTGGGTGTAGTTTTATATCACAATGCTTGGTGCCAGTTTTAAAGCTGAAGAAACTGAAGCATGATCTTAAATCACAGATGAACTGGCCTTTGTTTCTGCCTATCGATTGGTTTTGTTCTGGAATTTCAAGCTCTAGAAGTCTTTTTGCCATATACAAGACTCCTGAACTGTTCACATGTTTCACGTGAACTGAAACACGAATTATACTTGCACAGTGGCTTCAAAACTCTGCCTGGTGCCAGACAACAGCTTTCCTCACTTCCATGCAGAAAGCAAGCATTATTTGGGATTAGCAGAAGAGAAAGTTAAAGCAGACATATCAAGCCGCTCTTGCCCAGAGCCTCCTAGTTTTAAGTCCTCTAGCACTCGGACTCCTATTCTTTAACTGCATTAAAAAAACGCTGCTCTGCTAGACTTCTACCCAACATCGGCAGAATTCATTTCAACTAGATACAGCTCTGTTCTAGACAGCTTCTGCTCCCACCCCAAATCAAACAGAGAAAGCAAATCATGCTGGTTCCACAGTTTCAGAGGTGATCTAAGGGGCTTCTAGGTCTCCTGGGATAAGACACACTCAAAGTCACCCTTCACTTACCAGCATAGAAGTGGTAGAAGGGCCACCAGACTGCACTGTTGGGAATATAGGTGAGCAGCGAGGCCACATAGCCCCTGTAGAAGCCTCTAAAGCCATCAGCCTTGAAGATCTGCACAATGATGTCCTTGGTTTGGCCAAAGACCAACATTCGCTTGCCATCCTGCTTCTGCACCTTGAACCTGCCCATGCTTTCTCCCTTCCTCTGCATCATGAGATGCTGGGAGATCACATCAATGGGCACTGTGATGCTCTGGGCCACCAGGGAGGCTGAGCCACCTGCCACTAGAGACTTCACGGCATTGTTGTTGTTGTACCGTGACACGTACTTTCGAGTGAGCTCATATGTCGTCACGTAGCACTGTCCAGAGATCAGGGTGAAAGTGTTGACCAAAAAGCCACGGTAGAGCCCAGCTGTCCCTTCTGTCCGCAGGATTTTCACAAAGGCATCAAAGGTCCCGTTGTATAGGCTCTTGCCCTTCTGAACCTGCAGTCGTGTCCGGATGAGCGTGAAAGGGTAAACGCTCACCCGGATCATCATAGTCATGCAAATCCCAAACACGTAGAATTTCCTTTTGTCCAGGTGCTCCCACTCAATGATGGGGATGTTGCGCTTGTCCTCCATGACTCCCTGGAGAGGGGTAGGAGAGATGGTATGCCCCAGATCTACCTCAAAAGTGCAGAGTGGATCCAGGCTCAGCCCTCCTATCTTGAGTGCCCCTCAAGATTGGGCATGCTGGTACCTGAAAAGACAGAGCCCCTTTGTCATGGTTTTGGCTGGGACAGAGTTAATTTTCTTCGTAGAGGCTCACACAATGCTGTGTTTGGGATTTTTGATGAAAATAGTGGCGATGTTTTTGGCAGTTGCAGAGCAGTGTTTACATAGAGCCAAGGACTTTTTTGCTTCTTGTGCTGCCCCGTTGGCGAGGAGGCTGGGGGTGCACAAGGAGCTGGGAGGGGACACGGCCAGGGCAGGTGACCCAGACTGACCAAAGAGATATTCCCCACCATATGACGTCAGGCTCAGCAATAAAAGCTGGGGGAAAGAAGGAGGAAGGGGGGGACGTTGGGAGTGATGGCGTTTGTCTTCCCAAGAAACCGTCACGTGTGATGAGCCCTGCTTTCCTGGCAGTGGCCGAACACCTGCCTGCCCGTGGGAAGTAGTGAACGAATTCCTTGTTTTGCTTTGCTTGGGCGCGCAGCTTTTGCTTTACTAGTAACCTGTCTTTATCTCAGCCCATGAGTTCTCGCACTTTTACCTTTCTGATTCTCTCCCTGTCCCACCTGGGGAGAGTGAGCGAGCGGCCGTGTGGTGCTGAGCTGCCTGCCGGGGCTGAACCACAACACCCTTTCAGATTATTACAAACCTAAGTGAGATCAAACAGCCTACATCACTTAACTTTGCTGATTTTGCTGAAGTACACAGCCCTTGCACAAACTACTCTGCTGGCTGAACAGCAGGACTGTAACCTCAGGAAGCAGGACCGTAACACGTTGTCGATGGCAGCACTTTCTGAAGGCACCACAGTTATTTGTCAAACTAACAGTGGTCTGTACTCACAACAGTTCTCACTATGCTCCAGACTACTCTGTTGCAAAGCAAAGCTTGCCAAATTTGTAATGCATTTTGAGATCCAAAGAGGAAGAGCACTGCTCCAGCAGCGAGCGCTACCTTTTAATGAACACACAGGAATATGGGCTGCCAACCAATGCAGCTTCTCCCCAGTCATTCCAGGTTTATGATGCTCCTGGATGTCAGGATGACACTTTTTGGTTCCAGGCTCTGTAGAAAAAAATAAAAACAGTGACACACTATGAAGTCTCCATTTGTGTTCCCAGACTCCCTGCACAAATCAGACATATATTTCTGGGCACTTCCACTTCTACCTTCCTAAAGCTGGAGGGTGATGCAAGCCACTGAAGGGGGAAGAAGGGGTCATGAAAGGAGGAGCAACAATGAGAGAATAAGGCATATGCGAAGAGTTATGTAGAGTCTCCATGTTGACAAGACCCTGAAAAGAAAGCTGAAAATCACAGCCAAAGGATCTCTCAGTCGAGCAGTGCCTAACTGCACTTTTCAGCTAGGGCGAGCAAAGTTCATCCTCGCTTCCAATACTGCGTAATCACTTCTGGTATGATAACACTCACAAACCTGCCATCCTGATTCTGGCAGCATTCAGAGTCCCAGGGACTGAGAGGGGAGCTCCTGGTTCAGCCTCCTCCAGCAGAGCCTGGCTCCTGCCCTGATGTACTACTGCCGCATCTCCATCCTGCAGGCAGCCACCAATGACCGCTTCCACAGGACAAAACTCTTGGTAGTTCCGTCCATCTCCATTTTGGCTGCAATTTTCCCTAACTTGGTGCATAACTAACCAGGCTTGGAACAAGCTAACCTTCCTGTTGGGCCAGGCACATGCAAACAAAAAGAGAAGAGCACCTCAGAGGACTGAACCCTCCTAAACTAGTGATTTCACTGACCGTAAGAACTTTCCTTCCATGCCTTTCCTTCCAAAAAAGCCTACATATCTTCAGGAACAACAGACTGATAAATTATTAGAAAGGGCCTGACCGCAGCTGCATCACAGCTTATATACCGGGCTCTGGCAAAGGGTATTTGAAGCCTGCATACAGGCATAAGCTGAATATGCATGAACTTTTTGAGAGCAGAGCAATACTAAGCAGCTCCACTTGGAAATGCGGAAACTGGAACAAATGTGCCAAAACTGGAGACAGGCTCACTTTGAATCTAGACTGAGAGAGAATTCAAATTTAACATGAGATGCAGTCAACGCCACACACCAACTATGAGGCCATTTTACATGATCAGAGTGATGCAGAAAGGCCTGAGCATAAATGTCTCCAAATTGCAGGCTTCATGAAGAGAACTCAAACAGTCAAGATCTATTTGGTTAGAAATGCAATAACAAAACAACTGGCAATTATTTACCTCTGGCACAGAGAAGAAGTTAAGATTATGAAATTACTGGGGGAGGCGTTTGCTATTAACGAACCATTTCCTCGCCATATCTGCCAACAAAATATTTACTTAACATCAGAAAACAGCACTGCAGGCTGCCACGGCTCCTGTTGACGGACAGTGAAGTTAAAAATACCCAATGGCATCTGTGTCCAAGCAGCAGGGTGGGGAAAGCACTGTTTTACCTATTACACAGAAAACTGCAGTTCACTGTTACAGCCAATTGACTTGACGTATAATGCGTAACAAATACAATGGCTCGTCTAAACAAAAGTTGTATTGCTTTCATTCTAACTAAAGCATTACCGCTTCACTGATACAGGCACAATTAGACGGCGTAAAGCTTCCTGCACAGGAGTTATCTGCACATAGCGCCTATAAAAACATTATTTTGTTCCTGTTAGGAGTCCCACTAGCTTAATATTTTATAAAAAAAAGAAAAATTAAAGTCTAGCCAATGCAACTTCCTGGTGAAACCTCAGGGTTTAGCCCATACTCCAAATTCCTCCGCCACCCAAAAACTGAACCATACAGAACAGAGCTCCCCACATGGAAGGTAAGGTGTACCTGTTATGAGAAATCCTCATTGCTGTAATAAAGAAAATAAATAAATAAAATGAAAGATGCTGTTTGTATTATTGCTTTTATGTACTATAGAGCTTTGTGTTTAGAATTTAAGCCATAACTTCCCCAGGGAAATAACTGTACTTTCCTTGTACACATTAATAACTACTTTCATTCAGGATCTAAATTAGAGGGATGATGTCACTTAAATCCCAGGGCCCGCAAGCAATCAAAGCACTAAATTCCTCCTGATGGGAGATGAGGAGGGAAGGAATACCTGGCATCACGAGGGACGTTTTGATTTGATCACCATGGGCAAATCCTTGCTCTGCTGTAACGAGAGTTTTGCTCATAGCAGTGATCCTGTGGCATCCAGTTTCAGCAACTCTTTGCTAATCTTTCAGGTAACTTTGGGGAGGCTGACAAAAAAGTAACTGCTAAATCTCAAAGGGTCTGACCTTCCCGCTGAAGATGAAATACAAGTACACCAACTTCTCTCCCAGGCCATGAAGCCATTCTGCACTTCAACTCTTCTGGCCTGAAAATGACTTTTAAATCCTTCTATACAGACGGTGACTTCTCACCACGAATAGAAAATAATTTTTTGAATTTCTGCCTAAAAATTAAAGCAGAGGACTAGCAAACAGACTGTGCGTGCTTCTGCTCTCTCACTAGCTTCCAGTATGACCTCCAGGATACACCTTCAATCTTTTAAACTCAGATTGTAACTTAATATGAACTCTCCCCCAATTTGTCCCCTTCTTAATGCTGCTCCATCAATCCGTCCTCCAAACCCTTTCTGCTTCATCTGTATCTAAATATGATTCTTTGGCAAATAAAGACAGGGCCTTTGTGTACCGCCAGCCAAGGATGTCTCCTGCTCTGCATACTAATGCCTCCACCAAAAGGCCTGGGAGCCGTCCAGATGCGGGTGAGAGGCTGCCTTATCCAGCTCCAACCGCTGTATGTGGCTGCCTGTGGAGATTCTCTCAAGTGGGAAAGCACAAGAGTGAACAAATCCACCACGACTCTCCTAAAATGTAAGCCTGTTATCCGTGCCAGGCTACGTTGAACCTGGTCTATGCAGGCAGTTCAGTTTTCAAAGTCTTCACTACTGCACTCCTTAAATTCACCCCAGGATAGGGGTGGCTACAACAGTGGCCACACAAGCCCTGAAGATTTGCAGATCCTCAGTGAAGCATCCGTCTCTCTGCAAGTGATGAGGCAGAGACACTTCAAGGCCAGCGCTTCTGAACGCACCCACAGCCTTGCACCACTTTCCCCACCTCCTCTGCACAGGACGCATGGCGCAGGAGCTGGAGCTTTGCAGCTGGCAGGGCAAAGCCACCCTTCTGCCTTTTCGGTGCTGCCATCAGCACACCAGTTCGGCCAGCCAAAAATCCGACGCACTCTAGAGACAGTGAACATGTGCAAATGTTGGCACGGGACCCGCTCAAGGTCACGGCCCAGGTTGGCAGTTGAGCAGAGACTCAGCCTTTCCCAGCGCTGCTGCTCCATGTCGCACGCATGTCCCCAAGCCAGGCTCTGCTGCCCTGCAGTCCCGGGCGCTGCCGTTGGAGCTGCTGCTGCTGCTGCCACCCCGAGCGTCTCCATCCCCGTCCCTGCCTGTCCCCTGCCTCACACAGTCCTTACCGGCAAAGCACCCACCTCTCCAGCCGCATGCTCCGTCCAACCTGCCCCCTTCACCTGGAGCCCAGCTTCCTGTCACCCCGCTTTTCCTGGGAGCCCACAACCCGCCCCCACCAGCTGCCACGGCCCAGCCCCCAGCACCCCCCCGTCAGCCGCCCGCAGCAGCCTCACGCTGACCCCAGGCGACTCCACGCCAGCCCCTCTCC
>VXAL01007189.1:0-19156 GCA_013399475.1 Chauna torquata
TCTGCTAATATGTAAAACCTTTTGTGATGCTTCTTGAGACAGTACATCATACTTCTCTTTAAATGGGATGTTCTTCTCCTCTGGAGGGGCAGAATCTTCTCCACTGCATTCAGCATCACTTGTCCGATAGAGGGGGTAATGCTGGGAGAAATTCAAAGCAAGGATCAGTTGTTAACAATCCAGCCTTTCTAGGAAGGTAATAAATAACACTAAAAACAGGTCAACATGTTGCCTCACCCCATCTCCAACACACCTGTAAAAGGATTGGTTCTGAAGCTGGAACCTTTTCCACATCACTGCACCTTTCATTGGAATGACTCCATTTCTGTGAATAAAATCAATCCACACATACTGTCTTCACCTATGTGTACCGAAGGGGTGTGGAAGGCAATTATGCAATAGGTAGGTTTTGAGGGGTTGGGGTTTTTTTAGCAGTTTTGTTTCATTTTTTGAGAAAAGCAGCATCAGCTCAGAGTACAGCATTTAAATACTGTCCACTGAATCATCTTTTAAGAGCCTCTACTGTGGGTGAAAGGGGGATGCTTTAATTTCCCTTTCTGTGTATGCTGTAAATACAGTTGCACTCTTCCTGAATGTGGAAAGCAGCAGCAGAATCTCACTGCACAAGTAAGGCAGAAGAGATTTAGGGCAGCCTGAAAGAGACAGCAGTTGGAGTCTGGCAATTTTTCCACGGGGAGATGGTTTCCTGATTGACTGCCAACCCAGTAAATCATGCTGCCCACCTTGTGTCCAGTCTGCCTATGAAAAAAGGAAGAGGAATGAAATAAAAAGCAATTGGATTTGATGAAAAAATATGCTGAAAACATTACTAGGCCATCAAGGCAGAACTCTAGTAGAATTGAAAAACTACAGTAGCCTAGTTCTAAGGATATAGAACAGAACTATGCAAAAATATAAATGCATGGATTATTTTGCACCTTACGGAAAACGCAGGATTACAGAACTTCCCTGCCATTTCATTGGAACAGAAGAAATGGCACCCTCTGTTAGTTGGCAGCACTAACAAGGAAGTTAACACCATTAATGCAGAGCAACACAGTGAGCAGTTAGGTAAAAATGATAAGAGGAAATGAGGAAGAGAGATTTGCTAACAGGTTACAATACAAATTGGAAACAGATTTTTTCAGAAGAAAGCCTTCATTATATCTTGACTGTTGCGGCAGTATCAATGTTTCCATTGCAGTGGCCAAGCTGCTGGCTATAATCACACCTTTAATAAACCCTTACCTGCTGGGAGCAATTCAGTTTGTGAGAAAGCGCCACAAGCTTTGCCTCTGAGGTATGGCAGATAGAGCAGCCATCACCCTCCATGGCTACGCTGTTCACTATGACAAAACTGGAAAATACCAGGGTGTGAGCAAAGAGAAAGAAGCGGTGAGGACAGGAAAGCATTTGCTGTTCATGCACACGTAGGATAAACCTTATTTTATAAAATGCAAATGTTCCGAAATTGGACACAGCTCAGCAAAACAAAAGAACCTTGCAGTTTCTGAAGTCAGGTGTTATAAATCCTCTTCTGAGTATCCATGCTGTAGCTATTTCTCTACGTGGTAGGCTGCTTTACAATCAGTTGTTAATTAGGTCGCACAATGTACTGTATGCTGTGTTTCATGTTTACACCTTGGGGTTTTTTTTATTATTATAATGAATACTTAAGTGGTATTTTAATGGAACGTTAGAAGCCAACTAAACTGAATTCTGAGGGAAAGGAGAACTTGTTTCTCTCCCCACACACATTTCAGGCATCAGAGACATCATTTTAGACATTCAATTTCTTCTGAACAACTGAAAAGCAATACAGCACTGCATTTGTCTGTCTACTCTGAACACAGTTTCATGTTTTGTGGTCTCTCACACAGAAAACAGGATTTTATTTGTAAAAGAAAAAGATTTCTCTGTAGGTCTCAAATCAACTTACACTTTCTACCACAAGATTCATACGTGTTTAGTCACTCAGTCACGACTGAAGGAAGAGCTATATTTCCAGTTCAGTATGTTTACCAGACGAGAATGAGCTGATTGCCTCCACTTAAGAGATACTAGCNNGATACTAGCCAACCCCCCACAAAAAAAAAATTAATTCTCTTTGATCAAATTAAGCTCCTTTTATACCACAGATTTATCAAAAATGCAGCTCATTTCAGTTAATGAATATGATACTAGACATACCATCTGCAACTAGAAGCAAGAATTCTGCTGTGCTGTTTTATGGAAGGGGACATGGAGATATTCCTTAATAACTGTTTTTTTAAAACAGCTGGAATACATATCTAAGGGACCCCACATCTGCATGATAAACAATAGCATTATACTGAGCATTCATGAAGCTCATATATCTTCTGGGGCCTGGGGGGGATGACACGATTTCTAGACCTGTCAGTATATTTTAAATGTTCGCTTAATTAAGGGAACTGGTGTAACCTTCTAGTCTTCAAATCTTGCATTTGCATGAGTGATTATAACCTAATCATGCCAATGCTTTTGCACAAACCCACTATTGCTTTCTCTCATTGGACTCCTGCATGGTATATAAAAGCAACAAACGGGCACACACAGACAACTGCAGAAACACACCCCTATGAGAACAAGCTCTGTAACAAGGTCTATTCAAAGTCAAAACCAACCGTGCATTATTACCCCACCCTGTGGAAAACCTATGGACAAGCAACTGCTATGTTCCCAAATTCCTCATACAAGAGTTAAGTTCTGCAAACTAAACAAGTTATTAAAATTAATGACACTCTTAACTTGCAAGCACAGAGGGGGGTTTGTTTGTGCTTCTTTACTGAATCCTATTCTTCTGCTATGTTTACAGCCATGGGTCATTACCAGCTGCAAGGAAGTAAAAACGCAAACCAGAGAATTTCATTCCGACTCCTCAGTACTTTTCCATTTAAAAGAAAATTGACCTAGCTTAAACCAAAAGCTTCCCCTCCATATCAAACTGTAGGTTTGTTCAAAGTGTTTCATATTTAACATATCACAAGCTAGATACAAAGTAATCATAATAATAATAATAGGATTTAAGTTAAGCATTCCCATACTACTTCATTAGAAATTCACTTCCAGTTCTCATTCTTCATCACTCAGATCTCCTAGCCCACTAGTAACTACTCTAAACACTGGAGAAAAAAAAAAAAAAAATACTCACTTTATTCCTTTTCGAGTTATTAGCTTTCCTGAAGTAAAGTTGAAAATTTTTTCAAATCGATTTACCTTGTAAGTGGTCATTCTGTGTCACAGAACAAAAATACAGCTGAGGTAAGAAATTGGCATGATAAATAATCTGACACAGTTGCTTTGCAGTTTTTAGACCATTCATGCAGCTTACTGCTCCATTATTTAGATCACTTATTCATTCAGCAAACTCACAGGGACGCTCTGACACCAAGTGTGTTCTGTCCCAGTCACATCAGTGTAAGCACAGACATCCTACAGAAGCACAGCAGAGCAAGCACACTTAAGCTCTTCCACACTGAGATAATGGGAAAGGGAATATGCTTAGATTAAGCACTTTGCAGACAACGAAGCCCAACACAAGGAAAAGCAGCTTCTCTGCCCATGCAGAGAAACTAGCCCTGAACAACTTCACATATGCTCCAAGAAGTGCAAAAGTATCCTGAAACCTGTTCTAAAATGTATTCCTATGGTGCGTTGTGTGTAGATGAATACCTTTTAATATCTTGCTGTAAATTACAATCCCATCTCATTTGGTTGTGATCAAAAATGTTCTGTATAAACACACAAAAAGTCACTCAGGCACAAAACCAGTTACTGTATGCATACTGACATTGCATTCTTGGCACTTGCTTTCACTGAAAGGACTTACTCATAGTGAAATCCAATGTCATGATTCCCAACAATAACCACTAGCTCAGTAGAAACTGGATATTTAAACATTTTCCGAAATCTCCTGACATCATCTGCCCATGCCTGCATGAAAATAATGAAAAAATTAATGCTGTTCCACAATACTGAAGGTGACCGCTTGTGTATAATACAGAATCAAACACTCAGGGAGATGCTCACATTTTCTAAGTTTTGCATGAAGGGAAAAGTGCCAAGATAGTAACAAAAATGAAGGAGAATCACAACGTCAACTCATATCTAAAACACTGGAAACTTCTATCAGTAGGACAACTGTAGTAATATGAAACAAAGCCTTGCATACCTAGTCTGCTTTCTTCTGCCATCCATTTCCTTCAAGAAATCCTCATTTTTTTAAATAAGAGAGCTGTTCATGTCATACCTGAGGTGAGCTCCATTTTCCTTCATCAAAGACATCTCCCAGAATAAAAACAATATCTGGCTGCAGTAACCACAAGGCACTTTGGAAAGATCTCTCCATTTGCCATTCCCTAAAGGAAAAATATATACCTGGTCATCACTGTGTAACTGCTAGATCCTCAGCTCTGAATACTTGAATACAGTCTGACAGGAATGTGAAAGTGGCTCCTACACACTGAGAATGCTACTATGAAATTCAAATTAAATACTTAGAAATCAGGTTTAAGTGCAGTAGGTGCATCTTACCTGGTGGGTAATTCCACCGCAATACAATCGGAACCAAATCATGCAAGAAGTAATACCGGTTTGTTGGTTTTTATTCACCACAATTCCATTAAATAGCAATTTCTTAGAACATTATTAGAATTATTTAATGTGTTTTACTATGCAACTGTTTCTTCAGCTAAAGTTTATAAGGTTCATTTAATGGTAGAATTAGTACTTTCTGCTTTTGTTTTTTTTTGGACCAAAAAAAAACAACATGGCAGTAGGCATAGGACTGAGCTACCTTTGTTTTTAAATACGATTTCGCTGCCCATTCTTCTACTACAGAGATAAATTTCTACCGGCTTCCTTACCTCTGCAGTTAAAGGTATTAACTGTTGGGACATCAGAGTGATCTGGCTCATTTTTAAGGCACTGTAAAAAATAATTACACATGGAAGAAGGCTATCTAACCTATTTAAAATGCTCACGTATCTACACCCAGCTGAACACTGAAGACTGCACAGCCTAAGTGCCATTCATTAACCTTCCAACACTGGTTTATTACCCAGTCCAGGTGCAGACAGGCAGTCAGAGGCAGCATGCATATTTCTTATGACTACCACAGCGTTGGTTTTAAACATCTGTCCCATTAGTTACTATTAAAAATTCTAAAAACAGGATAGAGATTATTCCAAAAATTAAACTACTACCTTCGTAGTTTATCCAACCAATGTCCTTTGATTTCACCAAGCAGGTGAGTATCAGCTAAAATTATGGCCTTCAGGACTGAAGCTGAAGTCTCTTTGTTATCCATGTGAGCTCCGCCTTTCACTTCTGGCCACCGACATCGAAAAATTACCGCGTAATAAATTAAAAATTCACAAAATATTAACACGGAGCTGACAAAGCACACAAGTTTCAGCAGGAAACAGATCCTCTTCTTCAAAGGAAGATTATTCACAGTGGTCAAGCTAGAACTCAGCATTGCAGTAACAGCCTAAGTGTCTTTCCCAGTGGCTAAGTTCTCCTCTCTGAAGTGAAAACAATAGGGTCTCGTCAGAGGACCAAGCGGGGCTTCATATTAGTACAAAATCTCTGTGGAGAAAATGCAAAATAAAATATTCATAAAGCCAGCAATCCCTGTGAAAAGCTACCACGCAAGGTCAGCAGTGTTGGTTTCTCATCAGCGTGAAAGCTTTGGGTAATAAATATATATGCACGTACATACACGCATACATAGAATAACAGAATCATCTAGGTTGGAAAAGACGTTCAGGATCATCGAGTCCAACCATCAACCAGTACACACACACACACACACACAAATACATATATATTGACCTAAAAAGCAATTGACCTAAAAAGCAAAGTTGGTCTTCTTCAGGTGCATTTGTTTAACCCCCCCAGAGGGCCATGCTGCTGAGCCTAGGCCGGCACTCTCTCCTACCCGGACCAAGGCACCTAGTTTAAAGCTAGCCAGAATCTTGCTGTGTGATGCTTTTTTAAACTATACAGCAAAAATGCTGTGAATAGGGATCAAAGATAGGTAAAGACAGAGCTCAGCTTGAACAACAGCAAAAAGAAAAAAGGAAAAAGAGAGGTGGTGATGTGAGGAATAGAAAGGAATTCCTTATCATCCTGGCCACTGCAGTGCCACGTGCAACCACTTTCTGACACAAGTCACATAACACTGCTATGCCAAATCAATGTAATTGCCACCTTTAATACAGCTCGTTGCAAGAATCTCCAAGAACCAAAAGCAATTTACTGTCCCAAAACAAGTTTACTGGAGCTTTCCAAGAGCACAGGCACAGATACGTGACTACTTAACTAACACTGCTTCATTCCTAACAAAGAGAAATGACTAAGGCTCGGACACAGAAACAGTGCTACAGCTGTACAGAAAAATGGGAAAACAAGACTTTTGAAGTTTGTAAATATACTGTATTTCCTGACTTCTTCCTCCCTGGATAGTTTGTAACCCAAACAGGGAACTCACCCCTTTTAAAACGATAATTTTATTTTATGCCATTTTAAAGGCTAATCCAAAACAAATGCCTTCACTCCGATAAACCACAGTTGTAACAGGGCTCACGGATCGTTTCACTTGTTTACAGGCATCTGAGAGAAACTCATTATTTCTGGGTTAAGGAGGAAATACCCACGATTTCACAGTTCTGCTTCGAAAGTCCTTCATAGAAACACTCTTTCTGTGTAAATGCCTACAAGAAACAAGTATCCCAACTGAGAGGACAAGGATACTAGCCTGACTTTCAAGTGAAATTACTCGGGTTCCACATGCAACCTCTCGGGGTTTCCATCGGAAGAGTACTGGGCATCTGACAGACCCACTTCTTAAAGGTCAGCAGTGTAACAGTAACAGGGACTCCAGCAGAGCTACCAAGTTGTTACTTCGCATGCTCCTGAACGAACTTTTAGAGAAATCCGCAAAATGTAGTCACCTTCCCCCTATTTTGTTTACTGCAATAGAAAAACCCTAACACAGTACTAAGATCCTGGATATTAGCAATTATTGAACACAGTACTTGGACAGTGATTAGCAGCCAATGTTCTTTGTGTTGACTAAACCTGACCAGAACTGTGAACACTCAGTACAGTTGAATATTCAGACCCCTAAGTATTAGGAATGCCGAGACAAAATCACAGAACCACACAAAATTAATGTATCTTTTCTGAAATCCTGGTCACAGTCACATGCAGAACACAGGAACAAAACTCAAATTGTTTTACTGCCCTACTACACCCTAGCCCATTTAATTGATGTCTCGTGGAAATCAAAAACAGATCATCTTTTTTTTTCCAACCAAAACCTCTATTTGATAATAGCTGCTTGTTTTCAAACATGAGCTTCCCATATCAACACCACAAAGTACTTGTTCAAGACAAAGAACCATTAATCTTTGTCACGTAACATTTCCAATATGCATTGTTTAATGTTAGCATGGCTAATATATAATTGCATGTAACCCAGTTCTATCTAAACTTAGCTTTACATGAGAAAGCTGCTGGCCAGGCATCACAACTTCACAACACAGAGGAACTAGAAATAAAGGCTGATTAACTTGTTTAATAGAAAACTCATCTATATCTTAACTAGCAATAAAAATCAATGAGATCTTGTTTGTACACCTCACAACAAGGCAAGATTAAAGCAAAAACGTCTGTTCAACAGACACAGCAACAAGCACAAAGACAGGTAAATTCTTAACTGTAAGAACACAAATTCATAAAGCCTAATCCTGAACAAACTGTACCTACCCCAGAATTTGGAAGTAGACTTCGGTAGTCAAAAACAGCCTCCTCTCCCAAGAAAAATAGTGCTGAATTGAACAGAAAATGCCAGTAAGTTACTAAACTTGCACTAGGCATGTAAAAAAATAAAATAAAAACCAAAAACCCCATGACTCTTCTTATTCACAACCCACACAAAGCTTAAAACAAATAAAACCTGTCATTTTGCTATCGGTGCTAATGCATTCTTGAGTAGATTTTTGTTATGTGATTTTTCACACATCAAATTTCTTTAGAAGCTGTCCAAAGAGCTACAGAGCTGCAGCAAAAAGCCAATGTTACAGATTGGTGAAAAAAATTCAGCTCCTCAGAAGCATAATGATCCCATAAAATGCAGATTAAAAAAAAAAGACAGAAAAAGAAAGAAAAATGAAAAAAAAAAGCTGCAGTTTGTAGAAGAGAAAAAAATAATCAAAAAACCACACACATCCTGTCATTTTCATACACTTTCACTGTCTCAGCATTTCTGCTGCTAGCTGTTGCTATTTTGGGAGTCATGCTGCAGGTGAGGAAGATGTCAGAGGTCTCCCATCTGCACCCCACATTTCTAGCTAAAGGAAGAAAGAAAAAAGAAATCACAAAGTCTGTGAGGCAGAATGAGCTGAAAGACAACACCTGCTACCAGCTGACAGAAACACCCATCTGCACTGGCTGTTTCACTCTCCAGCCTTCCTCACTCTGCCACCTGCAAGCCGATGGCTGCTGGCATCCTGTCTGAACTGCCTGCTCAGGGCTGTGGCTGCGCATCTCTGCGCCCCCAAGTCAGAGCAAAACCGAAACTAAGCACACGTCCTAGCTATCTGAACCTCACATACGGGTACCTGAGAACTGGAGACCCACACGGAAGCTGTCCTCTCACATGAGATGGAAAGGTCAAACGTAACGCTGTCAGACTGCACACACACTGCAAGATGGAGCTGTGGTTCAACACGTCGCTGTACGATAGATATATCGCTACTACGCCTCCTTGATTATTAAGATTTGACTAGAATATGTTTTGTTACCAGGGCTTAAGGATCTCAGTGATCAGAAAAGATTGAACAATTTCTCACCGTTTCTTGTTCTAAACAGATGGCAGCAGCCTAATGCAATACTGATTTTAGTTTTATGAGCTCATCATGAAGGCGGGATCAAGATTTTCACCATATTCATTATTTTCAATTGTTTGGACAATGAACATACTCTCTAATGGAAAACTGTGATCTTCACTACCTGGCAAACAGCAAAATCCTGCCAGTCATGACAAACAAGTCAGTAGTCAGTCAAAGTACATGTTCCTTACACAGGGGAGAAATAACCTTGAACTTTTCCTTACCCACATATTTCAAGACCAATTCTGCACAATACTCTTTAAAAATAGCTTGTGGATAAGGACAACTGCTGGTTTAATTTAATAATACTGTCACCAAATGTGACAGTAATGTCAACATGCTAGAAGTATAACTTTACACCACAAACCTATGGGAAAAAAATGCTCAAGTGACTAATGCTCAAGAAACAGAAGTTTGATGTTTTCCTTCTCCAGCAGCAATGTTTACTTTGCTTACTAACAAATATCAGATACATTTTTGCACTTAAAATACTTAATCATACATACTATTCTTCCTGTTTTCATCTGTTGAGTTTACTGGCCACAGAAACTCCTCTTTCCCTTCTATACCTCTGTGCAGAACATTATGCAGCTTTAATTTACAAGTGAGCCAAGAATGAAGCAAGGAAAACAAGATCAAGTGGTCTACAGATAGACCAGGAAGCAAGTAGCTCAGAGCTTTATCCTCCTTGTTAGTGAATACGTAACTCTGAATACCTCATATTCTTTTAGCCAATTTATTTATTAATTTACAACTACAAAAGTGTCATAATGTGGGATCCAGGAATCCTAGTCCTAACTCTAGTGAGTCAGTGTTTTTATTATGCTAAAGAAGCTGTACTAGGGTATAAATAAGCTTAGTATTTCTAACCTTGCGATAAACTCAAGTTTTCACTCAGTTCTCCCACTGTAATGTCACAAAGGTACATGTTCATAACCTTCAGAAAATATAATTCTAGGTATACATATGTTTCACAAAAGTGTAACATAGTTACAGACAAGTTTAGGTTCAAATCCTACAAGTTTTCCCTTCTGAAAGGTAGGCTTACAGCTGGGAGTTTGCTCTTACCATTGCAAGCTTTCTCAACCTCTCTCGCTGAAGTAATGTGACATTTCTACTTTGTCAGCTGTGACTCTGAGCATCCGTTTCCCTTCAGCACTTCAAATACCTGAGTATTCCTCACTCTTCTATCAAATAACAGCTTCTGATGAGTTATTGTTTTGATATTGCAAGACAAGTCTGACCATCTTTCTGAATACGTTATTTCCAATTCTAAACCGTAAATCCTTCCTTCAACCACAAACTTTAACTCCTTATCATAATAAAATAAATAAATAAAAAAGTCTTCAAGTAGGGAGTTGGCAGTCTTTCTTTTAAGAAATCCCTTTGTAATAATTTGATGATAAAATTATTTTCTGTCTGCATTGGCACATCCTTAGGGCTGAAATTCATAAAGACTGTCAAATCTACAGATTTAGCTTTTACACACACACATATATAGTTTACAGAAAATGATAAATTGGGAAATCCTTCAAATTGAAATACAAAGATTTTATCATTTTCACATAAACACCCAAAACCACTCCTGTAATTGATGTATTTTATGAGTGCGAAAGAGAAAGTGAGTTTAGGAAACTCAGATGAAGTTATACAGACCATGTTTTATTTAAAAACTATATAAGCAAAATCAAATACATAAAACAAAAAACATTTCAGAACTGCTTGCTACATTGAGATCATATTACTGAATGTATAATATTACCAAAACATGGTACTACATACGCCGTGCTAGGTTTCAATGTTGCAATAAGTATGAAAAACATGTAGAAAGTCTATTTGCCATTAGATTAATTAGTAGTTACAAATGTGCTGTAAAAGGAAGTCCATACATAACACTTATTTGTTTCAAGCACTTTTCGTATTGATTATTCAGTTTCACAGATTCCTGTACAGCATGCTTTAGATCTTCTATCTCTTCAAAAAAATCCTAGAAAGACCCAAAAATATGCACCTTAGTTTCTTTCAAAGACATTCACAATAACAGCTGGTCAGCATTTCAGTTGTTCCCAAGTTCAAAGACACTTTCTGTGTTTTTACTAGTGTATGACCAACTTATGCAAACACAGCGCACAACAGTCAACTATAACCATACGTAACAATTTAAAACTTTGCACTGAAAAGGAGTTGCAAGCACAATTTAAGTTACTGTGGAACCTGAAATACAGACCCATAATAGGAAAGATACAAGAGAAGAGGAAAAAAAATGTAGATTTATGAGAAAGCTACAAAATAGTAGTCCAAAATGACGGGAATAATGTCACAAACTCATCTTTGCAAAAATATAGCAGAAGCTAGCAACACAACAACAGAGCCCAGAAACAATGTAAACTCAAAAGACATCTGAAAAAAAGGCAGTGCAGTGAAGAACTGAAACAGATGTTTCCATAAGATCTGAAATAATAGCCAAATAAGACAAAAAGTAACACTTCTCTACCAAAAAGTAACACTTCTCTACATATGCAAAAGCCAGCCTGTAGTAGGTAACACACCATTACCTCTGAAGAAATGAAAGCTGCAAGACTATAAAAAAAGGGAAAATAAGCAAGAAGAGATATGAGGAGAGTAAACTATGGACAATAATGTTAGCATTTGAACAAGACCAAAGAGTTTAAGTTGGAAAAACGAACACCACATTTAGAGATGGAAGGATATAATTTTTGTTTCAGACCTTGAACTCCTTTATAAATTGCTAGGATCAGTTTAGAACCTTCTGTACAACTACATTGTGTTAATGAATGTTCTACTTCAGATCTATTATTTATGATTGCACTATACTAAAAAGTTTGATTTTCTTACTTGAACAGACAAGATTTATGATGCGTTATGATAAAGCATAAAATGGATAACACTATCCAATGGATTCAACTAGTTCAGATAAAAGCAATTTACAACAAAGCAGGGAATGAAAAAGAGCTACACAGATTGTAAAGAGACAGTCCAGTAAGAAAGCCATAAAAACTAGTCCTGTTGAATGGCAGCCTCCGTGGATTCACTTCCTCAGACTCCTCCGTTTGTAACTATACTAACCCAAAATGCATAACTTAATAAGTATTTCTATCTGTATCTAGTTTAGCTAGGAGATAAGTTCAGCTTCACAGAAATAAACTTCAATTATTATAAATACTGATGGCGTATAGCTTAGATGAAACAATTTTTTGTTCAGCTTCTCCAGCTCAAGTCTATTAAGTAATTCAGATGCTTTGTAAGCAAAGTCAAAAGTTGTTGGGAAATGCAAGGACAGTAAGCAGAATATAATCACCCCAAACTTAATTTCACCAACTTTGGAAAGTCATATCTACCAAAGTAATGCTGTTACCTACTTATATCCATTTATACTCGATATCTTCTTCCTACTTACTTTTTTTTTTTTTAAAGGAATAGTTGCATATATCTTAAATAATGTACAGTGACTTAAGACTACCTAAAAAAGGATCACTGATAAAAAGCCATAACTTCAGTTTTGTATGTCTCTTCTGAAAGATGAAACTTTCAGCCACGAATTATCCCTGACTCTCAAACGAGGGGATCTAGAACTCATCCTGGTTCAATGTTTTACAAATTTCACATCTAATGAATTATCGCCAAGTTTTACTGTTACCTCCGTAATGAAAGCTAACTTAATATTATTTAGCTTGCGAGAGGGGACTGCAAGATAAAATAGATTCTCAAGAAAACGCAACATGAACTTAAGAATAATCAGAAAACAATTTAAAACAAGTTTTACGCTGAAAATAAAATCTTAGACCAGTACACTTACACTAAACTGCATCCTCTATAGCTAGGTAGGATCTCTTCATCTTCTCACATAACTTCAAGAATTACCAACTTTTCACATTTTCTCCTACACCTGTAGGGACAATCTACCATAAAAACTTCATGGCCCTCGCCTCTGCCCTCCCAAAGCTTAGAGTTCTGCCACAGCCATAATTTCGATATGTTTAAGCTCACAAGAAAATAGTTCTCCTCTCATTGACATCAAGAAGCAATAGAAGTCATAATTCGAAAAAATATTTTCATTCTCTGTGCAAATGTTTGATGGAAGGAATTAAGACAGTTACCAGCAGTTACAGTTTTAATCTCATAACAGAAGACAAATAATCTCTTGTGAAGGAAACCAAACTGTCCAAACATCAATAAAAGCATCCACAAGAAAATCCAGAAGTTTGAAATAAAAAAAAAAAAGTATTATTCCTCTTCGTTAGCCATGCACTATTGTAGGACATCAATGCTTCAAGGAGTCACTCATTCCTATTTCCTTCTCAGAATGCTATAAATTCATTTTTTTTAATGTATTTTGCTTGATAACAGCATATGTTCAGCTTGAAGATAAGTTTCAGTCGAGACAGAAAAGTGAGTTTTTCAAAAATCACCTGTTCTTAAACTTATCCCAAAACAAATTACCTTGTCTAATCCAGCTAATTCATTTTTTAGTGCTCTCCTTTCTGTAGACAACTTTTCATTTTCTTTCTTCAGCTTTTTAATCTCCTTCAGCAACAGCTCTATATTCAAATAACAAAATATAGACTTCAACCATTACAGTCAACCTCCCCCTCACATGAATCATACTACAGCTAAAGAACTGCCTACGTTTTGTGATATTAGAAAATTATGGTTCAGCTTTTTAAAGTACCTTTTTCTTAAAGTGATTTATTGTTAAGAATTGGCCCAGCACATTCCCAGCTACGGTGACAGGATCTGCAAATTGGATAATTCTGCACAGATTCTTAGAATGTGGGTTATCTTCCTTTAATAGTTGCAAAACATGCATCACAGCATGATCACCTTTTTCTAACTTTTGAGAGGGTCACATCAACCACTGCTGACAGCTCACTTCCTGAAAATCATACCTACATTATATGATCTCAATCTTTTTTTTTTTCTTTTTAAAAAAAAACAACACTTTGAAGTGGAACAGGATTGCACCTTAACTTGTGGATTTTGTAATGTGAGAAAGACAAGCTCAAACCAATATTGTATGGATTTATCCCACATTTTAAGGTTCTTGTAGATCATTGTCCGAAAACCAAAGAATGGAGTCACTAAGTTTTGTACAGATAGAACTTACTGGAACAAATAACAAACACTACTGAATACAGCCATGCACCCATGATTAGACTGCCATACCAATTTCAGCTTCTAAGAAAAAAAAAAAAAAGGCAGCAAACACTTATTTTTATCACTAAACCAAATGCAGAACTGGATCCATAGATACAACATTAAAATGGCATCTCATAATCAGTGTAATAGTTTTTCAAAAATGAAAAACATTTTGGATGCTGCACAGTGAAGTAGAGGAAACAACCTGGAGCATGCCTTTGGATCAGAAGTGAAATGCATCCCCTTTGGTGGGCATACTGGAAGGAGCATTATAATTAACCATACCATTACCTAAATATTTACTGCAACAGGGTTCTTTCTTTTTAGATATGTCTCTGCAAGACGTTACTTTTCCCTCTGGGGTTTGACTTCTTTTTCCAGAAACAGCACTGGTTTTCCAAGAAACCTTTTTACATTCCAATTGCTCGATTCTTTGCCTCTGCTCTCGAAGATTATGCTCTAGCTCATGCACTTTAATCTGTCAAGAAAATGATTTTTTTTTTTTTAAATAAATGCATAGAATAAACATAGTTCAACTGAGTATGACTGGAAACATATCCTGAATGCAAACCTAGAGCCTTCAACAGCTCACTTAAAGCTATATTCATTCAGAAGTGTCCTAAAGGAAAAAAACAACAACAACAACAAAAATACAGCAAGTGAAGTTTATCATACAACAAAAGTGTTTTACAAAAATCTGTTACTGAGCACTCACACACTAGAAAGTTAAAATGTACGTGCATAAAGACACTAACCCTTTCACACGATACTGTACTTCTATGGCAGCAATTGCCAACTTCTAAGAAAAAGTAGATATAATCCAGTCTTAACAAATACTCATTTACAAATACAAATGAAGAGCAAGTTCACAAACTCCTGGGAGGAAATTAATTATACCGGCCAGCTGTAATGCTTGATCAATGCCTAAAGAGGCAAAATCCACCTGACGCAGCTTCATTGACCACTCCTGGTCACACAACCCTGCCTTTGTTCCGGTTATGCTATTCTCATTGTACAGCAAGCCAGTGGATCTTGATATCTAACAGAAAAATATTTGCCTTTTTTGGTTAGCTTGCAGCTAGATTCCTGCAATAAATCAGCCCACAAGACATACAGAAAAATTATCACGGCTGGTGCAAGAGAGGGAAAATGCACATACAGTGGGTAGGAGGGGTAGATAGATGAGTAAAGGAAAAAGTGAGGAAAGAAGAGACCAAGTCGCAGAAGTACCAGTGTCCACTCTCAAAGCGAGCATAAAGACTATATTCCATTCTCTCAAAGACATGGGGAACAGGAGGACCAAAAATGACTACGAAAAGAAAAGCACGGTCCCATTCTGCAACCCTCAGAATTATTTTTCAGTCTACTGAAAAGCTTATGTTCATTTGATACCACCTCCTACAAATTCTACTTACAGTGAGATTTTTAATTGTTTCACTTTGCTCCTGGTTTGTTTTGATTTCTTTAACATAACGTTTCTGTAGATTATTATACATCTGTAGTAGTCTAAAACAGAAGAAATGCATAAATTGCAATAAAACATGAAAGCCAACAAAACATGCATCCTTTATGATAGAAGTATTGTAGACGTCCCAAAGAAATCATTTGGGCTGTATTTTACTGTAGAGACTTGCAATGGAAGTACTGTTCTGAATGAAGTGTGACCAGCAACACAGAAAGAGAAAGCACCAGAAGAAATTGCAAGGTGAAAGGTAGAAGAGCGGTCTGTATCAATGGCAAAGAACTGCTTTCACTCAGGCTGAGGACTCTGTTTTTCACTCCAGCCCAGATGGCCGCACTCAGCACAAACAACTCGCTGAGGGAAGGCCCATGCACTAGTAACAGGAGGCTGGCAGCAAGTTTGCAGGATGTCACATATATCACTCCTCTCCCTGTTAGCACAACAGGAATAGCATAAGACCACTCCTAAAGGATATAAAAACGTTTGCTCAGAAATTAGTTTCTTGGCACCCAGCAAGAACCCAAGGGACACAATGAGAACTCATCAGGCAGTGTCCCCACCTCTCCGTGCTGGTCCCAAGCAATCCTGGCCAGATCACTTGAACACACACACATCTCTTTGCTTCTAAGTATGAGTGAATGAAACCTATGACACAATGAGTGCAAGTGGGGAAAAATCAGTGTAAAATCAATGTTAAAATCAACAGATTTGATAGATTAATATTACCTTTCCCTCTGATATCATCTTGCATTGAGTTCTGCTACAATAATTTCCCACAGTATTTCATAGCATTCAATGTACATGTACCAGACTCATGAAGTAAGTGGTCAGTATGAGTAGATATTTTCCCTATTTGATTAAGAATTAGAATAAGAGCTGGCATTCATATTAAGTTATGATTGCACACTACAAGCAGGCAGAGTGACACTGGCACAGAATAGCTTTGTAAAATAACATACAGACAGATGCCAGAAAAAGCGAAGTAAGGTTATCTTATGCGCAAATTAACACAAAGCAGGTCCAGCACTAGCTTCACAGAGTAATTCGGACATCTTCAACATAAGCATCTAATTAGGCACTCAATTCAAGCCCAGAGCTAGACACCCAGCCATCCTACACAGTTCTCAAAGAGAGCCTGATATGCTGTAAGGTAATTTAAAAAAAAAAAAAAAAAAAAACACCATGAAACGGGCATTCTACAGCCACCTAAAGGAAACACTAAAAACAGTGTGCGTGAATCTTGGAGCAGCAGGGGCCGCCTCTATCTACATAAGATCCACAGCCCAGAATCCCTTTCTGTAAATTGACAAAAGCCTTTGAAAGAATGGAGCAGCATATTTTAAAACCCAGTCATAGAGTGATAGACCAACATTTTATGTAGCATGCCTGATTGCTAAGATGTTTCAATAGATTTTTGTTTCAAGAAAATATTTCTTCTGCATTAAAAAAAAAAATTTACAGAGTTTACTTTTAGCATTAATTGGCAAACCAATTAATAGTAGCTCACTTCTGAACTGAAGTAAGACTGAAATGTAGAACCACTTGTGTGGCTTATTTTGAAAACAGTATTAGCCTATAAATTTTATACATATATAAAATTAAGCTATATAAAATGAGCTACGGAAGCTCCTACAGAAGAGAAAAGGAAACTACATACTTCTAGATTATTAAAAATCTATCAAAAAAGTCATGCATGCGGTGTGTGTGTGTATAAATAAAACATACACATGCGCACGAAGGATCTTTCAATTTTTCCTCAATGAAAGATTTGTCAAAGAAGTCCATTTTGTTCTTTGTTCAGTACTGTTTTCAAGTTTAATCTAAGATTTAGTATTTCCTTTAAAAATTAAAATAATTTTCCATTGTCTTTCTAAGGCTGAAAGCAGCTTCTATAGGAGTTAAACATTCAGTTGACTCAACCATGAACAATACATTCTATCCCTACAGGGAAGGATATTTAATTCTGTGAAGAAAAAATTCCAACAACTCACCTGACACTTTCACCCTCTAGATTAAGACGCTTGCTGTATCCACCCTTATGCCATAAGTGCGTTTCTGTTTGAACCTGAACACTTAATCAAAATAAACACAACAGCTTAACAAAATTAGATCTTACATTTTAATTGGATCATACAAAGCAACTGAAAAAAAGGCTAAATTACTTTTCAGTTTGATTTTACAATACAGGTTTCCAGGGTGGATCATGAACACACCAAATTCTAACCTGAAAATTCTGCAAAAATTTTTAATGTAAATCCTGGCATGACACTTTTCAAAATACTATATCTACAGTTTTTCAGGTCCTCAGGGTCACAGCTTCCAAGTCTTTTAAACAGTACTGATGCAATTTAAACTATCTTACCACTGTTGGTTGGCAAAATACTCTACAACTTTTTACAGTTAGAGACAAACAGCATGATGGGTAAGCGGGGCTATTACTTATTGATATTAAAACTGTTTGTTTTAATACAACAATGGCAATTTTGTCCAAGTTGCCTCAGTCACCCTTTGCTCCTTTACCTGCTTCCAGCATTCTCCCTCCCCACCATCCTGTTCATAGACAGCCACTCAAAACATGCAGAACAGATGAGGCCTGGTGCATCTGAGAAATAACAATGTACAAGTCCTGAAATACAGCACTTCTTTTGAAACAAAAAGAAATACCAATTTGACAATTAATTCTTACTCTCTGCTTGTGACATAGTCATGCATTAACTGCTGCAGATGCAGTTTTTCTTGAATCTGAGCCAAATTCTTTTCTAGCTCCTTATTTTTTGTTTGTAGTTTTTTCAGCTTCTTCAGTAATCGTTCATTTTCATCACTGAGCTGAAAGGCAAGAGAATCGAAAGAGAAAAATCAAGCAACATTTTCAAATCACATATTAATGGAATGGATAACATTTCAGATTACAATTCTCTTTTGCAAGTTTTGCTACACTTATCATGAACTATATAAACATACAAAGCCAAACAGCAGAAGAGTACTTGGCTTCAAACTTTATGCTGAACTTCAATGCATCTTTTTTAAGGTATATATTAAAGGCTTCTTCTGTAACTTCTTTGTTCGTTAGTGAACAAGGCAAAATGGTTTTGTATTTAAAAAAAATAACAAAGGGATGGAAGGCAAGTTTTCAGGTACATACTTCTAAACTCACATATCTGCTCTGCAACTAAGCTCGCATTTATTTTTGTTTTAGTCTCACTGAAGCTGAAAGATTAATCTATAGTCGCATCAGAATTTCTTGCACGTACGCCTACTAAACCTAGCCTGGCAGTATACAATCAAGCCTATCACTTCACCTACGATCCAAACACAACCACACAGTGCCCAAACCTAGAGGTTATGGAGCCAAACTGACGCTATCAACTGATACTCAGTCAGCAGAACGAAAATTAGCAACGAGAAACCGTAAACGTCTGATCTGTCCCTGAAACTGCAGACAAACCAGGCGGTCCCGGCTGCTCTCTACCGGGCCAGGCCTTCCGCGGGGCCCCCGAGTGCGCGCAGGCAGCGAGGCGGGGGCGAAGGGCGCGGCCGCCGGCGCCAGGGCCGACTCACTTGGAGGCACCTGTGGGCCGCGGGCAGCGCCATGGCCGCGAGGCCTGCGGCCGAGGCTGGG
>VXAL01007189.1:29014-42383 GCA_013399475.1 Chauna torquata
TGGGGAGCGGTCCTGGTGGCGTAGCGGGGGTCGCTGAGCTCGGGGTCTGCAGCCGGCCGAACGACCAGGAGGCGCCTCCTGGCAAAGTGGATTTTGTTCGTGACTCCGGGTGCTTTTATATTAGAGGGGGGAAAAAAAAAAAAAGACAAAGATTTGTCAGCGTGGACATGCTTTAGTAACTTTTCAGTCATACACCAAGCACTAGTGATGTTTTAGAGCGTGGTGTGATGCTGAGGTTGAATTTACCCACAGCTGAGATTTTATGCCACGGTGCGCTTATCCAGAATATTGTGTATTTACGCATGACAATAGCAGCGTTCGGTTTTGAGCAGCTTGTGCAGAGAAAAAATAGTTGTCCCAGAGAGGTTTCGTCTTCTTGTTATATCAGTGTCCTCAGGGTGACTGAAACTCACCAACTAGGGATAAATCAACAGTGCCTCAACAAAGATTTACAGTGGTGTATTTAAGATCCCTGTTCTGACACAGCAGAAGGTTAGTCATCTCAGGAGACATTCAGGCCCTGTTGTATGCAACAACAGAACTTCCACCGACTCTAACAGAGCTGAGAAGTGGGATCAGCAGATTGTTCTGATGAGAAATTGGGTAAAACACAAACCTCAGCAATGTGTATTTCTCTTCTGCTTCCATTCCACTGTACTTTGAAAAGCACTCTGGACATGTGCACTGTGGATCCCTCTTTTTCATCTTGAATCCAGGACCTGTAATTCTTCCTTAGTGTGTGTCATTAAACCTATTTCCCCCTTTGTAGACACACATGCGCACACAAAAAGATTAACAGAATGCCAGAAGAGAGAAGACTTGTTTTAGTAATACAAGGAATAAATGGATAATCCAAATCGGGATGACAGGTCATGCTCTCACAGAATCTCCAAACGGGAGTTTCTCCAGCATGCTCATTCTGCCAGCCATTTCACAAGAAAGCCTCTCATGACTCAAGCCTCCACACCTTGTTTCTCAAAATATCAAATTTTGAGGATAGCCGTAACCATCTCCAACCATTTTAATTGCCCAGAAGGCCATAGCTGGGCACGTTCTCCTGGAAGAAATAAACATTCCAGGAGGCTGATATTTGCATCATTTTAGTTTGCAATTTGCCATTGCTGACTTGCAACTGGCAGGAAATGGCCGATTCCTTGGCAGGCCAAATTTAAACCAGTCTAGGATGCTGTTTACGTAGGATTTGGGAATTGGATAGTAATGTTAAGGAATGCTTTTGCAATATTAAAGAATATTTTTTGTTACAAAAACTGTCCAGGTCCTTCTGGAACAAAATGTACAGGTAGGTCAGTATCTTTTATTAAAATGTCAGTCCAATTTCTGCTACTCCCAAAAAAAGGTAGAGATAAGGGCACAAAATGCAGTATAACAGATTTGTTGGGGCTAGGTTTACTTTTGTTGAAAATTAATAAAAATGAGTTTTATGTTGGTCACTAAAACCAGTCAATTCCACTGAACAAATTATCCTCCTTTTCCTTATGCCTCTTCCCATCCATCAGACCTCCCTGCCTTCACCTTGGCCCCCAGAGATCTGTTTGCACTGTTTGTTTCCCCAGATCTGGGTGCTGTCTTCATTCCTGCATGCAGATTTCCCATTTCAGCCTTTCGTTTAAGGCCCTCCATTTCTCCAATCCGTGGCAGGTTAGGAAGGCTTGGAATCATTAGAAAGTGTCTATGAGAGTCTTGTCGATGAGGCCAGCCTGAAGAAAGGCACGCAAATCAAGATTTTAGGTTTCTAGGAGAAGTCAACCAGCAACACAGTTTCGTGGTCTCCCTTTTTTGCTTACCTGACCATTGTGTTTATATTGCATCTTGTCTCTTGGGTATAAGTAAAATATGTCATCTTTCCAACATGCTCTGGAACAGTTTCTTCTAAACTTAAAAGGCCAATACATAAACGATGCCTTGAATATGCATCAAAAGTGATGTTGCTGGAGTAACTTCCATTCCCAGATCAAAGTTTTTGCCTCTCTTGCCTGTACTGTTACATGGTTCCATTATTCTCACAAAGTACCACAGGCTTTTGTTTAATATATACGGATATTTTGTTTGTAATCTCTGTAATTGGCCTGCTTTAAAATTATGTCTAATCCACTCTGTAAGGCCACATATAACCAGACCTTTTCAGACCTCTCTTCTGTTTTTTTTTTGTGAGCAAACTCTTCTTGTGATGTTCATAAGAGTACGCCCGTTGGTTTAATAGGACTTTTTGCTAAAGAAAAGCAATTACAACTAGTCTCTGAACCTCTGATGATATTGAGGGCACTGGGTAATATTTGCACGGTGCTCTGCAATTACAGTTGAAGAAATTTCACAAAAATAAGTAAATTTACATCAAGGTGAAAACAAGGGTAAGAAACTGAGACTAGAAGCTAGCACGTTGAACTCCACACATACTTTTTTTCTGTTTTCTTTTTTTTTTTTGGCCAGAAAAGAATTTCATGAGGCATGAGAGACCTAGCAGAATCCCACTTAGGAAAAAAAAAACAACAATCCATTGGTAAATAAAATAATTGCCATTGATATTCTGAAAAGTCAAGATTTCTTCCACATGTTTACTCCTAGGGGATATTTTTAGGCTGTTTTCTATGGAACATAGATCTTTTAGCAAAACAGACTGGTATTTCCTAAATTACCTGCAGGTAGTTATGCTTTTCATCTAGATGTTTGGTTTTACCAGTGAGCAAATATTTCAGCACAATATTGCAAGCAAGTAAATCCATCTTGGATCTCCCAGAAGTGTGTGGTGAGTGCAAGCAGTGTGGTGAGATGAAATGTCTAACGTGAGCACCTTGCTGCAGGTGGCTCTCCTGGCAGGTGCTGGGGGAGGAGGTACCTGGGCCCTCTGTCCTCTCCATTTTCCTTTACATGACTTAATTTCACAAAGGCATTAGGAAAGGAAGAGTCCAGGACTGTGACTGCACTGAGCCCCTGCAGCTCCATTTCCTCCGCTCCAGGGAATGAACAAGGCAGCAGACAATCTGGTTCTTAGCCTTGCGACGTGGTCTTCATGCACGTACTGGTGTAAATGCCTCTCACATTGCATGAACCCCCAAAAGTGCCCAGATAGGCCATTAGGACAAGATCTAGATAATTCTTTACTAGCGGAGGGGCAGCATGAACTAAAAGTGTTAAGCAACACTGCTCTAAGTAAACACACTTCCAAAAATTAGCTGCTTAGAAATTGTAGTGTCTGCATAATCTAGGAACAACCTATGACAGCGATAAAGCCTAGTAAAATACATTGACAGCCAAAATACAGCATCTTGGTTGCCAATTTCTTTGTACACTGTACAGTAGTGATAAGGAACCATCAGCCATTTTTATTTCATCACACCAAAGTTCCTTTTGTCTTCCACTTACCGGCTGCAACATCTGTTCCCTAACGAGAGAGCTTTGTGTAGCTCCACACCCGGCCGGGAAGAGCAGGCAATTGCAGTAGGTATCTACAGACCTCGTCATAAGGCTTCGCCAAGGAGAGGAGCTGAGTGATGCTCTTGCTGTGCTCTGCCTGTTCTCTCCCGTGAGGCACCAGGCTCTAATGCTCTTGGGAGGCAGAGGACTTCTGGGGATTATTCAGCGTAACCGGAGTTACGGGCCACTCTGAGCTCTGTGATAAATTTGTGAAAGATAAAAACTGCTTCATCAATGATGCAGAGCATATGATCTCTGTGTTGGACTCTGGCTTGGATTACCTGTCCATACAGGTCAGTGCAAACCCGTATGAATTCCTTCTGCCACACATTTCATAAGAGGCGGTGAGCTAGCAGGGACCCATCCATCCCGCAGCATCGCCCGGTGCACCGGGTGAGCTGACACAGGTGTGGTGCCCACTCGTTGCTGGTGACCCCCGCACAGCACCACAGCTTCTCTTGTTGAAAGGAAACGGTGCAGGTACATTGTGAGTCTGGTTACCATAATGCTAGCACACAACTGTCTGGGAAACCAGGATATTTTCAACAGCTCTCAGATGGGCAGAACGTATCACATGGGATCCTGCAAAAACGCAGTTTGGGACCTGATAATGTTCAGTATTTTAATGTGTATGCCACCCATCATATAAAATCCACAAACAATCCAAGTGAGCACTTTGGAGGACAGGAATCACGTTAAAAAATGGTCAATTACTGCTGGAAAAGAGATCATAAAAGAAAAAGATTAAATTCAGTGATGAGAAGTGCAAAGTATTGCCTTTAGAAAGGAAGGATCCAGTGCTGGAGCACATAGTGAGAAACAGCCGATTACAGCACGTCCCCAGAAGAGCTTTCGCAGCCGCTGTCCTTTTTGCGGCATGGGCCAGGTGTGACCGCGTTCCCCTGCCGAATGGTAGCACGTACTGATTTAAATGGCTGCACAAATCTCCTCAATCCACTGGGTATTAAAACTGAATAGGTGTCAAGAACATGGCACTGCTGAAGAGACGTTCAAACCCTCTCTGTTGCAAGGAGCATTTAAGGCAAGAAATGAGACATAGTGTTCCTCATCTGTCTGGCTACGTGACGTTCTGAGCAATGCATTTACTCGTACGTCCACAATATAGAAGTAAACAAGAGTGATGAAAATAAAAGGCATGAGCACAGCAGGTGCTATAGAACAGGTTATGCAACGCAGCTGAGGTGGTTGCAGTGTTTTGGATTTTGCTTTTGGACCAAAGAGTGGCACTTTTATGACGGTGGTGTGGTTAAAGCATCAAGAAAACCATGCAGGGCATTGAGGGAATTAAAAACATTAAGTGGAGCTAGTATTTTTGTGTACAATAATGAACTTTAGCAAGGGTTCAAACCAAAATGTTTTAAACTGTCCTCACCAGCTCGGTAAACAGGCAGAACTAACGCTATACAGCTCAAGAAGCATAAACCTTAGTCCAGATACTAAGTCCATGCTAAGGCAACAGTCAAGAAATCGGATTACGTGTCAGAACAATCTGAAAATCCTTCAAATGTAGTATTTTAGACTATGAAAACTAAGAGCTGAGATGAATTAGGGTGTTCCTGGTTCCCTTTCCCATGCATAATACAGCAGGACTGTTTTGTTTGGTCTTAAAACATTTCTCTTTAGGTAGCTTTAAAATACTTCGAACCATGGCAATTTAACTAAACAATTAAAACACATGTTTTAGAAGGGACTTGGAATATTAGTATTCTTGGTATTGCTTTTCATTTAATATAATTCTATAGAAATAACTGGTGCTTAATCTTTGCTTTGTTTCAGTTTTCCTAATTTCAAACCGTGTATAATTGTCACTGGTTAAAAAATAAGGCAGCTGCTTTTTCAAGTTGAGCATTATCATCCCACCCTCCCCTTCGTTTTTTTTAATGAAGGGATGGGGGAAAAAAAAAAAGAAAATTGTAAAATTGGGAAAAAGCTTTTATCAACTGTGTTTCCGTATGTGCATTTGCAATTGATGTGGTTTAGTTCCAAGTTTATAGCAGTAAAACCCTTTAAAGGGATATGAAGATTTTTCCACAAGACAATTCAGAGTTAGATCACTGGCTCCATATCTGGGGAAAAGCATAAATCTTTCTTTTTGTTAAATATACAGCAATTCATTGGTGGGTGGTTCCAAACACCTATATACACAAGAAAAAATAAGTATTGTGTCTCTTTGTTAGCAAAAAGAAACCAATGAGGTTTGCTTTATTGTATGTTTTTTAAAGTAAAAGAGCAGCGTGGCATTGGCCCTGTAAATAAAAATAAAAATTAAAAATTAAAAAAAAAAAAGGAAGAAAGGTTTTCTGTGAAAAATTATGGGCCTCAAGTTTCTTTCTTATCTTACATGTATTTTCTGTAATTTCCTAAATCACAACTACCATCATCTTTTTATTCCATCAGCTGCATCCCATTCTTAATCCCTTTCTGAACTGTCAAGAGAGGTTCCTGCAGAGTTATTCAAAATGCCATGTTCCCAAAGACTACTCATTATCTCAGAAGGATTTTTACTCAGAAGAGCTAGAATAGGTTCTTGTAGAATTAGACATATGACTGTTTTTCAGGATTAGCTATAATTTTGTTAGTAAATATATTATTTTAGTGTCCACAGGGTGAATGGAAACCAAATCCGATTTGTGAAATTCTCTTTCAGATTATTAGGAAAGCTCTAACAGAGGAAAAACAAGTGTCCACAAAGACATCTGCTGCAGATCTTGTGACTGAGACTGATCATTTTGTGGAAAATCTAATTATTTCTGTTCTGAAAGAGAAATTTCCCTCCCACAGGTGAGTGTCTATAGAAAGAAACTATGAATAACCATTTTGTCCTATAAGAGCTGTGTATTTGACTGGCATTTGAAGGGAATTTAATAATCTATCCCTGGAGGTCAGATTATCATTGGTAAACATTATTTTTTCTTAATTCAGTAGTAGCTTCTTTCAGTTTTATATATCTCTCATATATTAACCTATTGCTGTTGGACACATTCGTAGGACTCCTTTTTAAAGATCTACCACTGCCCCATACTGAGTACGTTATATTTTCTAATTCTGTTGTGACCTGTACATTTTTAAATGCTTGTTTCTTAGCTTCTTGAAATGTATTTAATATTGGTGTTTCCCCTGTGAGGACATCGTGTATGAAGGTTTCACATGAATCTCCATGATTTTCAGAATTCTGATCTGTTCTCTGTTTTCTAAGAATTATACTAAGGATATCTTTTAAAATATAGCTGAAATTAATGATGGCAAAGATCCCATCCTGCAGACCTTTTCAACACTTTCTTTTGCCATCTTAGATAAGCATTTGCCAGATCAGGACAACCATCATATTTAAGCAAGTTTACCTTGTATTGTGTAGTATCCTAAAATCAGTGAGAAGCGGGGTTGTTTATCATCATATTCAAAGCATTTAAATAAAATATAAATTATTTTGTGGAGTTTCAACCCAAGGTTTTAAAAATAATCAGATTGTTGACTCCCCTTGAATTGTTAAGGTCAATTTGAAAATAACTCCTCCTAGCACATGCAGATTAGAGAGAGGTTGGCCAGGTTTGGTTTGATGCAGAGACTCTGCAATTGATTTCCACTGTTGACTTCAGTATACAAGGATAATTCTTTCCGCAGAGCCTGTGTATCACTTAAATACTGTATGATAAATACTGTGTGACTTACTTCTAACTGTGCTCAGCTTTAATGGAAAAAAGCCTTGCACTCTAGCACTGTGCAGAAATCAACAAAGATGAGGATCTGGAGGGCTCAGCTACTAATCTGCTTGTTGGCTATGCTGTTGTAAAAAAAAAAAAAAAAGGGGAAAAAAAGTAATAATAACAAAGAAAAAAATGAATGAGTAAAAAGAACATTATATACTAAATATGGCTTTCTAAATACGTGTTGTATGTGATCACATATTGAAGCAGTACTGTACATCACAATGTGTGGTTCTTGGCTGCAATTCTCAAGAGAGTGCCAGGCTTTACAAACCTATTATTTGTGTAATATTCCATTGACTATAGCTGGTTGTGTTCTTTTCTCATCTCCACTGCGTGTTGTTTCTTTTTTCCTTGAACAGTCTGGCACAGAAAATAAAACACATACATTTTGCACAAAATGGGAATCATCAGAAGCACTCAAGCTACTCAGAATGGAAACAAAAGTTATAAGGTCAACATAGACCTAGAAATGGAAAAATCTCTGACTTTTATTAACTCTGTACAGTTAACTTCTGACTTCATAAGCAAATAAAGGAATTGCTATTTGTACAAGACAATTCTTTTTTGCTGATAGTGGTTGTTGGTTTTGGTCAGAATTTGTTCAATCAGTGAATACATTTAGATTGAACGGTAGATTAAAACTAGATTTGAAAGACTGAATTTAGACACTTGGATTGAAGAATCCACAGTAGGAATCAAGGTTTAAATTTAAGTACAATGAGAACATGAAAAGATTATTTAAATTTTGTTCAGTCTTTCCCCTAATCTGGCTGTTGAAAGCATCAGTGAAGGCTTCTGTTATTTCTCTTTCTCTTAAATTATCTTCATTTTTATGTTCTCTGACTCTAGAAATGTACCTTGGGAGTTAGAAAAACTAGAAGAGATCTCATTGGAACCTATGCCATTTGTGCTGTGGCAGTGATGTGTCTTGAGATATTGGAAATGTACTCAGAAGTAAAGAGAAATATTAGGAAAAACTGTTAAAAATGTGATTCTGTTCTGTGTTTGTTTCTTCTTGTCCCTGCTTGGCCAAGTGATGTGTATCATCCTCATTCATGCTTTATCCAAGTTTTCTTCTTTGCTCTCTCTCTTCGGCACTCTGATGTGCTCCAAGTGAGTCTTTCCAAAAGGATATTTTTTCTGGTTGATCTCTGAAGTGCAGATAGGCACAGCCAGAGTATCACGGGCTACTGGCTGAAAAAGGCTATTGTGTCATTTGCCTGTGTTATTGTTACACAAGTTGTCATCTTTGGTGTTAATTGTGGCCTTAATCCTGGAGCCGTTACAATCAGGACTCAGCCATGACAGAGGGTGACATCCAACCTCGTCTGCCTGGATTTTGCCCTCACACCCTCATAAAGGGACAGGTGAGGAAGGGGTAGCCCCAGTTTTAACCTTCTGTGCTCCAGTGGATATTGCTCTTTCTGCAGTTTAGGCTATGCTACAGCTTCCCTGCTGCTCCAGCAATGAATTTCAGAGTGGCTTCGTGGCACGAACAGATGTCCACTAAAGCTAGGCTAAAATTACCAGACTCATTTTCAGTGGGAGAAAATTTTAATCCAGATTTGAAGAGAGGTCAACAGAGCTGAAAGGCTGGCACACTAAATTAACTACTGTAATAACATGGCTACCCCACATACACTTCTTAAACTGTTCCTAAAATTTGATATTCAAGACTTCAGCCTGAATGTTTTGCTCTATTTGCATGTTTTTACAGGGCACAGAGCCATAGAGCAATACATCTGATGTTGGTCTTTAGGAACGATCACAGTACCCAGTATTGTATAACGGCAATAGGCTTATTTTAACCAGCTAGGTAAAATATCATAAAATGTGCACCTAATTTGTCCTACATCCATCTTGGAAATTTGACCTTGGATGTCAGCACCTATCAATGGCACCACTGTACCCCAGCTTCATGTTAGAGTTTTCGTACTTGAGGACTGGAGCACCACAGCCTATTGTAAGGACAAGGGAAGGGACAGGGTCATGATATGTGAGGGTAAAAAAATTTACACAAAAATACTCATGTTTTTAAAGAGATTCCCATTTCACCTTCCTTTGACTAGCAAGACAATGGCTGTAATTCGGTCTCCGGCTGGGGGAGCTGGCAGAAGGTGGAAACGGAGGCATTATTTGTGGGTGAAGATGGACAATCTGAGACCAGCTGTCAGGTGCTCCATCTGCAAGAAGATGAGTTTCACCTGCAGCCAGCAGTGCAGCCGAAGCTTATGGTTGCGTTTAGGTGCTAATTACAAGATTTTTGAAAGGAAAAGTCAGATGATTTGGCACCAACAAGACAAAATAATGGAATACATAAAGCAAGGAATCTGCAGTGTGTTATGTTTGACTGACAACTTCAAGCGCTTATTAAGCCTTTTCTGGCTTCCCAGTTGCACACTAACACTTTTAACTGTCCTTCAGCTGTTCTCTTTAATGGAGATTAAAATAGTAACAAGCACTTGCTACTTCCCATCTCATATCAACCTGGGGCCCCATAAAGCCATCAAAATAGTCCCTTTCTACTGAGGGGAAAGGCAAAACAGCGTTTGGAAAATTCAAGAAGTCTCCTTCTGTGCCGCCTGCAGGACATTTTAAGCTCATGCTTGCAGCATTATGTGGCATCATGCAGTGCATGTTGAGGGCGCAAAAGCAAATACCTGTTGCTCTAGTCCTGGGGAAACAACTATTTCTGGAAAAGACATTTTTTCTTTATTTTATCCATTTTTTCTCTTTATGTCTCTCTTTCTCTTTTTTCTCTTTCTCTTCTTCAGGAGAAGCTTTTTTGTCCTCAAGCATTTGCAGAAATTCTGAATACCAATACTAGTTGTTTGAATGTGAAACCAAAAGCGAGATTAACTACTAGCAGTCTGATTCTACACATCCTGTATATACAGGGCCAAATTCAAATCTGTGAGAGTAGCACCTGCACAGCTGTTTTAGAAACAGATACTGAGCAGTTTATGGGAGAGCAAGGATAATTAAGGGCAGCAGGAAATGCTCCAGAACTGGATATACATTTCCCAGGAAAAAAAACAACAACATATCTACGAAACAAATTAGGACAGAACAGAAGATGAGCTCAGATTTCAATGTGTGCCTTGTGCATCCAAAAAATAATAATAATAAAAAAATATTTTTTCTGGGTCATGGGAAGAAGAAAGTTCAACTGTGTAAACTTTTTAATTTCCTGACTCTGACTACTGTAAAAATAAGTTCTAGTAGGAGTGAGGTTGCGGATTCTCTAGGAGTTCATTACTTCCTGCTGACTGAATTTGACTGCAAAGAGAAGCAGCTACATTTTGCAGTTCATATTACTTACTGCAAGAGACAGACCTAACCCAAAAAATTATATTCTACAGAAAAACCTTCTTTAGAGTTCCAGGGGTGCCAGTTCAGATCCATTTCTGCATTCATTTTCATGACTTTCTTAATGATATATTGGGAAAGTGAACATGAATGGAGTTCTTTTTTACCATGTGAAACAGTATGCTATGAATTTGAGAACTCTCCTTCAAAGTTTCTGCGAAAGTTCCTTCCCCATGAAAATAGAAATGCATGTGTACTCATACATGTACATGTGTATGAAATTTATATAAATATATATATGAACTAAATATCACTTCAAAAGACAGAAAGAAGGAGTTATACTTAATAAGTCATATATTTTGAGCCAATTTTCTGAGACACTTATTTTATTCCACATTAAATACAGGTTTATTGCAGAAGAATCCACTGCTGCTGGTTCAAAATGTGTCCTCACTGACAGTCCTACCTGGATTATTGACCCTGTTGATGGAACCTGCAATTTTGTACATAGGTAAGTTGACAGTGGAGTGGGAAATACATAAAATAGCAAAATTTAGCTTCTCACAAATCCTCCCTTCTGCTTAAAGGCATTTAACTGTGGTAAATTTGTTCCTGCGACACGTAAGTAGGAGTCATCCCTCTGTTGTTTTATGCCTCGTGTAGTATATCTGAGGGAGCATGTGTTTGTGCTGGAGAGAGCTCTGTACTGTTATCTAAAGGTAAGCTAAAGTTTCTGCTGATTGCTTAATGACCCAGAAGCTCTTGACTCACAGCTCGTTTATATATACCCCACATTGACATGTACAGACTTGAGCTGAACTGAAGAAACAAGGCTGTACTATGATGACATTTGGCCTAAATCCTTATGTGGTTGCTACACATTCCTTTTCATAGTAGTGTTTTCTCCCTTTCAAATACAAGTGCTTCATTTTTCCTGAGGAGTACAACCGTTGCATACATGTAGAATATAACTGAAAACTAAGCTGTACCTAGATATGGGTTTTAAACTCCTATAATACTGCTCTGTAACAAAAGAAATCTAGGGATTGTTACTGAAAAAATACAGAAGTTTTAATTCATCATTTGAATGGTAGGAGTTGTAAACTTACAGTTGTTCATAATACTTCTGGTGCGATTATATGGAATTCAAGTTGGGGGGAGGTCGTGCTGGTGTTTCATGCAGCTAAGTGAAATTTTCCCTTTCTAGGAATACCTTTACAACCCTTTTTAAAACATGTTTTTAAGAAATAAATTTATTTCATTGTTTAAATATCAATAATTATGGTTTATTCAAAAGGTGCAAATTAAATACATGATCGTCACTTTGGTAAAAGAGAGCAGAGGAACTAGTTTCTCCTTATGTTGATGTCAGCAGCAAGGTATCTCCTTGCAACTTAATTACTATCTCAGATACTCTCAGTTCACTTGAACAAAATGTGCTCTTAAAAGTGATGACTTGTTATAACAACATTAATGGTTTTGTGCTGGACAATTCAATAAAACTAAAGCAAAAAGATTACTAAAATATACAACACGTTTAGTATAACAATCCTGATATCTTCAAGTGTTTATTTCTTGCCTTTTCAAATATTAAATTACATTTTAAGTGGAACTGACAGAGTTAAAGAGACTGGCAAAGGATAAATAGTACAATGTCAAGAGCATTTTCGACACAGGTAAAGTCGCAGAGCCCCAAGTGGGGTTTTGTTGCCTAAGCGAGCTGCATAAGTGTCAAGCTGAGAGATTCTTCATCAGTAATACTTCATTTCTTATTTTTCACAGATTTCCAACTGTGGCAGTGAGCATTGGATTTGCTGTTAACAAAGAGGTATGAAGTGTGTTCTTTAAGATGGGTACCTGAGATTTGGTTGGAAGTCTCAAAACCATGCGGGAACTTAAAAAAAAAAAAAAAAAAATCGGCCACTGCTCAGGCTTTTCCATGCTTTTTGAGTGCATTTGGTCATACCCTGCTAGTCTAAAATCCCAGTCCTGCAAAACTTCACTTACGCAAACTGGCAATTAAAGGATAATTCTGATAAATTATTATAAATATTACAGGATTTATGTGACTAAAAAGGGGGTACTGGTGTAAGCAAGGTTTTGTAAGACAAAACCATAATGAGTTAAATATAGTGCTTCCTATTCATAATTTAAACATATCTCCCAGTGTTCTTATGTTGATTGTGATTGCTTCCTTCCTGCTAGCAGTATCTGTGAAAGCTAACTGCTGCTATGAGGCAATTTAGAACAGCTTTCTATGAGGAGTGCAAAATTACAGGCCTAGTTCACTTAATCTGCCTTTGAGGTTTTCTTTACACAGTAAAATGACTGTATTTCCTTCATGAGAGCTTGATTACAGGGGAAAAAATACCTAGCCTTCATATATGCTGTCTTTTTTGAGTTTCCTAGCTGTCCTCATTCATGCTAGTGGCTTTTCTCCATATGTTGCCATTTTAAAGTTTGGTATATATAGAAGAAATAGCTATTCTAATTGCCAAGAAATGTGCCTCTTTCAGCCTAAGTCCGCAGTCTTAAATATATATATAGCTGTAACTGAAGCCAGCAAGAATTCTGAGCAATAATAACATAGTATTCAGATGTGCGAGCAGCACTTACAGATTGAAACAGAATAATGTTGTGTACTTCTGTAGTTAGACTTTTAAAACATGGAAACTGCAAAGAAACACTTCCATGCTTTTCTGATGTGTATTCATTCCCAGAGGTCCTTGTGAATACTACATACTATTACCAGACAGTTTTCTCTAACATTTATGTTTTCTAGAACACCATCATGATTTTGATGCTGCATATTTTGGGTTACATAAACTAAACAAAGCTGAAACAAAAATAAAGAATGATGTTAAATCTCCCTCAATAAACAAATGGGGAAAAAAAAAAAA
>VXAL01007189.1:42507-84112 GCA_013399475.1 Chauna torquata
TGTTCCTCAAAAAAAAAAAAAAAAACCTTAGTTTACATGGGACCTCAGGGTAAGGAGCAAGGGCAGTCTATTTCCTTCGAAATCTCTGATGAACACCAAAGATTACTCACATTGAATGGAGGAGGGCAGCACGAAAAGATTTGGAGTCTAGAACATCTGAGATGTTTCCTTGATCTTGTTACTGACTTCTGTGCTCTTGGGCAAGTTGATTTTTGTCTATCTGCCCACCCCTAGATAGAATACAGTTAATAATACTTATCTAAGGGTGATTTTAGGAGCTGATCATTGAAGCTTGTAAAGTATTTTAAGATCTTTTGATGAACACTATNGTTAGTCATTCTCAAGCCTTCATTGAAGGTCACAATATATGATATACCTCTTTAAACTCCTTCTCTTGGAGTCTTGCGATTTCATGAGATTCTCACCTTTATGTTTAAAGAAAATGATTTTGCAGAGAAACTTTTGAAAAAGTGACTGGAGGGTACTACTTTGGTTGAAAAGGTGGGCAAATGAAATGCCTCATGAAAGGTGTAGCACAAGTTAAAGAATCCATCGTTAGTAAACAGTGTGCCATGATTTCAGATTTGTATGCCTGACTGATCGTATCTGTGTATTTGGGGTTGCATATCTTCAGGGTCCAGCCAAAGTTAATCGGACTTCTTCTAGGTATAACTGCTCACCAGCGGAAATAAAGCATTCAGAATCTGGCCTTAGAGGACTTGCATATTTTCAATAAAGTCATATAATTGAATCTGAATTCGGTTTAGCATTTTATCTATTCTAATGTGAACACAAGCTGCAAGTAACAGTTTAGAAGACCACAAACAGATTGCATTAACTTCTCTTTATAAAATGAATTTTATGAGCTGTATCTCAAATATCATAGTAATAGTAAAATTATTCTAGTTTATTAGCATCAATATAATCTTTGATTACATGTACCAATTAAAATATTGCTGATCTTTCTGCCGTTAGTAGTTGTTTATATTTATGATGAGTAATTTGAGTTGCATTCATTTCTTTCCTTTTCAAAATCTTAAAGCTTGAATTTGGTGTAATTTACCACTGCACTGAAGAACGATTATACACTGGTAGAAGAGGTCAAGGGGCATTTTGTAATGACAAAAGGCTTCAGGTATCAAAAGAGACAGGTTGGTCTAGATTTTGTTAGAACTCTAAAAGGAATATGTTAATTTTGTTTCAGAGTTGTTGCAAATCATCATTAGGATAATGAACATCATTATCCTGATGGAAGCTATTTCTCCTGCATGATAATTTTGTTGTTATGTGTTTGGTTTTTTCTGAATAATTACAATTTTCCTTATTTTCTTTTTAAAATATACAGCTGAATGTGAACTACTTAAATAATCCTAAATTATTTTGATTCTTAAGCATTGTTTAAAATAAGGACGAATAAGTAGATTCACCAGTTTCATTCCAGCTGTACACTGGCATCACTATTTATAAGCAAGATGCAATGGGAATGGTGAATCAAATTCACAGTACTATGGTGACTGTCATTCACTTTTTTTTCCCAATAAACTTGTATATCATAAAGTGTTTTATGTCTTTAAGCATACATGCTAACAGTAAACTAAAGGATGCATGCTTCATAAGGGTTCTTTAACAGCTTGCTTTTCTGTGTGAGGTATGTTTCAACGTACAAATAGATAGCAAGGCTTAGTCAGCACTTTAATGGAATTCGTTTACTGGTAGATCAACAATAATCAAATGTGTGTGGAGAATTTTCCTTTTAATCAATCAAAATGCAGAGGAGAACATAACATTCAGTTCTAGACAGAAGCTGACATGTGCCAAAAATGTACATTATTATACACAGGAGATGGTTAAAATATTACCCTAAAAAGAAATTTTAATAAGCTTGAAATTTTTCAGGAGCTTGAAATTTGGGGAAATTTGGTTATTCACCTAAATTAATAGTGAGCAAAGGTCTGCCCATTTGGAGAGATGGAGCAAATTGTAAATTTGTAAAATTGCCAATGGCACCTAAAATTTTAATCCTTGATTATGCATACATTTTTTGTCTGTCCTTGAATATCCCGTAATCCACAAGAGTCTGTTCTGGCAGAGACTCCGAGGAAAAATGTGGGGTACTCTTCGCTGGGCTGGCTGAGCCACTGTCAGAATAACCTCACTCGCTTTTGCAGTCAAAAATTTCCAATCTTCAGTTGAGCTAGGAATAATTTTGGCACATGCCACTTTTGTCCTTCTTTCTGTGGGTTTCCGGTCTGTGGGTGTTTAGAACACATCAAAGGAAGCAAACCTTCTGCCCTTTCAAATGCTTTGAAATTTTCCTTTGTTTTGAGAGACATCATTTGGTGGTGGGTACTTTCATCAGTGAAGATGGACCTTCTTTAGTCTCACTTCTATTGATGTTTTAAGTGTATGCAGTTACAGCTGTTGTTTGCCTGTAAGGACTGTGGCTCCCGTGAAATAAAATGAGCCTGGAAAAGATCGTGGTTTTCCCTGTATCTACTGCTGCGATTCAAGTAGCCTTCACCAATGCATGATGTGTTGGAGTCCTAGGCTGTCATGTTACTTCATGCCTTTTGTTTTTAGGAAATGTGATTGTTGTTTCACATTGTATAACACTGATCTACACTATACATTCATCGTTCAGATTTAATCATTTGCAATTACAGTACAGGCAAAAAACTGTTCTTCGTCAGTGACAAATTTTGTAGAGGTCTGGTTTGGGAGTCCAAGCAGTCAGGATACACTTAAATGAAGGCTCCATCTTCCCTTTGACCTTGAGTTTTACTTTCTTCTCATGTTTAGATTCAGGTCTGGCCTTACACATGCTAATATTGTAAGTGTATTTTCTTTTCTTTATCTTGTATGGTCAACAGAATTGGTCTTTTCCTCATAAATGTATCCTTATCACTGTTAAATCTCTATCAGAGTGAGGAGTAGACAGTAAATTTTCTCCTGTACTTTGAATACCTGAAACCCTATTGGGTTTTGTGATCAGGCAGCTGCTTTTTCCTAAGTAGACCTCCCTCTGCCTTGTCTTAGTCTCTTCATCCAATTTCTGCCTGGCTGTAGCCTTGATGAAAATTGGAGAGATCCATTTGTTCATCAGAAATATTCTTAACTCAGAACAACAACTGTCTTAGTCATGACCTAGCTATGGCTGGTGCAGTTTAAATGCTTGGTTCATTTTAGCAATAAGGCATGCATTAAATATTCTGTAATTAGAAATTGGGTATGATATGCAAAAACATCTAGGGCAGATTGCTTTCACCATCCAGAGTTTCCAGTTGTGGCTGAAACAGCGAATACCCTGCAACGTGTCTGGATCACTGTTTCTCTATTTTAATGCAGTAATTTAAAAAGTGATTGTTAAATCTATGTTTCTACAGTTCAGCTTTGTGATATCCTGTAACTTTTCATCAAATTTACATACCTGCTACTCACCAACCACTTACCACATTGCTTGAATCCATAATGTTCTTCTGCCATACTAAATTCATTGGTAGCCTCTCTAATTAAATGATGTCTTGCTCCACCGCATTTGCTTTTGAAAACCTCCTTGCTACTTCTGCTAAGAACTTTCAACTTATGCAATTAGCTACAATAACCAGGCAGACATTCACTATGTGAATGAATGCCTAGCCTTTAGTGCAAGGTAGAAGGTGACACCTGACATTTGGGCACAGTCTAGTTACTAAGTTATCAACAGATAAACCTTTGAGATTCGGTGTGTTTTTAATGCCTCTGAGTTCAGCTGGCACAGCAGAAGCAGGGACACTTGGCATTTGATCAACCATCTCTACCTAAATTAGCATACACTTGTTATATACTAGCAATATGCAGATCTCACATGAGGACTACTTCAACACCTTGCAAGTCACTGTGAGTCTTTCCTTTGACTATACACAAAGCTAATATCCTCATCTACTGGAGACTGGAGTTGTGTTTGCTGAACACAATACAAATGAAATATTCATGTCTTATTATTAATTAAGAAATTGTTTTAGTTTATTGTAAGAAAAAGAGCTTTTCAGTCATAAGGTGTCTTCAGTCTTTGAAATGTCATAATGAAAAGGAGCTATTACTGGATGACTGGTGGTTTAAGTAGAAACTTTTCACACATCTTCCTGTATTCCCAAGTGCTTATAATTTGTTAACAAATTACGTTGAAGTTTCCTGTTCAAGAACCGTTCTGTTTTCAAATATGATTAGTTTAGCATCATTAATAGTTATTTGGTCACGGTATTATTTTTCGTTGGCTGCTGAAGTTTGTGAATTTGCCAAAAGCTGACAGGTCAATGAAATAAAACAATGTATGGAAACAGCAGGAATGTAAGAATGCATTCTTGTTTTTAACATTCCTTAATATACTTTTTTAAGTATTTAGATTGGACCATTTAATAACAGAAATCTAGTCTTGCTTGAATTTTTATGTGAAGTTGTCACTTACCCTATCCTTAGAAAGTGTTTGGGGTAAAAAAGGGACATGAAGATTGTTTTTCTGTGAAAAGTCCATTAGTGTTTAATTTGAAAAAATTTCCAGAAGCTACCTGGAAACTGTTGAATTAATGAAAACAACTACCTACATTGCAGATATCTCGAAGGCCTTAATTTTAACAGAAATTGGCCCAAAACGTGACCCTGCAACTTTGAAATTGTTCCTTGGTAACATTGAGAGATTGCTCAAGGCCCAAGCACACGGGTAAGATATCTTACAACATATGTCTCACATTTGTGACTGAGAGTCATTTAAAAAAAAAGTCAAGTTTGTTGCATACTTTTCAATCTTGATGCATAGGTTGAAATCAAAGGCATTTTCTACTTTATGTTGCTTTGTCCCCTTCTTGCCGTGTTTAGGGTCCGTGTAATTGGAAGCTCCACCCTGGCTCTGTGCCATTTGGCATCTGGTGCTGCAGATGCTTATTACCAGTTTGGGTTACACTGCTGGGACTTGGCAGCGGCTACTGTCATCATTAGAGAGGCAGGTGGCACTGTGATAGACACTTCAGGTGAGTGAAATATTCATGTTTTCACTGACTTTGGGGGGACCATGTTGCTATTTCAAGGCACCTTGAATTACCTCAGTACAGTCCTCCCCCTGTGGCTCAATCTCATTTCTGGCAATATTCTGCAGAAACGTCTGCACTCTCCATTAGAATCTGGCTGGTTATTCATACCACAGTGATGTAATTCCAGCCTGGGGTTTCATCACATCAAAGGTCTTCTGAGTCAAACTGTATTTCCGTGACTTTGTGTAATTCCATCAGATTTACTGTAAAGGACTAGCCCGGGAGATTGGTAGACATGCTCAGACTCCAAACAGATTTCAACAGAGACAGCCTCCCGAGAAAGAGGGACTCTCAGGTACATGTCAGAACATATATGACTAGTAACTACTTGGAAGGAGTAAAGGACAGCACAGTCTCTGGATAATTATCTTATTCATTTATATGGTACACATCTCAGAGTAATGATTTACTGGTGACCAATATGTCAATACTGTGGAAAGATATACTGTGTATTAAGAAGGGTATACTGATTGAACTAATTTCTGTTCCATCCCTTCCTACTACTAAAAGAAGGAAATACTGCATTTATTGTTGGATACTGAACAAATCTAAACATTCACCACTTCTGTTGCATACTTTGGCACTGTATCTAGAACTTTCTGAAATCATTTTTGAGCAAGAGATTTCGAGATTGGAGTTTCCCTAATTACGTTGTCCTTCTCACCCCAAGAGGAGCTATGTATGAAGTCATATCAGTGTCTCTGAACCTATCTAATTACAGTGTGGTTTATATTTAAGAATACATTGCTTTTTTACATCACCTAAGACAGTTCTTATTAACCCTCTTGTCCTCAGGAGGACCTCTGGATCTTATGTCCTGCCGAGTGATTGCTGCGGGCACCAGAGAGATGGCTATGTTCATAGCTCAGGAAATACAAACTATTCACTATAGACGGGATGATGAAAACTGATGGAAATTAAGTACTTGTAATACGGAGTCTGCCCTCCTGAACTATGTAACTTTTGCAAGGTGGGTGGCTTAAAGGGTACATGATTTCAGCAGGATGCTTTCTGTGTCAAATATTTTTTATAAATTTATTACAATGTGGGAAGGCATAGGGAGATTTTTAAGCCTCTAAGACTCACGTTTCCTTTTTAATATGCATCTCTTTCAGCAGTATCTTTTTTATAAGATAGCATATTTTACTTGTAGCACTAGTTTCAAAATAAGTTGTTATTTCATATCTGTGGGGCTGATATTAGTCTTTTGTAACATGCAGCTAAAAATGGAACTTTATTTTTACAGATGCAGATCTCAGGTAAATGAGCTTTAGAACTGTAGTAAGGATGAGTAGTTAAGATGTGTGCCTATAATACCGTTGTTCAACGACAATTAAGAATGCAATAAAAAAAGTTATTGTTTCTAACTATGTCATAGCTATATTATCCATATATATGCATATATATGTGTGTGTCTGTGTATGTATATATGTACACCTAGACACGTATATGCATGTATATACATGCAGACATATACATGTATGTCTGTGTGCATATCTATATATGGATATCTTGTATGTTTACAGCAATTTAGAGAATGCATAGAAGAAAGCTAATATTGGAAGTTCTTTTCAGGTAAAGAGTGTAAGTTACTTACGTGACTTCAGTGGAGGCTATCCAAATGGCTAATAACAGAACCGATCATGGAAAATGTTTAACGACTTTACAAACTGTCCATCTAGTTCTTCTTTCCTTTCATCCCTTTTCATGGGCGTAAATCATACTGTCCTGCAGGCCTTTACAAGGTGTTCAAACCTGCAAACTCTTACTACCACAGAGTAATTACTGTTGAAACCAGGAATATTGAACTCCACTGAGTTATTCACAGTATTAACTATGACATACAGTAGCAGGCCAGCAGAATAGAGTGCAGTGTCAAAGACGTGTTGGTTTTAGTGAAACTTGGAGCAGAACAGCAGGATTTGGCCCCTTACAGGGAAGTTATTAATATGCACATAGGATATGCTTGCAAAAAAAATAGTTGTAAATCACATGGCGTTCTCACACAAAGTTGTAATCACACTTTTTTGATCAACCTGTTAAATCAGTTACATACGTTTCCTAAATACCCAGTTGTTCTCTGTCCTTGAATTTAGCATTATTTTTAATTCTGCTAAGGTGATCATTTCTGTTTAAATCATTTTTAAAGTCTTGGGCACAGAGGAGATACAACAGTGCCCAGAGCAGTAGTAGTTGAGATGAAATCACTTCTAATTTTTTCTTGAAAGTTGAATTAAAAGGCATCTTTTTTTTTTTTTTTTTTGCAAGTGTGCAAGTTAAATTAATGAGTTAAAAAGTAATAGCTGGTTAAAAAATTAATTTTACACTGCATGTGTAGACTTTGTAAATGTGTTCAGGTATCTACTTAGAACATACAAACTAAATAATTTTTAATGATAACATTACGTGTGTTTCTTGCAATGAAAAATGTTTTCAATTAATATAACGTGAATTCTGTGGGATTTCTTGATGCTTTTCTTGACGAGAAATACAAAGTATTGACAGGGTGAAGAATGCCTAAGTTCAACTAAGCATCTGGGAACTTTGATAGTTCTTAACAGAAAAACAATGCTGTCTGTCACCGTGATCAACGTTTTGTCACCGTTCTCTTTTACCTCTCCATCTCCTTGCATCCCTCTGTTTGGAAACGTAGATTGTAAGCCCTACGGGGCAGGGACTATAGTACTTTGATTCGGGGTTTGCACAGTGCTAATAGGATGCGACTCTGGTCCGTGACTAGGCACTGAGGTGCTATAATAATACAAATAATAAATACTAATAGGCTCACTTGTCTCTTCTTCTCCCTTCCCCCTACTTTCTGAGCGCAGCTGAGATGCAAGCAGATGCAGGGCTTGCTGGCACCGCTCTGATCCCGGGGCACTTAGCCTTGGCGGCCGTGGGAGCAGCAGGGGCTTTGCTCAAGCTTCTGCCCGTGCTATAAGCTCCGTAAGGCAGCTTAGGCTGGCAGGGGATCAAGCATGGCAGAGGCTCAGCCCCACGGGCTCCACTGCCCGTCCCCGCCGCGCTCTGGGAGAGGAGTGGCTGGAAGGAGCTGCGGCAGCCTCCTCTCTCCTGTCTCCTGCGAGCCTTTCCCTGCCGGCTCAAAGAGATCCCCTGACCCACTTCGGGCAGCTGCGCGCCGGTGTCCCAGAGCTCCGTCGAGCCGGGAAACCTGGGTGTTGCTTGAAGTCGCGCGCGAGAGCCATTTGCTAAACAGGGCCCTGAAGGTGGTGGGAAGGGAGAGGTGCAGAAACCCGGTCGCAAATTCTCTTGCTGGTGCCCTGCGTGCAGCTTGCATTTGGTTGTGTTTGGGCTGTAGTTCAAGCACGTTAAACCAGCAGTGCGTGAGAAGCAGCCATCCCGCCTTTCCCCCACCTCCCCTGCCTCCTGTGTGCCAGTACAGACGTTTTTGAATCCTTCCAGTGGACCAGATGAGTGAAGTGATCTGCCTGCAAAGTACCCCGGTAAACAAAAACGGGATTATTTTACAGACAGATCGCTTTCCCAAGCCAATTCATCCCCTGGCCACCACCAACAGCTGACTTCAGGCAGCAAAGGGGGTAGCAAGGGGGCAGGCAGGACGTCTCTGTGCAGAGACAGAGCCAAATTACGCCAGTTCAAAGTTTTTGTCAAAGTGCAGCTTTGAAGCTATTTGATTACACATATTGACAGAAATAAACTGTACAGGAGTTTGTCCTTCTGTCGTTTTGTCTTGCTAGCCAGCTGAAACTTTGCTCAGCATGCACATCTATCCCTTCTAGTGCGTGCATTCATAATGCAGTAAAGTGCAGGACATAAGCCAGAACCTTAAATCCCTCTAAATGCCTAGTTAAACATGTGGGCTTCTTCTCCTACTGGCTGTTGTAAAATGCTGCAAATGTTTTCCACTATATACGTTAGGGAGTATGTATGCGCATCTGTAATTAGGCATCCAAGACAGATGCTTACAGAAGATTTTCTCCGCCAACACTGGCACAAATATGTCTACGGTCTGAAAAGTCAGTGTTTCCTCTAAGCAAGCAGTGCTCAGCTTCCCGACATTTTCCCATTTCGTTTCTACATCCCTCACCAGCTCTGTGGTTTGGAACATTTCGCACCTCCTGGCTGGCCAGCCTGGTCTCCAACGGGGATGTGAATATGGTCTTTCTGGTAGAATAAGCAGTGGAAATACCTGTGAGCTCCAGCAAAATGGTCTGTGGATGAGTCCTTCGCAATGTACCTTGTTGAGCTTGGCAGATTTTGCAGGACGAGTATCAGCACGTTGCATACGTGCTGAAGGACTGATATTTTCCCTTTGATTACACTAGCTAATCTGACAGTGTTGAGGAATTGCATGCATCGGAGCTCTTATCTAAAGACCCACTGGCAGTATTCTCCATTTTTCATCTAGAATTTTGTTCCTGTTGGCAAAACAATAAAATCACTTTCCACCAGCTACCAGTACTTGAGTTCTGCCAGTTCCTCAGCAAGGCTGGACCTGTTCAGTGTGTGTGCAGATGTGCAAGAGGATCTTTGAATAATGAAATGAGACTAAAGCCACTATAGCAAATTAACACAAACCTCACCCTTTTTTCCTGTTAGTTTCGTAGAGCGATGAAGACTGTTTAATTTTTTTTTTTCTTTATGCCAGTAGGGAAAGTGTATACAAAAACACACTCTGTTTCAGTATTGTATGACCAAGACTGAAAATGTATGAAGCAGTCAGAATTATGTCTCCTACAGCAGTTTCCATTTTACAGTGTGTTACAGTTAAGTCTTTCATAAAACATCTCCACAACACTAAGGAATGTGACAAATCATCCACCAACACTGGAAAGAGGAATTCCATTTTCCTGTAATCTATGCACCAGGCATGACAATAGCACTCTAGGATACTGTTCAAGCTGCAAAAGACCTACTTGTATTCAATAGAGAAACAACTGTTAAGGATGCTAACTCTGGATTTCCTTGGGTTTTGCTCCTAAAGTTTTTATTTTAAAATGTGTTATGATAGCAGTTTGGTGCTTCTGTTCTTTACAGCCATTATATTTCTACAGTGAATTTTAGAGTAAAATGCGTTGAAGGTCGACGTATGTCCATTCTCATCACAGAATGGGCATGGGAATTGGAAGGTAAGTATTTCACAACACAGAAAATCAGAATTCTGTATCGCAGCATACCAAACGTTACTATTCTAGTTACAGAAAATTGTGTACTACTTCCCTTGTATACTGCTATAAAATCTGTTGATACATAAAATGCACTGCAATGCAGCCTGGTAACAAGACAGACAGGCAGACCCACCTCATAGAGATGGTATCAGAATTAATGAATGTTCAAAAGGCTCTTTAACCAGAGTCACTTTTATACAATTACTGAAATGAGTTCGATCATGCTGTATACTTCAGTGCATGCCCGAATACAGAGCACTGACTTGTTCATTCTCTGTAACCTTCTATGCACGCTACCACTGTGTGCCCCATTAATATCACAGCCTAATACACTGTGCTTTCTTCAGTCTAGTTACAGACTTCCAGTTTTACTAAAAGCTGTTATTCTTCCAGTGAATACTCAGGATTTTTATAATATGGCCATTAAAACTATTGCTTCACAGTTCACTGAAATAAATTCAAAATTGAGGCCTGTGTCTTCTTGCCAACAATTACTGGGATGAATTGGACAAAACAGTGGAATTGCACCTGTTTGCAGTAGAAAAAAAAAATAGCCTAGCTGAAAACCTGTTTCACATACAGAACTTCCTATCTGACTGCAGGGAGGGAAAGCCTCTGGCTCTGCGATGCCTGGTTTACAGTGAAGAACATTAATCAGCTCCGAAAGGAGTGTTTTTCAGCTCCTGGGAGGAAGCTCTAGCAGTTACAGTCAAAATCACTTCTAATGGATACGTGCTAATACAATTTGAAAAAATATTATTTGTGTATTCATACACTTCCACGCAGAATTATTTTCCAGTATTTTTTGAATGGTGAAACAATATTTTTTATATATACATACAACGGTACATATAAATACATATATAGAGATGGAAACTGAGAACAGATTAGTGTTGTTTTATTTAGAAATTACACGTGCAAAGGCTCACAAAATTTCTCTTAAATTTTCTGAATGTCTGTACCTTCAGCCAACAGTTGCAATCAAATACAAAGTATTAATCAGCGGAAAGAAGAACATTTATTCAGACGTTTTTGATAAGGCAAAAATCTTAAGGCTCACAGACACATTCTTCACACAGAAAGATTATGTTAAGTAGAGAAAGGATAAACTTTATCACATTAAACTGGAAACCTCTAAGTGTGAAAGGTCTATGTCATTTACAGGGCTTTTCTTTTAGCTATAGCTATGCAATGGTGGTATTTGAATTTGGGGCTATTTAGGGAAGTAGAACTATATATGCAAGTGCACTGTTGCTGTATCAATGACATAGCATTCCTTCTAAAAACTGTGACATTAATGGTGAATTGGATAAAACCGTGAATTGGATATATTCATAATAGGAGTACTGGTTTATTCTATTATGAAATGATTTCAAGCATTATTATTCAAGCTGTCAGACAACACGGAACTAAAACCAGAATTCCATCACTTTTGTTTGCCCTTTGTAATAAGCAACACATTGTTCTCCTGAGAAACACAGATATTCTGTATTGCCGAGTGCTGTCTAATGTTGTCCTTGTTGAGCTGTGCCACCAGAAAATGTTGGTAAGCCCAACTTAAGAAAATGTGGGCCAAAGCCACTCTTGGCACAACTGGACACAGCTTCGGTGATGTCAGTGAAGCTCAGGCCACAGCGTGACTGTCACTGCAACTCAGCAAAGCTATCAGTTGTCTTTGTGCTGAAATCACAGATAAGTCTTGTGGGATGTAAGTACTGGCATCCATCAGGTGACACGTAGCCAGGGTGTCTGGAGACTGGGTGATTCTAAATTGTTACTTCAGGTGCTCAGCATGCCTCAGGGTCACTCTTAACATTTCGGACAGCAAATATTTTAGTGAATTCTTTTCCTGTAAAGCATAATTACTATATATATGTGTAGAAAACTAGACATTTAATGCTAGTCTTCTCATGCCTTGCACCTGGTGTAATCATTTACTATTTGTAAAAAGAATGAGACATGCTGCATTAACACAATATTAGCATTTTGCATTCACTTTGCAAATGTAGAAACAAATATCCAAAGTACAAGGGCTCACCTTTTTTTATCAGTTTCCAACATTTATGAGAAAATCACTTATATTTTACTGAGATTATTTCAGATGCACTGTATCCCTGCACTATCTCATCTAGACATAAAACAGCAGTGGGAGGAGGAATTAGTCTTACAGATGTAACATGACTTCAGAAGAGATTAAGGCCAGTTATTTACACCAGCATGCCCTCCACTGACTTGCTAGCCTGCAGTAAATCCGAACCTAAGTGTATATCTGGAAACAAACAAGACATGAAAGTCGTTATGATTCATATAGACTCCTTTTCTTATCCATAGTTTTGTCTAAGACATCTTTCTTCTGTAATTATGTACTGGAAGCTAAGAACAATTTTCTTTCGATGTTTATAAAGTCAAGGCAAATATGGACTACATAGCTGATAACCTAGTTTGGATCAAGAAACCAAAGACCTGACTAATTCCTTGTGTAAGCATGTGCGGTGTTAATGAATGCGCTCCACCCATTGATATCTGTTGAAGCTAGGCTCATCTCTACCAGAGAATTCATTATGAAAACATATTTTAGAAACGCAGAAATGTCCATGTTGCATTGTCGTGTTTCTCTTTTGCGATGTTATTCTTTGTACTTTGGAAAATAGCATTGTTTTTGTACTGTACCGCATATAAGTGTAGTTTTAAAGAGTTTCTCATTATTTTGTAATCAATGCTAGAAATTAATGATCACAGAAATTAATAGACCAGTGTGCAAATTAGGAAAACTCTCAAGTATTGTGAAGTTGTCATTTTAGGTACAAATATATATTACCTATATAATAACAATAAAAGAAAGAAAGAAAGAAAGAAAGTCTGTGTTGTTCTGGCTGTAAATAACTTTCACAATGTACGCACCTCTCAGTTTAAGCAAGTTCTGTGAGTTCTTGAGCTTTAACTAGACTATTTTTGTTCTCTGTTTTCCAGTTCCTGAAGAAGAGTTAAGGAAGTAGTAAATCCACTCAGAAGGCAGTTTAGTCAAACTTCAGATGTGAAAAGAGTGCTCAGATGAAATAAATACAGAATGAATTGGCCACAGAAGAGTAGAAATTCATTAGAATCTGTAAATTCTATATAGTTCCTTTCTTGTTCTCCCCGCCGACAGAAGTACAAAACCCCAAATTTCATCTTTGTTATGGTTCCTTAAAGTTCCACTTCGCATTTACTCTTGGAAATCAGACAGTTTCTCTTACTAGCCAGCCTCACAAATTCACTGTCAGGGCCCTGAGCACAGCCCCCAACCAGGAGTTTGGCCACATCCAAGACCAGCTGATAAGAGCTGTTTTGAAGAAAGAGCTGGAAAAAGCCCCAGCAGGTCTTCTTCTTCCCATCGGAGCCACTTGAAAGCTGAAGCTCTCCCCCTTGGCCTCACCGGAGCTATATCACGGCCATGCCCGTGTTAGCCTATGTACCACACTGATATGCACCCTAACCATCCCCACAGACCCGCCTCATCACTATGGACTTGCCTGGTGATGGGGACTGATCCTGGTCACTACACGTGCCCTGCCTGTCTTATTCAGGTTTTGGGCCACTGGGCCTTGCCCTGTGGCCTTTTCATCATCCTAGGCGCCCAGTGACCCTTTCCTTGGGGGCAGCTGGCCCTCACCACAGCCTGATTTTCACTTTGATCTCCTGTAGTCATGGTGGTAACCATTCTCCTACCCTAACAGAGTAAGCCAGAGCAGGGATTCTGCAGCTGCAAGGGTATTTTTGACACCTACTCATCCATGCAAAAATACCTGGAAATAATCTGAGGTCAACATCTGAATGATCTACCAATGAACTATTGCAACTTGTGTGCAGTCTGCATGTGGTCACAGGGCAATAATCTCATGGAGATGTTGTGGGATAGTTCACACAACTGGAGTGCTGACATAGATGGATATGGCCTCCTTAGAAAGGACAGGTTGGGAAGACGAGGAGCAGGAACTGTCCTTTATGTGAGAGAGCAGGAGGAATGCACGGAGCTCAGCCTTGGGACAGATGAGGAGCTAGCTGAGACCTTATGGGTCAGGATTAGCGGGCAGCCCAACATGGGTGACATTGCTGTGGGTGTCTGCTACAGACCAACTGAAGGTCAGGATACTGAGAGGAAGGAGAAGGCAAGAAGCAGGGTCCCAACCCTTGACTTCAGGAGAACAGACTTTTGCCTCTTCATGGATCTGCTTGGAATATTGCCATGGGGTACAGCCCTGGAGAAGAGAGGGGTCCAGGAGAGCTGGTTGATACTCAAGAATCACCTCCTCAAAAATGGTCCATTCCAATGAGCAGTAAGTCAAACAAAGGTGGCAGGAGCCACCTTTTCATGGATGAAAGGGAAATCATGCTTAACCAACCTCATAGCCTTCTATGATGCGATGTCTGGCTTGGTGGATGAGGGGAGAGCAGTTGATGTGTATTTCAACTTCATTTAGGCTTTCAGAACCATCTCCCATAACAGTCTAAAAGATACACGCTGGATTAAGTAGACAATGATGTGGTTTGGAAACTGGCTAAATGGCTGAGCCCAGAAGGTTGAGACCAGTGGCACAAAGTCCAGCAGGAAGCCAGTCACTAGCAGAGTATCCCAGGGGTTGGTATGGGGTCCAACTATTTAAGCTCCTTATTAATAATCTGGACAATGGGACAGAGTGCACCCTTGACGAATTTTAAGATGAGACAAAACTGGGAGAAGTGGTTGATATGCCAGACAGTTGTGCTACCATCCAGAGGAACCTCAGCAGTCTGGAGAAATGGGCAGACAGGAACTTCACGAAGGTCAATGAAAGGAAATGCCAGGTCCTGTATCTAGGGAAGAATAACCCCATGCACCAGTACTGTAGACTCCAGGAGATGACTGGCTGGAAAGCAGCTTTGCAGAGAAGATCTGGGAGTGCTGGTGGACAAGTTGACCATGCCCTTGAAGCAAAAAAGGGCAATGGCATCCTGGGCTGCTTTAGGAAGAGCATTGCCTGCAGGTCAAAGCAGGTGATCCTTCCCTTCTGCTCAGCTCTGGTTAGGTCACACCTCGAGTACTGTGTCCAGTTCTGGGCTCCCCAGAACATGGGGGAGACACAGACACATGGGAGCAGGTCCAGCAAAGGGCCACTAAGATAATTAAGACATTGGAGCATCTGTTGTAGGAAGATAGGCTGAGAGAGCTGGGATTGTTCAGCCTTGAGCAGAGAAGGCTCAGGGGATCTTATCAATGTGCATATATACCTGGCAGGAGGGAGTAAAGAAGATGGAGCCAGGCTCTTCTCAGTGGTGGCCAATGATAGAACAAGAGGCAATGGGCACAAACTGAAATACAATAAATTTGTTTAAACATAAGAAAAGGTTTATTTTGTTTTATTTTGTTTTATTTTATTTTAAGGGTAATTGAGCACTGGAACAGATTGCCTGAAGAGGCTGTAGAGTCTCCATCCTTGGAGATATTCAAAACCCCTGGACATGACCCTCAGCTACCTGTTCTAGATCGTTCTGCTTAGAGTAGGTGGGTTGAACTAGGGAAACCCCAGGGGTGCCTTCCAGCCTTTGCAGTTCTGTGATTCTGTGATCCATCCTCAATGGTTGTTACAGGATCCTTTGACATGATCTTTTCCAAGACACGAAGAAAATAAGCACCATCAGCATACAGATGTTAGCAGTAGATAAGTGTCAGCAAACTGTCCCCTGGGAAGCCTGGAGATCTAAACTGATCTTCATTGTTTTAAAGCTTAAATAGAGGAAAAGGAACAACATGTGCTATGTAGGACCATTTTGCAATCAAAAGACCAGCAAACTCTTCTTTGCAATGCAGTGTGGCAGGGATGTGATGCGCAGTAGCTCTCTGCCATTGCATGGTTGTACTGAAACGCAAAGTACACAGGGAACCTCAGGAACCTGACGTACTTCTTTGCTCCCTTCAAGTCTCACTTGAGTAGCTCAGTGTTACCTTAGGTAAATCGACATACTGACTGAAGTAGAATACTGAAAGCAAACAAAAATCCTCCCTTCCTACCCAAAACAAAGTGAAAATAAAGCTCTAATTACAGAAAAATAATTCACTGCCAAGCAGAATGTCGCAGAACAGGATTGGTATGACTGGAAGACGTGTCAGAACTAAGTTTCAGAAAAGGATGTAATTGCTTTCCAAATCTCCATGAAAAAGATCAAAAGTGCTTCATCCTAAGTGCCATAAGTACAATTAATTCAACTTATATGCTGAAATATGGAAATCGCCAGGAATATTTAGGTGTGGCTAAAATATTGTTCTTTTGCTCCCCCCTCCTTGTAAGCTGTACTCTCTCCACAGCCCAGTCATCCAGTATAGGCCAGTTCTATTTCTCAAAACCTAACTCGAATTCACTATTCTCATATGTTCATAAAACTTTTACATACACATTAGTCGGAGATCCTCTCACCTGCTTATGGAAGACAGCTGCTGTCCACTGTTGAAATAAGAAAGAAACACAGGGAAACACATTCCTCTGGTTTATCCAGTACGTGTTATGCTGTTTATTTAATTAAATTGTAATTTCTTCTGGACAAGAAAGATGTGCAGAGCAGCATGCAATTTCAGTTTCAAAAGAAAGAGACTGAAAAATGCCAAACTGAGAAGCAACAGTCCTGCGCTCAGGGCGCAGAGGGTCCCGGAGCTGGCCTTTACATTCAGTAGCTGCAGAGCTCCCCGTGCAAGCTCGTGGACGTAGTTTTGATAGCTACATGAACAACTTTAGACAAGGATATATTGTTGTATATTCGTGAAGCCGCTGCTGCAGCTGGATTAGCTTCAGACACCGTCTGGTTCGTAGCACTGCCGGAGTCACCGCAGCGACACTCGGCCTGATGCTAAGAGGCTCAGAGGATCCAATCCCGCTCCCATTGAAGGAAATGGAAAACTTCCCACTTGCTGCAACGAGACGGATAAAATCCTGAGTTTCAGTGCTTCCACTGACACTGCTGTCACTCAGTGATGTCATGCCTCAAAAATGTTCTTTATGTAAATAGCAATGATTTTAAAAGAAAACTACAACAAGAACAAAAAAAGAACCCTCAAACAGAAACAAAATGCTTGATGCGTTACCTGAAAATCTGGCTGTGTATCTAGCAGAGCTGACATGGCTGCTCTTAAAATGACTGGACATTTTCTCTAGCAGCATTGCGCTAGCATTGCCACAGTTCCCTTCAGGCAAGAGATTTTCATTTTCTTATCTTTCCCCTGGCAAATATCTTTCCTACTGACAAGTCATAGGCCTTTATTATCTTCCTCTTGGCTTAAAAAATAAAATAGATTGTTTGAAACTGTTCCAGTTCTGTGGGCACATCAAGAACAGAGCTCAGACTTAATGCAGAGCCACCTGCTGACGAATAAGTGTATTTGTTTCAAATCCTTAAAATCAGAACAGGTTGGTGTTCGTATCACATATTGATAAAAAGAAAATAATGAATAGAAAATATGTAAGTCAATTTTAGCCAACACAAATCTTTTATTCCAATCCATGCTGCTTTTGGAGTGCTGCTTCTTTTTCCTAGAAAACAACAGTTCATAGCAAGTTTCCCATGGTTCTTTACCTGTATCAAATAACTTTGAAGCTAAAAAGCAGACCATTAAAAACAAACACAACTATGCAGCAATCCTGTTGTGTCTTTGAACATATGTGAAATGGCATAGATACTACGTGTGATATTTGAGGGAGCCCTTTTGGCAGTTACTGTCGCTTCTGGAGTTTAATTTCACTGGTGGCCAAATTTCCATTCAGCCTGATTCTGTCCAGTAGTGAAACGAGCTGCCAAAGCCCGAGAGAAAACAGCACGATGTGACACAACACGCCTCTGATCAGCGTCTGGATCACAAACGCCTGGTGGGGTGGCTCACTCCGAAAGACGAGTTCAGTCTGGAGATTTTAAATTGGCTAGTGTTCAGGCTCATTATTCGGTCTGCTCTGCCTCGTGCACCTGTGAACATTTCAGATGCTATCACCCGTGTACATGTGAGAGGCTGTGATAAAAGACCTGCATCTGATCCTTTTTAAACCAAATAACCAGCGCACGTGCTCGTGTGTTAGGTGACAAGTACACGTGAAGGCTTTAAGGCCATGCAAAAGTAGAATGTTTTCGGCAAATCCTGATGACTGTGTTTGTTTATTTCTGCTTAGAGCTGCACGAAGAAGTGAGTGGGGTGCACTCAGGTGTCTGTTCATTTCCTTCACAGGGTTGTACAGAAGCAGTCTAACAAAACCTGATGCAGTTAGCAATCTAGCAACATTTGACCCCTTTCCGGCCTTGCTTTCCTAAATCCTGAAACGTTGCCAGTGTGACTGGCAGGCTGCTGCTGCCGGGGGCTTCACCTGAACCATCCTGCACCACCTTGCAGCTCAGGGCTCGTGGAGCTGCAGCTTGAGCGTTGCCCTGACCTGTACCCTGGCCACGCACAAAAAAACCTTCCTTAGAGGCTAACTCGTCTGGACTGGCTTGCCAACAGAGGGCAGTCCTACATTTAGATGGATTTCCTCAGTGAGCGGCTGCTCTGCTTTTCCGTGCCCAAGCACCCAGACCCACGCGTGCGTGTGCCGCATGCCGGATGTCCATCGCGGCCAGCCGGGAAGTGCGAGCGCCAGACTCGGCCTGCAGCTCTGGCATCGCCAATGGGCTGCGATACGCGAACTAAAACCTCGCCCAATGGCTCTCGTTGAGTTACACGAGAGGGATTAATTTCTGTGCATACATCTTAGATTAACGTGTGCATAACCTCTGTGCAACAACACCTAGGCACTGCTTCTGCAGCTTTAAGTGCCTGCATTAGGTGGGGAAGATTAAACATATAATCCAAGGTTCTGTAGGGGGTTGTGGGTCTACGTGTACCCACCGTAAGAAACAAAACGGATATTTGACACTAATAGGAATGAATGCGCTATGCAAAAAAAACAATTAGATATGAATATAATTAACTTGTGGCAACAGGGTAAGGTGCTTCAGTTAGATCTGTGGAAATAACACGAAATACAAACACTCTCTAGAAGGTTGCCACAGGGACAGCAAAAAGTTTCAGACCAAAATGAAAGATTGACCTAGTAAAGTGTGCCCAAAAGCTGAAGCAAGCAGATCTCAGCAGGGATGGCCAAAGCCTTCCAGACAGCTGCAGCTTTTGAGAACTCACTCTGAGCAGACCAGAGCTCCCAGGTGTGCAGTCATAGAATGATAGTGTGGTTTGCGTTGGAAGGGACATTAAAGAACACCTAGTTCCAACCCCCCTGCCATGGGCAAGGGATGCCACCCACTAGACCAAGTTGCTCAAAGCCCCATCCAACCTGGCCTTGAACATCTCCAGGGATGGGGTATCCACAACTTCCAACTTCTCTGGGCAGCCTGTTCCAGTGCCTCACCACCCTCTGAGCAAAGAATTTCTTCCTAATAATACCTTATCTAAATCTCCTCTCTTTCAGTTTACAGCTATTACCCCTTGTCCTGTCACTATACTCCCTGATAAAGAGTCCCTCCCCAGCTTTCTTGTAGGCCCTTTTTAGGTACTGGAAGGCTGCAATGAGGTCTCCCTTCTCTTCTCCAGGCTGAACAACCCCAGCTCTCTCAGCATTTCTTCACAGGAGAGGTGCTCCAGCCCTCCGATCATCCTCATGGCCCCCCTCTGGACTCGCTCCAACAGGTCCATGTCCTTCTTGTGCTGGGGGCCCCAGAGCTGAACGCAGTACTCATGCCCAAATACACCTTCCTCATCTACCTCTTCCATGGGATGCAGGGCCATTCAGCCAGATCCCACATCCCTACACTAACCCTAACAATTCAACTTCACTGGCATAAAACTCAGAGTTAAAACAGGATGACCTTTTACCTTGGACGCAATCAGGCATATTTATATTGTGCATATAAAAGTACAGCTTGTTTTCTCCCCGAGTAGTCCCCAAAAGTGACTATATCAGCATTTCTTTCTTCTTTCTCAAAAAAAAAAAAAGCCCCAAACATTCAAAAATGAGGAGTAGGCCAAAGTCTGTCTGAGAAAGTTGTTGAGACAGAGGCCTTGGCTACATGCCCATCAAAATCAATAGGAGTCTTTCCGTTTACTTAATGGGCTTTGGACTGAGCCCTAAGTGAAGGCGGAGGTGGGAGGGGGGATCTGCGCTCATTACACACTAACAAAGAACTGTTTGAAATAATCTGCTGCCATCTGTCTTTGTTTTGCTAACCCACTCAGCTGGGCCTGAACAGAAAATCCGTAAGATGGGTAGGGCATTAATTATCACCAGAATGGCCCGTTTGTATTTCTCACCTTCCGCGAGAACTACACCCATTTTCCATGCAGACTTCCTTACATCATTAAAAAGAACCACCACAAAAGTAAGAGGCTACAGGTGTTACATTTGTATGTATATGTATGATGCAAGTTATACAAATAAGTAGACATCTTTAGCCTCAAAGAGCTGCTGTAAAATCTGTATTGTATTCAGAGGGGCAGTAACATTATCTGGGTTCAGGGGTAGAAAGGAGTTACATTTAAGTCTCTATCAATAACACATTAGTAATATTTCACGTGATTGCTTAGCTCTCTCCGTTATCTTTAAGTCCCGCCCCAACTACATGGACATGGAGCTGATTACAGGAATCCAGTGCCATCACATGCACTGTTATACGTGTATATGTCTGTCTGGGGGAGAAAAAAGACGGACACCACAAAGACAAGAAAAGTTATTACAGACCAGACTACGGGATCCATTCTAACAAGAGGACAAATCCTCTGTTTAGTGTAATCACGTACAAGTATGAGCACAGAAGTTTATTAACAAGCTGATAAATAAGCTTTTGGTCAGTGTCGTAGAGGAAAGGAGAGCACATGGCTAACAACTTTTTTAGGGGACGTGAAGTCTACTTTGATGGGAAGGAGCAGCATGCACAATACAGCCTGTGAATCCAGCAACTCAGAACCAGTGGGACACAAAGCACTTCTCACTGCAAATATATAATTGTTTACTAGGCTCTTTATTTAACAAAACAACTGGAAACATCGCTTCTCTGGCAACACTTTGCCAGGTAATGATACCATACAGAAAAGTTAAGGCTTTTCTTTCAGTTTCCTCCAGAGGCAGCTACTTTAACCACAGATTTACATTATTCCCTCTACCAGTTGCTCAAGAGTGGTTTTTTGTTTGTTTGTTTGTTTGTTTTCATCACAGAGCACTAGCCTTTGCCTGGGGTGAAACAGTCTCCTTCTAAGTGAATGTGTTTTCCTGAGATAATCACAATTCATTACAAACATAAGGTGATCTGCAATAAATAGGTCTTTGGATTCCAAGGAATTACTTTGGGTTTAGTTACACAAAAAATGGACACAGACACAATTAAGGCCCAGAGGTACCTCCCAGAAGCATCCAGAAGATTTTCGAGACTGATTCAAACTCCAAAGCAATCACTTCATAATTTCAGATTTGTGGAAGACCCAAGCAGTAGTTATAATTTTCTCAGCATATTAAATTTTATGGACAAAATTAAGTTTTTGTATAACTTTACATGAGCAGAGTGGCATTTCAGAAGATATTGATTTGTCCGGGTATGCCATGTAAACTCAGTAAAGAAGTCCAAAGGCAACAAATGATGATTAAGTATTTAACCCTGGTGACTCATGTGGAAGCAGCTGATGATCTCTGCTGTGTGAACGTGGCTGTAATGCCTTTTTTGAACCTTATGAAAGCCAGCAGTACGACTGACAACCAGACTCACATCCGCTCTTTGGCTCCAAAGTTAATCTGTAATAAGGCATTATTGGAACAGAGTCATTCTTAGTCATTCATCATGGAACCAAGGGTGAATAAGACAGTGAATATTCCAGCTTTGGGTATGTTTAAGAGTTTTCTTATTATGTCTGCAGTGGTAGCAATACACCCCTAGCATCTGTCAAAAAGAGAGTGGCTCAAGTGTGACCGTGAGATAAGACTGACAGCCCCGTATCCTTCTCATGTTCCACTCACTTCATTTCAGAAATAAAGCAAGACTTGGCTGGTAGACCACCAGGAAAACAAGGCCAGTTGGAGCAAAGCGATGAACTGCATGATCTCTCTAGAACCATTCCAGACTTACTATCAATGCTCACCTGCTCTAGCCTCACCATAAATATCAAAAGGGTATCGTAACTTTGTGGTCTGAAGCATCAGTTCCTAGCACAGAAGGAGCATTACCATTACAGTGACATACGACAGCCGAAGCCGAACGAATTAGGTTCGTCAGGCTTGTTACTCTACGGTCAGAATCAAAACCAGCAAAGCCAAAGCTGAGGGGTGGGTGGGCTGGGAGAGAGCTGCCCAGGCTGTGGGTCAGTGTGGGAGGCTCTAACACAAATTCCTCATTGTGAAGTGGGAGAGGACAAGGACTTTGGAGCCAAGGTGACCGGGAGCAGGAAGCTGCCGCTGCATGGTGGTGGAAAGTGAGGGGAATATAGTGAATCACGGAATCATAGAATGGCTTGAGTTGGAAGGGACCTTAAAGATCACCTAGCTCCAACCCCCTGCCACAGGCAGGGATGCCACCCACTAGATCAGGGTGCCCAGGGCCCCATCCAACCTGGCCTTGAACACCTCCAGGGATGGGGCATCCACAACTTCCCTGGGCAACCTGTTCCAGTGCCTCACCACCCTCTGAGTAAAGAACTTCCTCCTAACATCCAATCTACATCTCCCCTCCTTTAATTTTAAATCACTCCCCTTTGTCCTATCACTATCTGCCCATGTAAAGTGTCCCTCTCCATTTTTTTTATAAGCCCCCTTCAAGTACTGGAAGGCTGCACTGAGGTCTCCCTGGAGCCTTCTCTTCTCCAGTGAGTCTCAGTCGTTCAGAGCTGGGAACTATTGATATTACAGGGCAAATCCATTCCCCTTCTGCATCCTGACCCACCTAAGGGCAAGCCTGAGGGAAACCGAATGGCTAATGATCACTCCAGTTCCTAACAGAATAAAAAAGGACACAGCTACATGTATGAAAATAGTCACTGTGTAAAAGAAGACCTGATAAAAAGAAAGAAAGAAAGAAAGAAAGAAAAGAAAAGAAAAGAAAAGAAAAAAGAAAAAAGAAAAAAAGAAAAAAAGAAAAAAAGAAAAAGGAAAAGCAGTTAGAGTCCAAAGGCTGACTATGGTTATTTTGCAGTGACAGGTACAGAGGCAGGCCAGCTCTAGTCAGAAGACATTTAGCTGCCCAAGTCAGGCTTGGACTCCACATTAGGTCCGAGAGTTACTGACAGACTCTGAGAGCTCCCGCAGCCCACCAGGAGTTTATTTATCTGGAGACAGAATGCACCCAAGCAAAACATTAAACCAGTAAGTCACAGCAACATTTTTCTCAACCTTTTTCAATCTGTAGTCCCTACAAGTTTTCTAGTGGAGCTACTTTAGAAATTTCATGTGTATAGATTACTGTGTAGTATCTATGAACCTAGTACCTTTTTGTGCATCCCTTAAAAATAACTGATCAAGCTCAGAGGTTAACACACCACAGGTGTTGATAAATATTTATTTAAATGCAGTGGGACCCTCAGGAAGGTCACCCATTAAGCTGTCTGGCTATTATTGCCTTAATCTTTACATTTTTGACAGAAACAAAAGACAAAAAAAAGTTATTTCTAATTAAACTTTTAAAACATGCTGTATAAGATGTAAAATACAGATACTCCTTCTCCAAGAAGATTTAAAAATATCTTTTTTTTGTTCTTAATTACTGCAGCTACCAAAGAAGTGTGAACCCAGTTCAGTTTGGGGGTCAATAGTTCTGGAGTATTGTCTGGAGTCTGAAGCTCTTCAAGGTCTGCTATAAAAATCGTAACACAGCTGCACGCCATGGACAATTCCATGCTTGATAGCCTCTCATTTTGTGGAGAAAAGTTTCATAAACCAAAATGTAACGATTATAAAATAAAAAGTCTTATTTCTTTCTGAATAAGATTTTCTTTTATTTCTGTAGGGAGTATCACTAAACAATAATAAACTGTAGAGATGTTAGAAACTAACATTTTTAACAGTTATTCAGTCTTATTTGGAGTTTATACATTTTTGAAGTTGCAAGTTTTGCAATGTAAAGTAAAACATTTCAGGTTATCCTTTCACACTCAGAACAAGCAAACATCAATTTTCCAGTACATTATCTTCAATAACAAATCTCACAAGCAAAATTTCTGCCTTTCTTCACTGCTCTCACAATATAGCTCTCATTAAGTCAGCTTTCAGTTAAATGCTGCCCACAAACACCTGCAATTCACTCACATCCACAGGATTGCAAAGGGGTAAGTGAGGGCAAAGCCTGCCTTCTGATTTTAATGTCCTGTCTAACTATAAAATATCCAAATTTAAACTTGTGGTCAAAGAACTTCACACCACTGAACTACTCTTGGTAGGGTACTTTTTCCCATGTATACAGCATCCGCCCATCCATCAACACTGTCTTGATGCTATTATTAAAATCTTTGAAAACTTAGATGAACAACACAAAACAAAATACCCACCCATGAAATCTCATAATAAAGAGCATTTTTCTGGGCCAGATGGTTCACTGAAGCAAAGGGTTAGTCTTTTGTTCAAATGGGGCTTTCAAAATTGGAACCTTTGCACACCACAGAACCATTTCCAGCCGATTACAAAGGATTTTAATTAGTACAAAAAATATCCCCATCTTTTTCTGCATAGCCTTGCAGAGCAGCAAAATCATCTTCAGGAGGAGCCTCATTCCCTCCTGCACAGCTGAACTCCTGTGAATCTGTTAGGCATTATACAATAGGATTTCATTAACAACGATTCTCAAAAATACAGAAAATGATAAAAAGCAACCTCATGAGATCATTTACTCCACAGTCTTATCTCAAGATAATAGTCTGTATCTAAGCTTTCTGTGACATATGCTTGTCTAATTTGCTCTTAAAAACTTTCAGTGACAGTATAGTAGAGTTTAACACAAATACTGAGCAACCAAATCTTTAACATGAACAGCCTGGCAGAAACAAATCAGAGCCAGAGGCAATGGAGATAGGAATCCACTGAACAGTAAAAGCAGTTCAGAAATTAATATGGTTATTTTGAGGACACAGTGAAGAACAGAACACAGGGTCTATATGGAAGCAAAAAGAAATAATTATAAATTTACTTAGGGGTAGTCACAAGAGCACTTCTTGCAGAAAACGGACCAAAGGATCACTTAGCTGAAAACAGGAAAAGGCAGAAACGCTGAACAAAATGTTGGCTTTTGCAAATCTTGACCCTTGTAATCTGTTACCTTTGTTGCTAACACTGCTGTAACTACCTCTGTTCACTTCTTGCACTACCCTCTTAGGGAGTGATCAAGGTTGGTAAGGCACGGAAACACTTTATTCTGCATTAATCTTGCTCCTGTAATTTGTCAGAGCTCTGAGAAATAGAAGGAATGTCCAAACTGATCCTTGGGCTCCTGATTTGTCCCTTGTGTCATTTGAACGCTGGCTCAAGCAATGTTTGTGTCTAACTGACTGCACACCTTCAGCAGGCATTTCATCCCAGCACCTAACAGCCCCCTTAGAGTCGAAATGTTTCCTAATGCATAACTTAATTCTCCATTCCTATAGGTTAAACCCCAACAGGCATGAAGAAAATTTTACTCCTTTCCTCTTCACAGTGTTCTCTAACATCTTTGAAGCCTGTGATTTACTTCTCCACCCGATCTTTCTATTTCCTGAACCATACAGCCCATACACCGTATTTCCTGGATCTCTGATCATTCCTGCTTTCCTCTGAGTTTGTTGCAATTTGTCAACTTTTTTCTTGAAAACCTGGCCTGATCTTGCGTGTTCACCAATGTGAACTTGCATTCAAGTGCCTTCTGCTCCCTGTTAAACATGCCATGTGCAGGCTTTTTTTCATAACCATTTGACTATTGTGAGAAGTGGCTTAAGCAAACTTGTTTAACTTGAACCGCAGCGGAAAAGTAACATGTATGGAGTCAGCTACTGTACCTCAGTGAAGAGGCAGTAAGACAACAATTTACTAAGACCGATCAACACAATCGCTTATTTAACACCGCCTCTGGTGTTAACTCCCTTTAATATCCGTCCCCTGCATGATCAACATTTTCAGTGAAGGCTGAAGCAATACTTTGGTGAGTATTTTGGCCTCCTCACCTCAACCTGTGGTTAGTTGGTTGGTTTTCCTTCCCTGTAAGACAGTGGCATGGTTCTGGTTTTCCACTTAGAGCTAGTGTTCCTACCCTGAATGTTACCTTGCCATATCTTGCAATATCTGTTTTTAATGAGATCTCATTTTTTGCCTTGGCCTGCCTGAGCCAAAGCTCATGTTACTGTTTTATACTTTTCCTTAGCAGGATCTAGTTTCCACTTCCTATTTGATTCCTTATCAAGTTTCAGTTCACAATTTAACCAGCTTGATCTCCTTCATTTCCTTTCCTTCTTCTTTTCCTCCATCACAATATATTTATCCCAATAAAAATATTTCTTTAAGAAAACGACAATTTCTTTAACTTGAGACTTATCCCACATGGTCCTGTCCCACAGTCCTCGGAGACCACTTATGCCTGCTTTGTCGAAGGGCATTGCCTCTGGTCTGCTGTTCCCCTAAGACCCATGAACTCTATTGTTTCATGATCTCAGTTGTACTGTCACATTCTCAAACACTAGATTTTCACTAGCCAGAAACAAATCCAAAGGATTTGTTATTTTAGGTAACGAGACGGTTATCTTCTCCATTTTCTGTACCACACAGTCATGCCCAACATACTGCAGCTTAAAAACACAATTCTGTTTCTTTGTGAAAATCCTACGCCTTGCTACATCAGAAAAGTTAACACATTCAGTCCTCTTGCAGCACATGTAACAACACATATCCCAATAGAAAACCTCTTGATAGTTCACCAGAAACCACAGAATCACATAAATGAGATTTTTCTCAAACAGGGCAGATCAAATCATGGTATCAGAATGCTGGCGCAGATAGCATCACTGGCCCTATAGGCCAAGGATCTGGAGCAAATCCTTCCACTGTTTACTCCCTGTAGGAGAGACAGGCTGGTCTAAGGTACCTTCTGCAATTGGATATGGACGAAGTCCATCAGAAACCATTTACCTGTATAATTAGCATTGCAGACACTTTGGATCTCGTCTGTATCGCTGATGTTCTTGCTGATGTTCAAAGATACTTCACTGCTGAGGAGTCCAGTTCCCACATCAGTGATTTTACCCATTTGATGGCTTTATTGTTGCTTGCTCAGAAAAAAAAAAAAAAATAGGAACATCATTGCAGCTTGTGAAGCCACGGGTAATACCCCCCTCTCCTTACAGATCTGTATGGTCTTCAGAAGGACACATTTTTCCTATTACTCCTAAGTCAACAGCTACGTCTGTATTAGCTATTACACCCGCTGTGCAAGTTGAAGCACTGATGCCGCCGGAGGAGCACGTCCTGGCAAAACACGCCATCCCTGCATGAGAGCTGCGGCAGGCCTTGCAGCGGGGTCACCGTGGGGGGCTGCTTGGCAGCAGCCGCGCTGCTCGGATGTTTCTGCAGAGGCGCCAGGGAAGAGGCATGTGACCACCAGAAAGCTGAGCTTGTGCAAAAGGAAAATTTCCTCCTGTCCCAGACATTTGTGCCCCAGCCTGTATTCTTAGAGTTACTGTAATTTCCATATGGTTTCTGACCAGCAGTCTCCTGTGTCTTCCACAGACAGTGGTAGGAAGAGACAGACCACCTTACAAAACTTCTTCTCTTTCGCCTCTCTTTTCTCCCTGCACGACAGGAAAAGCTGCAGTATATACACATTTATTGCCACAGAAACGCTTTGTAAGAATTCCTTATAAATGCCCCACTTTGCTTAAATAACTTCAGTCATGCCCACAATCAACCATAAGATACAGTTCCAAGGGAAAGCAGGCTGCTTTAAGTCCGATGCCCAGATAAATATTTACTGTTCCCCACTTCCCAGTCTCCTTGACTTACTGTCAGGGGCATATCACAGAACTGTAACAAAACTACACGTAGTAGATCATAGAAAAAGAAGGGGTTAACATTTGAGAAGGGTCACCTCACACCTGCAAGCCCTAAGTAAGTAGCCTGAGGAAGAAGAGATAAAAACCTGAGCTCAGGTTCATATGGGGAAGTCTGTCAGTCTGAGCTTTGCTGTAGGGAAGGGGGATGTTTACCAGGCTTGGAAAGCAATGCCTTCAAAACACCAGCTGGGGCAGAGGTGTACAATTTGCCCCAGATTAAAAAGTTTGTTTTCTTTTATAGCTGATAAGGGCCCTAAAGCTGAGGCTTGAGGACATTTAGCTGGAGCCTGGCTGAGTGCTGAAGAAGCCTGGAAAGTAAACAAATACGGTGAGTGGCTCTTTTGTCCTAAACAGGCTGGACCAGAAAAACAGTCCAGGCCACCAGTGACTCTGTGTGCAATCAGGGCACTGGCAACTTCTGGATTGAGCCTCCCACAGATGGACAGTGACAGGGAGTTTCCTGGGTCATGTGCTGGCCCTAGGTCAGGGTGTCACGTAGGAGCCATGCTCTGAGGCTCCTGACTTGGTTTTCTCTGTGATCATGGCTTCAGAGTTCTGAAAAACAACATTTTTCAGAGCTGAAAGATACTGTTATCTGTGCTCATAGGCAAACATGGAAAGGAAAACTGCATTTTTACCTGCCCAGTAAACCGAAGTCATTGCTCCCCTGCCCTAGGAAGGCTAAATATCTCCAGCAAAGCTACTATATACATTAATCCAAGTTGTAAGCTTATTCCCAGGCTCTAAAATCAGAAGCCAAAGCACTTTAATCTGTTGATTAATGCCTAGAGGCTTCAAATGAGATTGGCTCCTGCTGTTGCTGCATTAGCTGTAATTCAGATATACATAAAGCGAGAAATCTTTCTCATTCCTTCCCTAGGTAAAGCATAAGGAAAAATGCATTGATTAAAAAAAAAATCTTCTCTAAGGGCTTTGCCTTGCAGCTGTTAGTGCCACCCCGCCGCTTGTGCTGCAGACGAGCTTCAAGCGAGTTGAGGCTCAGGACGGCGTAGCGACTCCGAACGGGAACGGGCCTGAGCAGAGCTCCCTCAGCCGAGCTCCCCGGCCGGAGCTCCGCCGCCCCTCTCCTGCNGGGTTGCGTGGGCTCGGCGGTGCGGTGAGTGCGTAGGGCGGCCGGTGTCGACCCTCCCCTCTCTATTTTTTTTAATTTTTTTTTTTTTTTTTTAAGAAGCCTGAAAAACGTGGGTTTGATGGGCTGGCTGCCCTCGCCGCCGGTGCGTGTACCGGGCGGGCGGGCGAAGCCCCTGGCTGCGAGCGGGGAGAGGCCTGGCGGCGGGCGGGCAGCCCTGATGCAGCCCCAGCTCCTACCTAATGGCGGCACGGCCGGAGCTCCGGGTCGCTGTTCGTCTCAGGTGTGTCGTGCCGGGCAGGGTCCGGTTCTGCACCTGGCGAGTGCATCTCGTTATGGCTCCTGTTCTGGTGGTGTTAACATACATGTTGTGGCGGAGAAACCAAGTGTAATCTGGTAGAAGCCGAAGTCTCCTGGCTGATTGCTGACTCTTTTTTTGGCTTTGCTGTTACTGCCATTGTCATTTGTCTGTGAACTCTAACCTAAAAATCAAACCATGCTGTATTCTGAAGCCACTTGTGTTGTGCAACGTTCGTTTTCCTGAGACTGAAAACCATTGCACCACATTCTTAGACAAATATGAGGCATATTGCAAGCAAAGATAGAGTGAAATTAGTGTACGGGGCTAAAGGCATGCTTTTAATCCCTGGTTTCTCCTCCAAAACAAAAAGAATTTGTTCCACCAGCCCTGGCACTGCATTGAATGCTTGGGAGAGAATCTGGAAGTCCCTCTTTAACTGGTTGCAGTTATACAGGACAAACTGGATAATATGCTAGAGCTTGAAGATATTCGCTTCTTCAGTTATAAATACTTTGAGTTCTTGTATTTTCCGTTGGCATAGGATCTCTCTCTCCTTTAGGGAAGAGCGAAGACCTGCACTTTAGTACGTTCCTTTCCTCTGTACCACTTGTTCCCTGATGGCTTGATCACCTTTTAATAGGCAATTATTTTCAGTAACTCCAATCTAGCAGAGGAATTCCCTGCATCAGGAATCTGCTTGGTTTCTGAAGGCAACTGCTGCAAACAGTGATCTCTCTAAGAGCCCTGAATGAAAGCTGGCGTGTTTGAGTCTCAGTAGACCCAGAAATTGAAGGGTTCACTCTGCTTTCTGGCTTTTTTTTATTATTATTACACTGGCTTTTGTTACCTAGTACTTAAATAACTGAAACCTCACCCTGCACTAGAGCCCAGACTCACTGCTTCATGGGCAGACTTATTTTAAAGATGATATTGACTGGTCTTACGGAAACATAGTTGAATGGCATCAATGTTAAATAACTACTGAAGACTTGGACTGCTGTTAAGTGGCAGTCTGGTGGAGCTAACGAAAGTTGTGGTTTATTAATCTGTTTTTTGACTTCTTTCCTCTGATAGAATTAGGCAGCAGTATAAGGTCATGGCTCTTGAGCCATGAAGAAAATTCTTCTCAGAGCTACAAAAATGGCTTATAGTCGGCTCGGCTAATGTCTGGGATGCACCCTTGCTCCTAAAAGATCTGAGTCCTGCCCGTGAGCTGTGTCCCTAACACTCTTCCTTCTGTATCAGGATATGTGGTTTGTTTTTTTTTCCTTATGCTTTGTCTTTTATGAATAACAACTGTGCTTAAATAATGGAAAAGAACAGGACTGGTGGTTTCTGTCATCGCAAAAGAAATCTTGGCAGTATTGTTATATGTACCACTGAAGGAACTATTCTACATAGCAGTTCTCAAATGTTTGAGGAGGGAATGGGCTGTACCAGCTCCGAAAGTGTTGTCTCTTGAATTCCGAGCGTTGCACTTTATAACATCTAGGTACCCAGAGAAGTGCAGTTACCAGTGCTGAGGTAAATGAACAGGCTTCATAGATGAGGAAAAGACTTGAGTGATTCAGAATGGGAGCTGCGTGCAGCCTAGCAGGGTGATTGGGGCACTGCTAACTTAGTCAGTGCAGAGATTAACGAACACACCCTGTTCTAGCACCCTTTGCTTCTGTGGAGGGGAAGTTAATGCTTTCGTAAGTGCTGTTTTGTTGTCTTGTCCTCCTTCCTGGTTGTGATCCTTCTCCAGGAGGAAAATGCTTAGCTTTTTAATTTGAAACAATGCCTATCTCCTAAAAACCTTACTGACTGCTCACCCACGCCTGCTTTGTTATGACACTTACAGGTTTGCAAACTGTTGAGAGCTAGAGATCCAGTGTTCAGACAGCACTACCAAGAAGCTATTAGTTTCAGCTAGAAATGACACTTGAACACCCCCTTCCTTTTAAAAGTAAATGCGCCAATAATGCTGATGAGTTTTTGAGGAAGAAAAACTCTTTAGTGTACAGAGGAAAAGTAATATCCCAAAGCCCTGTAGAACAGCAGTTCAGAATGAGAGAGGAAAGAAATTAATTACTGGAACTCTAGCTAGCTAGTCACAAAAATGACTTGCTATGCATCCCAAAAATATGCTTAAAGACCAGATAAGAGGTCTGGAAAAGATACTTATTCTCCCTAGTCAGCATGGACTTGTACAAAAAGGCGTGACTGGGGCATTGGTAGTTGCTAACTCTATGCCCTTTCATCATTCTAGGAATTCCTGTAGTCACTCTTTGCTGCAGATAGAGGCTGCAAGTTCACTCTCTCCTCTTCTGTGAAAGTATCTGAGAATAGATTTGCTTATAAGGAGCCAAAGGTATACAGGGAATAAAATCTAGAAATCTGGAAGACAAAATGTTGTCTACCTGTAAAAGACTTACTAGAAATCCATCTTTTCCACATGGTGATTTTTGGCATGCTGTCTGGGTATTAAATTAACCAATATAATTTGGCAGCAAAAAGCTATCACTAGGTGATATTTAGGGGAATATGACTTAGGGATATTTAAGTGATATCATTAGGGAACCTAAACAGTCACTATTAAAGCATGCGATTGTCCAGGAAAACTCAAAACCTCTTTCTAATGCTTAGCCTCTCTGGTAGCCTGCTCCAGTGCAATCCATTTATGTGCTTGGTCTTAGTTTTCATTTCATTTGACATCCTTTGATACATTAGGGCACAAATAAGTCTTATTTTGTCATTTTCAAAGCTAAATGAAGTTGTATAGACTCTAGGTTTTATTTATAAGCACCTTTGTCATTTGCAAGTCAAGGATAACTATCAAAAAGCTCTACTTGCATTCCAGTGCTAGGTGTTTTGAATACGCATGCATTCAGTCTTCCTAAAGCAAACTCTCATCTCAAATAATTAGTTGAAAGTAGTCTTGTGTACCATCTGACCAAGTGTTTGTCTTGCAGGTGAGGAGAATGACCTATATGGCTGAATGCAGTAAGAGCTGCTGCCTTTCTAATTCACTGTAGTGTTAAAACCTGTTGACCTCACTGTAACCTTGACATCAGCTGAGCTCAGCAGCAACTTGGCCCACATCTGCTCAAAATGTTTTTTGTTTGAGAAGTGTTTTCAAGTGTCATTGGCAAGAGAAAGTTCAGAGGCAACTGTAGGGCTATGTAGTATTTAATTTTGAAAGCAGGCTCCGCAAGTCTAACGTGACCTATGAATTACTTGTATAATGTGCTTGTGTACTGAACTCAACAGTCCTCCTCCTTCTCACAGTACTTTACATGACGATTTTTATAACTGCACTGAATTTTTATTTATCTTAGATCTTTGGTATCCATGGGAGCATCTGTGGGAGCAGTAACAAAACAGACCCTGTTCCCTCCTCTCATGCCTGCAGGGAGACCTTTCCGTGTGTCAAATGCCTCCAGAAGCAGCCGGAAAGGAATTGTTGCAAGCAGTCTGCAAGAACTCATCAGCAAGGTACAGCAAACATTCCCACTGGCTGAAACTTATATTGAAGTACAGTATTCCAGGAAGGCAACTGACAGACTTCTGTTTTTCTAAATATCATTAGTGGGGAAGTTCAGGAGAATGCAGCCGATAAGCAAGTCTAAATATTAAATGTGTGGAAAAAATTATCACAGTGACAGGCTCTCTTTTGAATTCTATAATCTGTTTTTTTCTAGACTTTAGAAGCCTTCCTTATATCTGCTGGAATAGTCACTCTGGTTTTGGAAGAAGATGGCACGGTTGTGGACACAGAAGAGTTCTTTCGGTCCCTGGATGATAACACACACTTCATGGTTCTAGAAAAAGGACAGAAATGGACACAAGTAAGTGTTCACTACCTCCCTCCAACTTGAATAGAAGTGGATGGAAAAAGGTCTGTGACTACTTAAATTCTTCAGAAGAGGGGAGAAGGGGAAGAAAACTTCCCCTAAAGAAAGGAAGGTACCAAATCCTTTTTAATTCTTCCTGGGTGATAAATCAAGTTTATTTTTTGTCCCTTGCTTGAACATAGAACTGTTGACAAAGATCTACCAAGAACTGAACTGCAATGTTACCACTGGAAAGAATTATAGGGGAAAACTGCCGCTTTCGGAGAACCTAGGAATAACTTAGTTCTTGAGCCATTGTATAACATACAGGAAATGAGAACTTTGATTGCTTTAAGCTAAAAATACAGTCTCTTAAGTTAGTTTTAGAAGGGAAAAAAAAAATGCCCCAATTAAGCAATATAAGATGAGTTTTGTCTTGTGAATGCAGTAATAACTTGGTGAAGACAAGAAAAATGCCTGTACTTTTTGCAAACAGCTAAAAATTGTCATCAAAACCTAACATTAGTCTTCATGCTTCGAGATATTAAGAGCTATTAAGGTTGCCTAGCTTTAGCCTTCTAATAGTATGAACTCAGTGTCCAGTTTAGTTTTGTGGAGCAGTCTGCCTGTATGTTAATAAGATAGTCGAACTCCTAAGCGTCTTCCAATGAAATGATTGTTGCTAGAAAGCTAGCATCAAAATGTCTTCTATCAGGTGCAGAACTAGCTTAGTAGCTGTAAGCAGGCCTACCATTCCTGTTTGTACGCGCATGGCTCAATCATGTGGCCCCATTGTTTGCCTCCTGTTGCAGTGTGGGCAGCTTGTGTGTTTTTCCCCAAGATATCTCACTGACTTATCAACCTGCTGCATCTGGCCATGAGCTCCAAGAGCAGAAAAGGAGGTGCAGCCAGGGTATGATTCCACTTTGCTCCTTCCCCCCCCTGCATTATGCCCTGTTTAGCATGGCAGCAGAACAAGTTTAAACGCTGTACTCTTCAGTGTGGCAGCAGGAGAATGCCAAAACTTAACAAATCATCTAGAGTGTAGCACAAACTGTCATGCTTTATCCAAATATCCTGCGTGCTAACGGGGGACGTGCTACCAAGCATACCCAACTGCATGTACATATTCAAAACTTGGGGGTTTGATAGGGGAGATGATAGGGGTTCCAGTTGCTGGAGCTGGGAGCTCAGAGGCTATCAAAGTAAAACCGGCATAAAATTGCTGGCTAATGATATACCGTAGTGTTTAACTTTGTCTAACTTACCATGGCATTGTTTGAGCACTGGGGTGACAAGTACGAAAAAACCCCAGTCTTATACAGCTTTGTTTCATGTAGCATGCAAAAAGCAGATTCGTAGCTGCTAAGTTACGAACCTTGAACTGAATGTTCTGAACAGAGTAACCCATGTATCCACTAGATGTCTCTGTAATATGGGTCTTCCTTGCTATTTCTTTTTTTCTTGAAGCAAATGACCCACTCCTGAAAGAGGGCAAGGGCTGCTTTCAGTAAGAGGCTGGATTTAAGGTGGAAGATAACTTTCCACACTCCTCCTCCTCTGCTTTTTCCTCTTAAACTCAGTATTAAAGCCTAGGCCTAATCAGTAGTGGTTCCCTCTTCCTGTTCCTTTTTATTAAAAAGGAAAAGTGTTATGAGCAAAGATTTGAAATGAGAACTTGACTTTTTTTCTACAGGTTTTCACAGGAAGTGAGGTTTTTACTTCACCTGAACAGCATGTAGTCGTTGCAGCTATCTCCAAGATTGCTAATCAGTGTTGTGTTCGTTCCTAAATGAAAGGACCTAATATCCTGTTAAGTTGATGTCCTGTTTGTGTGGACTAACTGTGCTGTCTGTTTGGAATAGTTTGAAGCCTGATCAGGACTTGAATAGCGTTGCATAAGCTGCAGACTGGCTTTTCTCTGTGTTAATGCTTTTAATTCTAATTTAGAATTTGTTAAGAACTAGCCCAAAAACTGGAACAAGTGAGTTGCTTCTAAAGAACTACCATTAACAACTGTCTTGCTATGGTTCCCTGGCTTATGGTATAAACTATCTCGCCCCTTTAAATTAGACGAGAAATGGAGTCATCCCTGCAAGACAAAAGAAGAAAATGGGAGTAGCTAACATCACATTTGATCTGTACAAGCTGAACCCTAAGGATTTTATTGGCTGCTTAAATGTGAAGGCAACCTTCTATGAGATATACTCTGTGTCATATGACATCAAATGTATGGGAGCAAAAAGTGTGCTGCGGTGAGTATACGTTTCCATTGCTGATCAGGCATATGCGTTAATGAAAAACCTGTGTTTGGTTATCAGTTCTATGAAGCCAGTATATTTATAAATGTAGTATTTTTATTAATTCTAACACTTGACCAATATGCTGAATCTTCCTTTAATAGCTGTCTTGTAAAAACTTACTATAGCTTTGTATGGTGGAATCCTAAATTTCCCGCAGGACAAAACCCTATCAGCTTTTACTCCTATCAAGAGACTAGGTACAATCTCTGTTTCCCAGAGAGAATTTCCCCAGATTTCTTTGGCTTGTTTAAAGAATGCAGTGTGCTGAGGAAGGCTCTTTGAAGGGGAATTTTAATGAGATGAAATAAGAGAGGAATTGGAGATCTAATGGCAGAGGTCTTAACACTGGCTGCCAAATTCACCTTTTGAAAGGTACAGGGAGACAAAAGAAATGGGAAAAGATTACCTCAATCTGTAAGAGAGCCTAACAAGAACCACTGTCTTCCACAGGACCAAGCTGTAGTGGATTGCGAGTTTGGTAGAACAGGCTGTTGGGAAAACCTATCTCATGCAGGGGCAAAAAAACACTGTCCTGTCCACTGCTTTCAGCTGTGAAAGTTAGTGCCATGTCAAAACTAGCTGTGTCCTGCTCTGATTGAAGAAAACGTTTTCTGAGTTGACTCCTTTACAGAGATACCATACTTCGATTTTAACGTCTGTTTAAGCTACAGACCTGAATTTCTCTACCTGACCTGGCAAATTCTGGTTGAGATGCAGTAGTGTAGAGTTACTGCGTTTTGTTACTTGAGGACCAGATCTACTCTGTACAGAATAGACTACATGCCTGTAAGTGAAGTTTTTACTTCACATGAGCAACATGTAGTCTTCAGTTGAAGTCTTCAAATAGTCCCTAGACTCATGGATGCAGGTATTATGCATTGTAATGCTAATCTTGTTCCCTGCCTCTGACCACTCTGCTTAGGTGGTCCCTTGCTTAATCTTTGAGGCTACAGCTGTTGTGACTATAGATAAAGCTCATCTTTCTGACCATGCTGCAGTGGTTGTCCGGCTATATGCTATGCCCACCCGTAGCACTGTCTTCAATGGAGTCTCTTCAAAGCAAAGGTTTACCCTCAAACAGCTGCAGTCCTCCAGTTCCTGTTTGTCAAGCCTCTTGAGCCAGAACAAACTTCCGATTTCTGGCTATCTGTTATGGAGATGAGTATTGGCACTGGAACTTGCACTGTTAAGGAGAATTTTAAGTGACAGTTCTGCCTCCCTGCTAACACAGTGCAGCTGGTGAGAAAGAAGTGGTGCTGGCAAACAGCTGAAGTAGCTGTGGAGTTCTTCTGGAAGTGCTGTTATGTTACAAAGAGTTGAAGGGGAAGTGCCAGTGTGAGGGTGGGAAAACAGTCCACTAGCGAAGAGCAGGGGTGAGAAAAGAGAACCTTGTGTGCTCTTGAATAGGTCAGAGACAGTCTCTCTCAACTTGCCATTTAAACTGGAAACGCATGGTGTTAGATTCTCAGTGTAGTCCCTCTGCTAATGAGTTCCAAATTGCAAACTCTGATGCCCCCTCTCTGAGCCCACCTGTGGAATGTGAGGGGAAACAACTTTAAAATACTGCAGTTGTTCATTGGTGGGAGGGGCTCAAAGCCTGCCAGATCTGATTAGTGCATTTCTCTTAAGGGTTTCTCCCTGTCTTTTCCAACTGAAGGATCAAATGTCCAGTTCAACAAATAACTTCCTCTGTGGCTTAAGTGACAACTGCTGTCATGTGCAAGTGACACACTGCAGCTGCCCAAAAGCTTGGTACCAGGTGCAGCTTTCTTCATGGCTGTAGAGCTCCTTTGCTTGCACTATGTTGTGGAGGGAAGGACATATTGAAATGGTGTATGTGTGGGAAGCATGAATAAGGGTGCAGTGCTTTTTAAAGGCTTCTGTTGTGGTTTAGTCCCAGCAGGCAGCTAAGTGCCACACAGCTGCTCGCTTACTCTCCCCAGGTGGGATGGGGGAGAAAATCAGAAAGGCAAAAGTGCAGGAACTCATGGGTGGAGATAAAGACAGGTTACCAGGTAAAACAAAAGCCGCATGCGCAAGCAAAGCAAAACAAGGAATTCATTTGCTACTTCCCACGGGCAGGCAGGTGCTCAGCCACTGCCGGGAAAGCAGGGCTCATCACGCGTAACGGTTTCTTGGGAAGACAAACGCCATCACTCTGAATGTCCCCTCCTTCTTCCTTCTTTCCCCCAGCTTTTATTGCTGAGCATGACGCCACATGGTATGGGACATCCCTTTGGTCAGTCTGGGTCACCTGTCCTGGCTGTGTCCCCTCCCAGCTCCCTGTGCACCCCCAGCCTCCTCACTGACAGGGCAGCACAAGAAGCAGAAAAGTCCTTGGCTCTGTGGAAACCCTGCTCTGCAACAACCAAAGGCATCACTATTTTAATCAAAAATCCAATACACAGCATTGTGTGAGCCTCTACGAAGAAAATTAACTCTGTCCCAGCCAAAACCATGACAGCTTCCCAGGTTCTAAGTACCAGAGTATTCAACTCTTTCAAAGCATTGGATTTGGACTACAAACCTTTCATCAGAGTGCAAAAAACTGAATTTGTAAGAAGAGAACACTGTGTTCTCCGCTAGAGCTGAAGGGAGAAGTGAATAGCGACAGAGGCTTCACAGTTGCATGTTTATTTAGACAGGAATTCAGAAAGTCTTCCCCTTTTTGGAGAAGGGGAACACTGGTATGGTTTCTGCATCTTCAGAAACTGATCCCCTTCCAGTTTTGGAATGGTTCCAGTTTTTGCATACCACTTCCCCAATGCCTCAACTTCCATACTTGTGTGGGCTACTTTCAGGGAATGAGGCTTGAATATCTCTCTCGGCACTGATGTCCGCATTGTTTCTTGGAGATTGGAAGGAAAAAACAGGTATAACTAGGTCGAATAAATGATCACTCAAATATGATAATCTCCATTCCTTTGGTATCCCGTGGTGATCCACAGTGTGTATTGTAGACTTCTGATGCTCTCCTGATCTTAATTTATGGATCTGTACAGATTCTCACACCATTTATTTGAATTCTGATACTTGTTAATATGTTAAAAAATAAAATAGTTGTGAACTGAGAATTCTTAAGGTTTGCAGCTTGGACAGTTAATTTGGTTGGCTTCACTTGTTTTGCTGTTGGGCATCCACTGTAATGTGATTGCTTAGCTTCAGTGCTACTCAAGTTTGATCTGTAGCTTGGAGATGCACAAAGGCTTCTTGGTGACTGGCCTAAAGGTGAGAAGCAAGACCAATGCATGCTGCAGGAATGCTAGTGGGCTCCCAGGCAACGTTAAACTTTCAGCAGTGCTCTTGGTAGGTTGAGTGATGGTTTTCCAGAAGGCCTAACAGTTTGACAGAATGATTCATTAAATTGTTTTCTGGTTCTGTCCAAGCCTACAACATGTCAACAGTTTTCTGTCAGTCAATGGCCACAGAAGTAATTCTTCTAAAGAAGGTATGAAAATGACCAGCTTCTCAGAATTGAAGAGGAATGAGAGAATTCTTAAATGTATCTACCTAATTCATCCTGAAGGTGCTTGGGTTGGGAGGGGTTCGGGCTATGTTGCCCTGTTGTTGACTCTTTTTTAAACAAATGGCTTTTCTTCTAGGAAGGTGCTTCAGCTAATGTCCCATGCAGCACAAATAACTGGACAGTTTCTGCTCTATACTGGAACATACATGTTGCAGTTGATGGGTGAATATGATGAAGATGGCACCTGTACAAGATCGCAGCGCGAGTAGTGACCACAGCTCCACTTCTGATATTGGATCCGTTTGCTTAAAGACACTCTCTTGCCCAAATTTGATTGTAATGATGTTATAGTAGGGAGATGTCCACTAAGGTGAGCTAACGTTTTTCCCATTTGAGAATGCTTGTAGGCCTTAGTCATAAAATAAGTGGTGTTCACAGGCTCATAACACAGCAAAAAGGATGGGTGTCTAATGTCTGAGAACTGGGCAAAAGAAGAGGGCAAGTTTTTACCCCAGCAGCTCAACAGAAAATAAGAATACTTAGTAACATGCATGCTTTGTAATTACTGGATCTTGCTCTGATCAGAACATGGTTTGTTTTTTCATGGCTGTCTACTTGCCTCCTGAACAGACAGGGCTGTGGCTGTTTTTTTGTTTCTTTTTTAATCCTTAATGCTGCTGGTATTAGTGTCCACCTGGCAGTGAGGTACAGGAGGGTAAAGTGTTACTACTTGTAACAATGGAAATATGCAATACAACTGTGACTGACTAGTCTCGTGAAGTCTAACTGGAGAAAGAGCGACTGCTGTGCTGAAGCTTAAAATTTAGCCTTACTTCCCTTAAAACAAGTAAAAGAACATTTTGTATAATGTAGGTTTTTCTTCAAATCTACAGAAAATTCTGGTTAGTATAGCTTATACCAGTTGAAGAACAGTGTGTTTCTTTAATGGGTCTGATGTCCCATTCTGCCTAAAGTATTGAATAACTTGTGATAGTTTCATGCACATGGCTTTCAGGAAACCTCCTGAAGCTTCCTTCAGGTGTAAACCTTCAATTCTGTAATTTTTTCTCTTCAGCTGTAAGATGACACTACATCCCAAGCTGTACTTAAAGTACATGTAGTATGAATCTGTAAGAGATGTTGGATTTTGATATCCCTGTGTTAAGGGGAGAGCAGCAGGACACTGTCTATTGTGTAACATACGTATGCTCTAAACAGGATATTTACAGTCTTATAGTCTCCCAAGACAAGCTGTATTTTAAAGGGCAATATTTTTTATCTTTAGATAGAATTGTGCAGAAAGTTTTCTACAGTTTAGTGAACTGCTAGTATGACCAGTTTCCAGTACGGGTCTCCTTAACAGTGAAGACAAACTGGAAAAGAAGCAGTGGTAGGTGTCTTGTGTCAAAATAAAAACTCCCGTTGTTGAAGGGGAAAAAGTTCAACCTCTGTTGTTCACAGGTGTGGCTTTTGAGATTTTCATTTCCTTTCTTATGACAAATTTTAATAAATTGTTATAATCTTGCTTAAGACTGAAAGCTGTTAAGGAGGTGGCAGATGCAGGTAAATGTTTGACCTGAGAGCAGCTGCTGCCCAGAGAAATTCTGGTGACAAGGTGAACAAGTGGGATGGAGGAAGAAAGCAGCAGGAGTGAAAGGGAAAGGGACCAACATGGGCCCCAAGGTACTTGCCATGCCTCTGCTGGAACAAGAAACCTTTAACCATATGTATCAAGTGCACTGATTAGTTGGAGGAAAAATGAGGTGTTAAAAGAGGAACAGATGAACTGAAAATACCAGGCATCATGGTTGGTGGTATCCATTCTGATCTATCAACTGGATCTGTTCACTTCAAATGTTACTAATACATGGGAATATTGCTCTTGCAAACTTCAACTTCATATGCTCATTTTTGCCTTCCCTTTACGGATCTGTCCTAGCCAACTGGAGCTGCATCTTTCAACTCACTGTTGTGGTGAAAAGCAGCCTAAAATCAATCTTAAAGGGACCAACAGACACAAGTTTGCTAGGTTTCCACCTGTCTGTTCAGTACTGGTATTACAAATGAGTAGACAGCTAAGAAGAAACCTTTTTTTTGGGGGGGTGGGGTGGGGTGGTGGGTGTCTGATTTCTGTTGTTTCCCATCTACTTCTGAATATTTGCTGGGGGGAGAGGGGTGGTGCCTCAATGCACACAGCTTGAGGCAAAGGGAGGACTGTTTTTTTATTTATTTTTCCTGGGGAAGAATGTCTGCAACCTGCAGCACTGTCAGGTTTCCTTCAAAAGAAAACAATAAACAAACTGCTCTGCAAGTAATGAGAAAAAGGTGATGTCAAAGTGGGGGCTTTACACTTTACCTGTATTGTTCTTGTGCCCCCCCCCCCCCCCCCCCCCTCCCG